>OY770115.1:12170506-12631644 GCA_963669365.1 Verbascum thapsus | reverse complement strand
TTTTTGAGAAGGAGGAGGAGGAGAAGAAGACAATGGTGGGTTGGAGAAGAAGGAAAAAAATAAAGAAAAAAGAAAATTAAAATTAGAAAAAAAGAATATAAAATTGAAAATTAGAAAAAAAAGAATATAAAATTAAAAATGGAAATTTTCCTCCGAAATAATAGTCCATGTCAGCATTGGGGTCAAAATTGGTTAAATCCCCAAATTTTAAATCACATGCCCGGCACATGACATTTTTCGACAGATTTTCAATTTTTTGGCGTAATTTGTATTCAAATTGCCAGACTTACTCCACATTAGTGTACCCAAATTGTCACCCCCATATTAGTGTACCAAACAAACGTGTAGGCCACATTAGTATACCAAAAATGTAAATTTTTCCTAATCAAAGTGAATAAGATTCAGATTCAACGAGCTCGGCATGAGCGTTAATTTCTTGAGCTCGAACTTTTATTCGAGCTTGAGTTTCTCGTAACATTTTTAATTTTTAATAAATTATTTTCTATTATAGTAATATATATATATATATTAAATAATCAACTAAAAAATTAAAAAAATAAATCAAAGTTTAAAATATCTCCTGTATAACTTCAAATTTGTGAGTTGGGCTCGGGTCCAGCTTGTGAGCTCGAGCTCGAGCTCTCAGAAGTTAGGCTTGCCGTGCTCGAGCTTAAAAAATTACCAAACTCACTCGAGCTCAACTCTCTTGTTCCAAAAGGTTGAATTCTTACACCCATAAACAGTACATCTCTACCATGTCTTCCATGGTCGATAATATTTATATCGGTAAAATTATAAAAATATTAACATAATCTGCAATTTCAAAAACATTTGGAAACTCTGTGTGTTTGTTAAGGGTTAGGTTAGTCAATTCATGTGTTATTGAAAAGCCTGCAGAAATTTAAGTCATAATGATCCAGTGCGATTGTCGTGTCTGATTAGGGCGGGAGGGTCCATGCTTCTAATGTGGAGCTCTTTTGGATGGTCTTTGGTTTTTCGACCATTATTTGAGCTATGAATATCGGGATGCAACGATTCAAAATGATTTGTGAACCTAAGACATAGATCTACAATTTTACTATATATCACAGGATCCAATTTGTAAATTATGTGAGTCATAATTATGAACGAATTATCGTTAATGTCAAGTGTTATCAAAATAATAATATATTCACAATTTGTGCAGTGTTCGACAATATCCATTCACATAAGGTAAATACATGGATTTTTTATGATTAGATAATGAGTATGTTGTCATGTTTTTCACATTTATAAACATGTCTGTATGATATTTATAGCATTTCTATACAATATAAAAGATAGATAGTATTATTTCACCCAAACAAAAAATATTTCCTTCTATCTAACAAAACGAGAATTTCACACGAACTTTTCAATATTAATTCAATTTTTGGAGGGCTAAAATGTTGAATTCCTCCTTATTTTATCCAAATTCATTGTGTGATAAGAGCAATGTTTTGAAACCCAGCCCGTTCAATGAATTGGAAAAGTGACCGGGTCATGGGTCATTGGTTCAACCGTTGGGTCAACTCCGGTTCAACCGTTAATGTCATAATTATGCAATAAATAATATATATTATATTAAAAATACAATAAATTAGTAATAGTATATATATTTCATATGTTTTAAATATACACAATTAAATCAAATCAAAATAAATATTATTTAATACATGATAAAGACAAAAAATATGGACAGACCCATTTGTTCCTCTATTTCATAACACTATAAAACAAATATATTGTAATAAAAAAAACAAAAAAAAGATATTAATAAAAATGAAAGGTTGTATATAAAGACAAAAAAGTAACTTTTATCTCAAAACCCTATTCTTTCTCATCACTGCCGCCGCTCACCCTCCTCTCTCTCTCTTAAACTTTCCTTCACCATTTTCTCATCTTCTAATTTTTAGTTTTATGTTGTTTTCTTCCTCTAATTTTTCATTTGTCTTTAGTCGATTTCTTGTGTTCTATACCAAAAAAACCTTATACTACAATTTCTACATTTTAAATTGCAGAAATTATAAGGATTTTAAGAAGAGAGGAGAAGAAAAAAAGCTATGGCCGGTTTGATTGACCCACAACCGGTTCGAGCGGTTTAGCGGTTGAAACGCCGGGTCGAACGATTCTTGACCAAAAAGGGCGGGTTTTGACCAAAAACGAGTTTGGCCTTCAAATCGGACCGCTTTTAAGCCCGGTTCCCGGTCCGACCGGTTCGATCGGCCGGGCTGGGCCGGGTTTTAAAACATTAGATAAGAGTCGGATTTTGAAGTGCAAAACTGGAAATACAAAGAAGTGATACATTCACCTTTGGTTGGTTAAAATTGTGTGTTGGTTTCTTGAATTAAATCACAAGCATGTGTTTACTTGAAACTATATATTAACGTTTGCAAATTTGTTAATGAATTAAGCTTTGAATCCTTTTATTTTTTTAATATGTATTTTAAAAACGATTGGTGTCACTTATATTCCCTCAAATATAATATTTGTTGGGAAAAATCTATTGGGAGCGTAACGGGCAGTGTTTATGAAGATGCAAAATGTCGAGGCACGAGTTTATATTACTCGCTCTCCTTAAGACAATATTGCCCCGCTCTTGGTGGTTACGGAATATGGCAATTTGTCTCCCAAGATACAACGACGGCGTCTCGGCAATAGTACCACTACAAATTCCCGAGTCTAGCGAACAAAATATTGTTCCAAACTCTCTCTATGGACTCGTATGAATTAAATGCATCTCTAGACATTTAATATGCAAAGAATTCTCAAAATACTCATATTAGTATTTAGGAGAAAAGGAGAGAAGAGAAAATGATTTTGGTGTATTTTAATTCCACAAATGGAGGGTCTATTTATAGATAATGAAGAGTTTTGGGTCAAGAGTTGCAACTTTTCATATATTGTAGGAGAGTTATGTCTTTTAGACAAACCCGCTCCATAAAAGTTGCAACTATTCATAACTTGTAGGAGAGTTATGTCTTTTAGACAAACACCCCTCCATAAAAGTCCCAAAAGTTGCACCCATTCAACAACATTTATAAATTATATTTTGACCCCAAAACTTTTCAATCTCGATCGTCCTATCAAATTGGTCCCTCAATTTTTCGACTTGATCAGTTTAGTCCTCAAACTAAATCAACTTTCTTTCATATAATCGCGGCCGTCGATTGTATGATTTGTTGATCATTTAATCGTATATGTATCAATCGATAAATTGATTCCAATTATGAACAATGTTTTAAGTGACACACTTTGTTAATTAATTTCTCATTCACCCGAAATCGGATTTGAGTAATTAAATACTCTAAATTTATCTACTCGAAATGTAGAATAATTTGAGCCAAAGACATTTCGCTTTCGACATACGAAACTCACTTAAATGTTTAGATAAATCGTGCTAGAACACAATTTACTCAATCAAGATTTTCAACAATACCCACCATGAATGAAATTAATTCCAATGCAGACTATGCAGATGCATATGTAGACTATGCAGACGCTGAGAGAGTTCAGGCGAAAAGCTATTGCATCAGGATAGGTAGCTTTTGGCTTTGAACCTTCCTTAGTGAAATACCATCGGATTTACTTGGCTCCCCAGTGAACGCGATGTCTTGAACTGGTCAGCCGTTTGTAAACCAAGACAATGATACTCACACAATAACTTCTCTAACAATTTTTGTTCTCGGTTGGGTCCGTTTTGGCCATGGAACACCACTTGGATTCATAAGTGTTTCAATTTGAAGCGGCCACACTTCACACTTACATAGGTGACCTCCTATAAGAGTATCCTACCATACCCCACTTTGTTGCGTCTCACACTTAGACAGTTAGGGGTCATTAAAAGTCACAGCTTAACCTTTTTGCTACACTCTGTAGGTTGCACTTGATTATCCTAGGAATGGGCAAGAGTATTATACTCCCCAAGTGCATTTCTGAACTTTCATAATTTAGTTGTCCCATTGAACCAAGATCTTGGGATCTCCAGTCAACAAGGTTGGGTTTCCACTATATCCATTCTTAACTTGTAGTCTTTAAGCCCTTCCTCCAGATATGCAGTATACTTTTAGGCATACAATTGGATCCATATATTCTCTTTTGATTTTTCTTAATCAATAGAGACAGTGCCACTAAAGATCACTGCTTAATGGTTTTAATCTTAGACGTATATGTCAAGACAACCATTTACATGCTAATCTGTGCCTTTTCGATTGCCGGCTTATGATCATAATTTATCGAAGTTTGTGGCACAAGATCTAGCCAATTAATAATACCCTCTAGCCTAAATTAGGACTATCGGATATTTTCAAGTCGGTGTGTACCACCAGTGTTGACCCACCATTCGCTGAGTTATCTTCTATAATAGGCGTTAGATACTGCAGTCGGAAGCCTGAGGTTCAACCACCGACCATTTGTCTAGCTCAGTTTGTTTTAACAATGACCCACCATTTGTGTGGTCCGAATTGTTTACACAATCACCCACGATTTATATAGTTTGGGTTATCCTAGACAAACACCCACCATCAACATGGTTCGGGTTGTTAATCGAAATGGAATTGATTTATCTTCATTTTGAATATTGTTAGTACACCAACATAGCTTTGGTTTGACCAAAGTCTTCATAACTTTCAAGTTATTTTCTTGAATTTAATTTCAGATGTTTGATCGACTTTCTCGATTTTACTCCTTTGACCAAGCCGTGTACTTTGCACAATAAGTCATTTCCATTTCTTCTCTAGGAAAGGTTCATTTTATAATATGAAACCTTTGGAATTATTCTCACTTCTCAACCTTATAGGTTTATAGTGACGATATTCCACAACATTGGTTTTAAATTCTTAAAACCAAACTCAATTTTCTTTCGCTAAATGAAACAACGTTTCGTTTTTCCTCACCAATTATATCACTTTTATAGTGAAAATTGTAAGCGAAAACTCAAGATAATGCAATGATTATTCTTTATACAACATTGACTTCATTAAATAAACGTCACTATCACATACAAAGAACATGCATCTAATTTAAATCATCTATTTAAATAATGCATTTTTTCATTCATTGTGATCAGACTTTATTCTAAAGTATGTCAAACATAGTAAAGAACCACACTTATTGCATTTAGTCATAAGCCGAAAGAAATTTTCTAAAACCATTACTTTATATATGCATCACAAAATAAAGTAATGCTAAGCATGTGCACATTTATTCTTTATCGAGAATAAATCACAAATATATAATATACTTAAATATTATATGTCCCACATGCTCATAACAAGCTCATGATCACAGGGAATGATCATCTTAATCATGCTTCATATATCAAGCAAGCATAGTTATTTATTCTTTCTCAAGAATAAATCACAAGGATAAAATATTATTCAACATAATATGTAAACGAGCGAAAATCGATAATTCACATAATGAACTTATCTCATGAATTTGTTTTGTAACCAAAATTTCGCCTTTAATAGCTTCCACGTATTTGATAGAATCTTTGACACCACGGATGTTCGAAAGTTCCTTTGATCGGTTTGAATTTTACTACAAAATATTCAAATACGAATTAGTCATAAAATAAATAAAATTTTAAATTATGACATAAAACGAAATTCTTCTCTTGATTTCATCATTTTTCCGTCGGATATCGCCATCTTCAAGAAACACTCGAATATTGTCTTAAGTTGTTGGGAAAAATCTATTGGGAGCGTAACGGGCAGTGTTTATGAAGATGCAAAATGTCGAGGCACGAGTTTATATTACTCGCTCTCCTTAAGACAATATTGTCCCGCTCTTGGTGGTTACGGAATATGGCAATTTGTCTCCCAAGATACAACGACGGCGTCTCGGCAATAGTACCACTACAAATTCCCGAGTCTAGCGAACAAAATATTGTTCCAAACTCTCTCTATGGACTCGTATGAATTAAATGCATCTCTAGACATTTAATATGCAAAGAATTCTCAAAATACTCATATTAGTATTTAGGAGAAAAGGAGAGAAGAGAAAATGATTTTGGTGTATTTTAATTCCACAAATGGAGGGTCTATTTATAGATAATGAAGAGTTTTGGGTTAAGAGTTGCAACTTTTCATATATTGTAGGAGAGTTATGTCTTTTAGACAAACCCGCTCCATAAAAGTTGCAACTATTCATAACTTGTAGGAGAGTTATGTCTTTTAGACAAACACCCCTCCATAAAAGTCCCAAAAGTTGCACCCATTCAACAACATTTATAAATTATATTTTGACCCCAAAACTTTTCAATCTCGATCGTCCTATCAAATTGGTCCCTCAATTTTTCGACTTGATCATTTTAGTCCTCAAACTAAATCAACTTTCTTTCATATAATCGCGGCCGTCGATTGTATGATTTGTTGATCATTTAATCGTATATGTATCAATCGATAAATTGATTCCAATTATGAACAATGTTTTAAATGACACACTTTGTTAATTAATTTCTCATTCACCCGAAATCGGATTTGAGTAATTAAATACTCTAAATTTATCTACTCGAAATGTAGAATAATTTGAGCCAAAGACATTTCGCTTTCGACATACGAAACTCACTTAAATGTTTAGATAAATCGTGCTAGAACACAATTTACTTAATCAAGATTTCCAACAATATTTTATCTCACTTACCTTTCTAAAATAATGTTTCTGCTGATGTCCTCAAAATAATAAATTTTTTTCTCACTTTGGTCCTTTCAAATGGGATTTGAATGAAAACTGAATGCGTGCACTCCATATGTGGGCTAAGTAAGAGTAAAATGATAAGATCAAGTTTTATTTTATGTCTCACTTCGACCCCTTATTTTTATATTTGGTCTCAATTTGATTTTTTGTGTCCCCAAAATGCGAGAACATCTAATTTCTTCATTTTTTTTTCTTGATAAATTAATTAATCTCCATTAAGTTTTATAAAATTGATTTAGCAAATATGTACATATTCTCAGCATGATATACATCGAAATAGAAGAATGGGTTGTTGGACTCTCCAAGTTCATGCACAAAAATAAAATGTTGACGAGGTTTAAAATGGGAGAATCCAATAGGGATTCCTACTTGCAAGATATAGGATATCTCTTACACATAGGATATATCGCTTACAGGCATACTATATTATCTCAAAAATAAAGCATGTCACACATATCATATAATCATATGTATCTTTAGCATGTAGCATTATGTATGATATGTTATATTATCTCAAAAATAAAGCATGTCACACATTTTGCAGAAAGGGGGTGGTGTTTTACATCCACCCATGTGAAAACCACCCCTTTTTGTGCAAATGTGTGGATGAAACTGGATCGGGACCAACAGTCCCGCTCCAGAAAAGAATTTTCAAGACCGCCACGAAGGTGATACAAAGTACTTAAGTAGTGGCATATTACTGGTCTCATCTTTGTACTTGGGAAAAGAGAATATGAAATGGAGTCTACAAGTTTTCAAAAAAAAAATTGATACCTTTGAGGTCAATGTCAGGATTTGTGTCTACATTCAATGAAAAGCCATAAGTTGAAAGAATTCCTAGAAGTCCACAATGAATACTCCGCAATGAATACTGAGTGTATATTTGTTGCTAAATAGACAAATGAGATTGATATATGGGCTATGAAAATTGGAGATTAATGATTTTAGATGCCCAACGAATAATTTATTGACTGTAATCTTTATCATTATTTTTCTTTTCTAATATAGATAAAGATCTCATAGATTATATATGGCTAGGGGAGTGGTCGCATTGGCGGTGAAATGCTATCGATTAATGTAATTCTAAACTCTATTCCAAGTTGATTATGAGATTTGCAATATCACAACAAATGCATTAAGATTTGTTTGTAGTGTCATTCTCTTAGGAAGGTGTCTTGTTCCAGAAATATAGACCCGTTGGGTGATTATATACACAAAGAATAATACTTAGGTGAATATGAGATTGAACGATCCTGCAAAGATTCCTCGTTGTATTCCTTCGAACTTGAAGTCTTTATATTCTATAGTCTGAGATTAGTCCTCAACTTAAGATGTCATGGTTGAGATAAACGTTGTTGCTATACTTTGATGTACTCGTAAATTTCAGGAGAATCATACTAGCGCAGTATGTTCTACATCTATGACGGGCCATATTAAATTAGATGTAAGATTTTTCTAGGGTATGATACTTGCTATTTCCTATGTTGTTACATAAATCTAATTTTTCAATAAAAGTTTCTCATTAGAATGGTGTCTTAAAAAACGTAGCGTCGATTTCTACTTAGAAGACTCAATGATTAAGTTTTCAATATAATCGTAGCTTCTGAATTATTGAGTTCCGACCTCCTATAGTCTAGACTGAAAAATATAAAAAGATTCGACTCATATGAAGATTATATTTGGAAAAGCTTTGCTTTTCACAATTAACATTTAAGAAGCTTTGCATGACCAATAGGTTCCTTGAACTCATTTGGTAAAATTTGTTTAAGGCTTGATAATTAGTTAGATACATTAATTGAGTCTTTGGTATATAACATAACATATTGCTGATTGTTAATATGACATACTTAACTTATTGTAATACCTATCCTATAAATTAATTCTTTGTGAATTGATGAATAAAATAATTTAAAAAGGAATAAAGTAGTTGTCGTATTTTTGGAGGGACAAAAATGTGTCCTCAAGAAATTGGATGGAAAGCCTATGTTTGGTTTTATTTTGGCCATGTTTTGATCCAAATTTCCCACAAATTTTTGTTTGGCTTGAATAATTTTGGTCAACCAAAAGCTCAATTTTTGGCCAAAAATTGTATTTGATTAGACTACTATCATTTTCTATCATGTTCACTTCTTTATCTTACACATTCTCCATCACTTCACTATTAATTGCCCTATTTCTACAATTCTCTCTCTTTCTCTCTCTACTTAACACCTCTAATGTTTATATATATAATATATATGCTTACAATTTTAATATTATAATATAACTTTCAATCATTATTTTATCAATAAAAACTTCCATGATTTGACTGTACATGTCACTTATGTTCCCTTTAAAACAAAAACAAACAATATCTCACCAACAAAACATTCAAAAATCAATTCACAACTTAAACCCAAACACAATCTCATCAACAATGCTAGTGTCTCAATAAATTTCTCACCAACAACTCTCACCAAAATACCAACCAAAACAAAATCAAACATAGCCTAAATAGCTAGTAGTGGTCACCAAAATTGACTAACATTCTCAAATTTGATCTAGTGTGCGGTTATTCTATTAGTTTTTGTATTAGTAGGGAACAAATCTGCTATAAATTGAAATAGTTAAGACTAATTTTGTAGAATTAGATGGGGGGACCAAAATTATTTTAGTGATAAAATTTAGGGGCCAAAGGTATAATTTCAAATTGAAAGCACGACTCCAACGGATAAGAAATGCGATAAATTTTAAATACTAAACATTGATGGTACGTATATATACATATTTAACAGTTAAAAATAAATTAATTCAATAGATTTATTAACATAAATAAACTTTTCTTTAAAATTTCTTTGTCATTTACTTAACCTTTATATTTAATTTTAACAAAAAAAGAGAAAATTTTGTCTAATTTTTTATGCGTTATATTCAACACAGATATTTCTAAATTTATAAATTATAAATGCACAGTCTCCCGTGCCGAGTCTCGTCCCGAGCCTTCAACTCGCTGGCTTCTGATATCCGATCGGTAAATCTCCAGTGCTCGTACCTCCGCTACGCCAAGTCTCGATGTCCTCAAACCAGAACCTCGATCACTCCATTCAAGGCTGTTTTCTGTAGATTGATCTCCGAATTGAGGATCGTGGAGACGATTTCGATCGGCGTCGAGAAATCGATGTGCCTCGTGGCGTACGACGATCTTGAGGACGAGGATGATGATTTGTTCTTGTGCGATGTTAATTTTGTCAATTTGTGGCTGCCGCGGGTGTGCGGTGATTTGAGGTCGGTTTCGATTTCGGATTTTTGGGTGCAGTCTTGCTGGAGGCGATCCGATGTGTTGTCTCTCATTTCTTCTTGCTGTGAGTCTCGCACTTCTTCATCTCTTTTTGCTTAATCGATTGCGTAATTGTAGTAATTTTAATGATACTGCTCCAGATATTTAAATTAGGTTTAATTGTAGTGCAAATCAATAGATTGACTAAACACTAGAACACGATTAATGTAAACAATAATGAATGGTGTATAAGCACTGTATCAGCTGTGTATTACGTTCCATTCATAGTTTTTAAATGGAACCGTGAATGCTGTAATTTGTTTTAATTAGCTGGTTCTGAAGGTAATTTAGTTGAAATATCACCAAAAATTAAGAATTTTATTGGGTTTAATTTAGTTGCTTGCTCTTTTAGTTGTCATCTCTTTTTGTTGCTTGCTTTCTTAGTTGAAGTAAATTAAGAGATATGCTACTCGTGAAATTTTAATATGTTTGATTGATTTGGATTATTTTGTATAAGTAGTTCACTTGTTGCTGCAATTTGTTATAATTTGTTGTTGTAAAAAGGTAATTAGTTGAAATGTCTACAAAAATTTGAGAATTTGGTTGGTTATGCATCAATTCATGGTTTATTATCTGTATTAGTAATCTGCTTTTCGCTATAATTTGTAATAATTGGCTGTTGTCTGAAGATAATTAGTTGAGTGGTTTACGAAAATTGGAGAATTTTGTCGTTTATGCATGAGTTTATACTTTATCTTTGAAATGGACGATGATAGAAAAAAGATAAGTTTCGTGGTAGGATCATAACTGGGCTTTAAGATAATAGTTCGTAGTTGAGCAAAATAGCAATTTGTCTGTTGAAAATTAATTGTCCCACTTATTGTTGGTTAATTCAGATATTCGACAAGGCACTTTTTTTATGTAAATAAGGTAAAGTTGCCATGTTGTACTTTCAGTCAATCTTAGATATTCTAAATTAATTAGTCTGGCTTAATGCTTTTCATGGTTTATACTCGTGGTTCCTTGGCTCTTCACTCTATTTCCTTTTATGTGGAAATGCTCATAATTTGTGTAATTTTCACCAGTTTTAATAATTGTAGATGAATTGAAACAGGATATTTCTGTGTAAACAGGTCTTAACCTCCTTGAATTACGGATTAAGAATGCGTGGCTTTTTGTTGACGGCTTAAATTGCATGACAAAATTCACAACCTTGACACTTGAATTCATAAGATTAGATGATGAGCACTTGGATAAGTTGAACGAATGTTTCCCATGTCTACATGTTCTCAATTTGATTGGTGTTGGTGGGCTTAAATAACGAGAAAATGGTGGACAAAGTAACTTCACAATCATTTACAGTCAAATATGCAGTAATCTTTTTCAAGCCCTTCATCTCAACCCTTGATTCTAAACTTCCCAAATAATAATATGCTTCAAACTCGGACCAAACACCTGAAGTCAACGTAAGTGAGCTGATATTCGGAAAAGTACAAAGCAATAACTCAAGAATGGATTTGGAAACTCCAACAGGTAATTCCCACCTTGTTGAGACAACTGCTAAATTCTCAACACTTCTACCAAAGTGAAATGTAATAAGTAAATCGCGTCGTCAGATTCAAGAATAAGCTTTCTCAAATGAGAAAATCCTTTCAGTCTGAAGTTGGCGGTATTTTCAATAGAAAGATTTAAGTAAGATAACAATGGTGTCTCGTTTAGAAGGAGATTTGGCTTCATACTACATCTCATGCACCTCAAAACATGTCAATGGACACTATCTAATGCTCCAATCTCTATATCTATAATTGCACCCAGTCTGACCAAGCTCACACTTAGGTGTGTGAAGCCAAATCTCCTTCTAATCGAGACACCATTGTTATGTTACTTAAATCTTTCTATTGAAAATACCGCCAATTTCAGAGTGAAAGAATTTTCTCATTTTGAGACCTTATTCTTGAATCGACGACCCTTCGCGATTTACTTCTTACATTTTCCCTTAGAAGTGTTGAGAATTTAACAGTTGTCTCAACAAGGTGGGAATTACCTGTTGGATTTTCCAAATCCATTCTTGAGTTGTTGCTTTGTACTTTTCCGAATATCAGCTCGCTTACGTTGACTTCAGGTGTTTGGTCCGAGTTTGAAGCATATTATTGTTTGGGAAGTTTAGAATCGAGGGCTGGGATGAAGTGATTGGAAAAGATTACTGCATATTTGACTATTAATGATTGTGAGGTTACTTTGTCCACCATTTTCTCGTTATTGGATAACTGTTGTAGCCTGTCTGACATGGCAATGTTTGTACACCGGGATGTTTTTTCTAATGTTACCAGCAGCTTTATTTCAAGATGTATGGAAATGTGGAAGGAGGGAAGAAAAGATGCTTGGATTTCCGATTGCATCTAGCAATATAAGGGATTTCGAGATTAATAAACGTGTCAACGTTTTGTATTTTTTTTACGAATAGGGTTGTTGTTTGGAGCTTTTTGCATCATGTATAAAGGAGGGTTTGTGTGATTACCTTGAATTGTTTGAGCTCTATCATGTTGGAGCGCCATTCTTGATAGGATAAAATGTTGTTTTAGGAAATGTATAGTATATTTTTTTGTAATTATTTCATATGGAAGTGTAATATTAGAAATTATGCGTTGTACATAATAATAAGAAGTGTATTATGAGGCACTTTGATCTTATATTCGAATGTAAATGGTATACATGAAGTGTTCTGCACTTGCCACTTTTTCTTTATTTCAAGTTCATGTATGACCTACTTGTTGTCCTGTTTGGAGCAGATAAGGAACTTTCATTGCAAACATTGCTTCACAGCTTAAAAGGACTGGGTTAAATTGTGATACATGATATTCTATCATGAAACAAACTTACATTTTTTTAGGGTCTAACATATTTGTTTATCTTGTCATAATCAAAACTTTTAACAAAGAAATTCATAACAATTTTCAATAATTTTGCTTAGACTTGATATTTTAAAAAACTTTATTGCATTTTCATTATAACACAAGGTTTTTTAGGCATTAACCTTTCTTAGGAGTTTTGATGTTTCTTAGGAGTTTTGACGATTATATAATAAGTAGGGGGATATGGGATATAACTTTTTCATTTTTTTCCCTGAACATCTTGGTGATTGTTATATCCCACCTTCGAATTGATATATTTTGGCATAGTACATTCTTAACTTTCACTTTCTTATCCAACCAAATAACATATAACTTGATATTTATGATTTATTATCACATTAAATGGAAGCAAGTTAACATCATTTTACCTTCTATATAAATGTTAACTCAATCTTTGGAAGGCTAAAATGTCGAATCCCTCCTCATTTTATCCAAATTCATTGTGTATTAAGAGTAGGATTTTGAAGTGCAAAACTGGAAATACAAAGAAGTGATACATTCAACTTTGGTTGGTTAAAAACATGTGTTGGTTTCTTGAATTAAATCACAAGCATGTGTTTACTTGAAGCAATATATTAATGTTTGCAAATTTGTTAATAAATTAAGCTTTGAATCCTTTTATTTTTTAATATATATTTTAAAAACGGTTGGTGTCACTTATATTCCCTCAAATATAATATGTTATCTCACTTGTATTTTTAAAATAATGTTTCTTATGCTACTGTATTCAAAATAGTATTTTTCTCACTTTGGTCCTTACAAATGGGATTTGAATGAAAACTGAATACGTGCACTCCATATGCGGGCTAAGTAAGAGTAAAATGATAAGATCAAGTTTTATGTCTCACTTCGACCCCTTATTTTCAGATTTGGACTCAATTTGATTTTTTGTGTTTTTTACTTTCCCCAAAATGCGAGAACATCTCATTTATTCATTTTTTTCTTGATAAATTAATTTTATTTAATTATATTAATTTTTATAAATTTGATTTAGCAAACATAAATATATTCTCAGCATGATATACATCGACTTAGAAGAATGGATTGTTGGACTCTCCAAGTTCATGTACAAAAGTAGAATTTTGACTAAGTTTAAGATGGCAGAATCCTATAGGGAATTCCTGCTTGCATGATATAGGAGATTGATCTCTTATACATAAGATATCTCTTACATGCATATTATATCTCTTTCCAAGTCACTATCTCAAAAAACAACGCATGTCACACATACCATATGTATCTTTGTTATGTAGCATTATGTCTCAGATCTAATTTATGTTCTTAGTGTGATAAGTCGATTCCAATCTAATCCAGGAATAGAGCACTAGACCGCCACGAAGGTGATACAAAGTACTTAAGTAGTATAGGCATACTACTACTACTGATCTCTTCTTTGTACTCAGGAAAAGAGAATATGAACTGAAGCCTACAAGTTTTCAAATAGAACTTGATTGATACCTTTGAAGTCAATGTCAGGATTTGTGTCTGTATTCAATGAAAAGCCATAAGTTGAAAGAATTCCTAGAATCCCACAATGAATACTCCACAACGAATACTAAGTGCACAGTTGTTGCTAAATAGACAAAGGAGATTGATATATGGACATGAGTTGGCTCTATGAAAATTGGAGATTAATGATATTAGATGCCCAACGAGTAAGGGCCCGATTGGTTGGCATGTCCATCTTCGAGAATTTATATTCATGATAAAAATGAGAAATGTGGTTTGAAAGATGAGATTTTTAAGAGAAAAATAGGTAATGATTGTGGTTGATGTGATATGTTTTTTGTTGCGAGAAATTTGTTTGAGTTGATGTTTAAATATAATTTTTATTAAATTTGTTTAGTCAAACTCGTTGATTTAAACGTCAGAAAATAGAAAATAGTCACAATGGATCTTATTTTAAACGTTGCATTGTTTTACATTCGAATGTATTTAATTTAATTTTCGGCTTTGAAAAATAGTCAGAAAAACTCTTTTAATTGATTATATTAACTGTCAAATCATGAATAGTAAAATTCATTTGTTGCAAGAATTTTTTCAAATTATTTATAATTTTGAGAGACTTTTTTTGAAAGATTTTTTTTCACAACATGCCAAACAAACGAGTTTTTTGCAGTTTTTCTATAAAACACTTTTTTGGGCCATGCAAGGCCATCCAATTGGGGCCTAATTTATTGACTTGGCTAAATACTTGTAAACACCATGAAATCTTGTTTTAACTTATATTAAAGTCTTTTAGGCATTCTTCTTTATCATTATTTTTCTTTTCGAAATATAGATAAAGATCTCATAAATTGTATATGGCTAGGGGAGTGGTCGTATTGACGGTGGAATGGTATCTATAGTTGTAACACTAAACTCTGTTCCAAGTCGACTATGAGATATGTGATATCACAACAAATGCATTAAGATTTGTTTGTGGTGTCATTCTCATAGGAAGGTGTCTTGTTCCAGAAATATAGACCCGCTGGGTGAGTGTATACACAAAGAATAACACTTAGGTGAGTATGAGATTGAACGATCATGGAAAGGTTCCTCATTGTTTTCCATCGAACTTGAAGTCTTTATATTCCATAGTGTGAGATTAGTCCTTAATTTAAGATGTCATGGTTGGAATATGATATGCCCGTTGGGCCGAATCCAGCAGTGAAGCCCAAATTAATGTTGAAGACTTGAATTATTGTTTTGCAATTTAAAGCCCATTAGTTATTTCAATTGAATTAGTCATAGTAGTGGTTTAGTGGTTTATGTTAGTGGTGATAGTTATCTAGGTTAGTGGTCAAATAGTGGGCATGTTTCCTTGGTTTTAGATTTTTAATTTGTGTATTTAAATGTTGTCACTCCATTAGAATGGAAAAAAGAAGAAAAAGATTTCAGAATTAGTTTTAGTTTAATTTTCTCTTTTGGAGTGTGTTCCTCACTCATAATTAGGAACATATCAATGGTGCTTTCATTCTCTCGAACGCTGCATCCATGCTACATTCAACCCGCTTATCCATGCTACATTCAAGCCGCTTATCCATCCTCATGCTTTCCCGTTTTTCCCATGCCCACAAACCCACTTTATGTGCCTCCCGAGCCTATCGAAACTTCAATTCCAACTACCATTCAAGATTCCATTTCCAAAATCATTGAATTATTGAATGAATTTAAGGCCGAGATAAATCAACGGTCTAACCGACTAGAGGCTTTATTGGAAAAATCTCATCAAAAATTAATGCCAAGTGTGATGAAATTCGCACCCATCTCTGCTCCAACTCCCAACCTTTCTCCTGTACAAGCCAACATCAAACCAAATCAACCCCCCAATTCACAAGTTGTTGGAGTGGCGAAAATGCAATTCGAAATTGCTAACACCTTACAACTACAACAAGGGCCCTCCACTACCAAACTTATCCCAACAATTATTCCATCCACTCATCCACACCCTTACAAACCTGGATTCTCATGCAATCAACCAAAATTACCTCAGTTAAAACCTCTGATTCCATTAACAACAAACCTATTTCATCCCAAAACAGAAATATTCCGTTTCTTTCCTTTTGACAATAAAGTGAAAGAAATTTATATGATTTTTGGTTTTTGGCCAAAATGGAGAATTAAATATTTTCTCCACGCTACGTCTCTTTCAGCGAGTTTGGGGCTCCAATCACAACTTGGTCTTGAGGACAAGACCAAATTTGGGGAGGGGAGTATTGATATGCCCGTTGGGCCGAATCCAGCAGTGAAGCCCAAATTAATGTTGAAAACTTGAATTATTGTTTTGCAATTTAAAGCCCATTAGTTATTTCAATTGAATTAGTCATAGTAGTGGTTTAGTGATTTATGTTAGTGGTGATAGTTATCTAGGTTAGTGGTCAAATAGTGGGCATGTTTCCTTGGTTTTAGATTTTTAATTTGTGTATTTAAATGTTGTCACTCCATTAGAATGGAAAAAAGAAGAAAAAGATTTCAGAATTAATTTTAGTTTAATTTTCTCTTTTGGAGTGTGTTCCTCACTCATATTTAGGAACATATCAGAATAAATATTGTGGCTATACTTTGATATACTCGTATTTTCCAGGAGAATCATACAAGCACGGTATGTTCTATATAGTCTATGATGGGCCATGTAAAATTAGATGCAATATATTTCCAGGGTATGAAAATTGCTATTTCCTATTTTGTTACATAAATCTAATTTTTCGATAAAAGTTTCTAATTAGAATGGTGTCTTAAAAGACTGCTTAGAAGACTCAATGATTAGGTTTCCAACATAATCATAGCTTCTAAATTATTGGGTTCCGACCACCTAAACTAAAGATATAAAGAGATTCGCCTTGAATGAATATTATATTTGGAAAAGTTTTGCTTTTCACAATTAACATTTAAGAAGTCGTGGTGACACTATCGATACATGACCAATAGGTTCCTTGAACTCATTTTGTAAAATTTGTTTTAACACTTGATAATTAGTTAGATAATTAACAGAGTCTCTGGTATATAACATATCGTTGCTTGTTAATGGGTGAAAAGGTGACACACTTAACACATTTAACTTTCTTTAGTACCTATCATATAAATTAATTCTTTGTAAATTGATGAATAAAATAATTAATTGAATTAAAAGGAATAGAGTAGTGGTTCTCGGATTTTTGAAGGGACAAAAATTGTATCGCAAGAAATTCTCCTTAATCCACGTCCTTTGGATAGTTCAGTCTAAATTTTGTCACTTTTGTTTTTATAAATCCTAATTTGATAGAAGCGTAATCTTTGAAAATTCTCAATTAATAAAAATAGAGGTATAATATTGGATGGAAAGCTAAATAGCTAGTAGTAGTGACCAAAGTCCAAAAATTGACTAATATTTTCAAATTTGATCTGGCGTGTGGTTATTCTATTAGTTTTTGTATTAGTAGGGAACAAATCTGCTATAAACTGAAATAGTTAAGACTTAAGACTAATTTTGTAGAATTAGATAAATGGGAGTGACCAAAATTACTTTAGTGGTAAAATTTAGGGGCAAACGGTATAATTCCAAATTGAAAGCACGACTCCGACCGGTAAGAAATGCGATAAATTTTAAATTTATTGCACGACTCCAACGGAGTATTTTGGAATTTGGATAAGAAATACTGAATATTGATGATACGTATATATATATGTATACATATTTAGTAGTTAAAAATAAATTAATTCAATAGATTTATTAACATAAATATTTTTTTCTCGATTTCTTAAAATTTCTTTATCATTTACTTAATCTTTATGTTTAATTTTTAACAAAAGAAGCAAAAATATTATCTAATTTTTATATTACTTTAAATAGTATTGTATAATAAAAAAATACTCATATTCAACACAGATATTTCTAAATTTATAAATTATAAATGCAGTATTTTTCGAATTTTATCTTTGATTTCATGTTTAAACTCTTTCATAAATATTCAAAATACATTATAAAATATCAATGTTTTGAAACCCAGCCCTTTCAGCGAACCGGAAAACTGACTGAGTCATGGGTCACTGGTTCAACCTCGGGTCAACACCGGTCGGACCGGCTGACATCATAATTATGCAATAAATAATATTAAAAATACTAATAAATATTATAAGATACAAAATATAAAAAATAAGTATTTTTTATATATATAAATTATTTCACTATGTAAAGTTATGACAAAATTATATATAAAATTATATAAATCTAAGAATAAATATATAATATGTCAATTGATCCATATTTATGATTGAATAATAAAACTTGAATGTATAATATATTTTATGTTGACCCATATTTATGATTGAATGTATATTTATGTCAATTTGTTTTCATGTAAGTCTGAGAAAATGTAAAGGAAATAGAACTTGAAGAGTACTCAAGTCTTAACCCCAATTATTTCAAAACTCTTTTTGTGCATGAATAAGTCATTGTAAAACTCTATTTTTACAGCTACTTTAAAATTAATTTAGAAAATTTTGGTCCCACTCACATATAGTCTTTACATAATTGGGTTAAATAAGTTTTTGGGAAATTATTTATCAAAAATAATAGATTCTTTAAGGTGATTTAGTAGAGAAGAATAATTAGGTAAGTTTAAATTATTTCAAATAAAACAATGTGGAATTGATATAAAATTTAACTTGGGGTGAGAGAATTTTGATGCTCTAAACATCATTACTTTATCTGTCATTAGAAGATTTGACTAGTCTGAAATTTCACACATTCACACGCCATCCCTATCTCTATCTATATTTCTATCTCTCTTCTTTAGCAAGTCTCATTCTTTTTCTCAATATTAGTCTCTGTTACCATACTTTCATTTTAGCAAATTGCTTCCTCTCTCTCTCTCTCCCTCTTTAAGGTCAAGAAGAACAGTTTAAGTGGAAGAAAAATGGGCGGGGTACAACAACGTTTCTCAAAAAATTAAAGGCCCAGGGTTGTGAAACTATCAGATTTTCTCTAGACCGGTTCAGCTGACCCGCCGGCGGTTTTTACGGGTCACCGATTCGCCCGGCGGGTCGAACGATTTTATCCCAAATTGAACGGTTTTAAGCCTTAAACGGTTTTATGGACTTGCTCGGTTCGTTTTGAGCTCCGGTTCCGGTTCTAAGCGGTCGAACCGGGCGGTCCGAGTTGGGTTTTAAAACCTTAAAAATATATCTATATTGAATACGAATACAATACGAATAAGATATAGGTATGATTATGAATTTATTATATATGTACATGAATACGAATACAATACATTTTTAAGAGTGGTATAGAAAAGTGCACCTAAATGAAGAAAAGTGTATTCGGTACTTCCATGGACGACCTTCCTCCACCTCTCCTACTCGAAATTCTCAGCCGCGTCGGCGACGCCGCTGACCTGGCTCGGTGCCGAGTCTCCTCCCGAGTCTTCAACTCGCTGGCTTCTGATATCCGATCCGTAAATCTTCAGTGCTCGTACCTCCGCTACGCCAAGTCTCGATGTCCTCAAACCAGAACCTCGATCACTCCATTCAAGGCTGTTTTCTGTAGATTGATCTCCGAATTGAGGATCGTGGAGAGGATTTCGATCGGCGTCGAGAAATCGATGTGCCTCGTGGCGTACGACGATCTTGAGGACGAGGATGATGATTTGTTCTTGTGCGATGTTAATTTTGTCAATTTGTGGCTGCCGCGGGTGTGCGGTGATTTGAGGTCGGTTTCGATTTCGGATTTTTGGGTGCAGTCTTGCTGGAGGCGATCCGATGTGTTGTCTCTCATTTCTTCTTGCTGTGAGTCTCGCACTTCTTCATCTCTTTTTGCTTAATCGATTGCGTAATTGTAGTAATTTTAATGATAGATACTTTAATTAGGTTTAATTAAGTTGGATTATTTGCATGACTAGTCTATTTATTGCTGTAATTTACAAAAAAAATGAGAATTTCGTCGTTAATCTTGGAATGTGACGATGATAGAGAAAGGATAAGTTTTGGTAATTGGAGGTGTTCTGAGGTGTTATCCCTCATTTCTTCTTACAGTTGTTGGACACAATAACTTTACCAACCTAATTTTGGAAACACAATTAGGTCAAACCTAGAATAAGAATAACAATAATGATAATTAGGCAAATTCAGCGTCATTTTCTGTTAATACAAAAGAAAAGTTTTTATTCAAACCAATTTCATCCGAAAAATAAACGTTAGTCTGGATAAAGATAAACTTACAGAGATCAGTGATGAAGCTATCCAGAGATAAAATTCTCTTGGAACTAAGGAAAAGGGTATTACTCCACTTTCTAAAGAAGAATCAATTTCTGAAGGTGAGAAATCATCTGAAGATATTAAGCGGTTGGAATAAATGTTCTGGAGCAACAAAACAGTTTATTAACTCAACCAAAGATTAATAAAATCTGATCTTTGAAAAGGACAGTTAATACTTCCCCCACAAAGTCGTATTATCATAGTCCAACTATGAAGAAATCAAAGACTATGGTTAATGTCATTCTATGGAACTTCCAGCTATGAATGGGACATCGATGGAATGACTGAGTCCAATATTTAAAATATTTTGCATTATATGACCACGTTTCCATGGTCTGATAAAAAGTAATGAAGATAGCACTTTTGGTCAAAGTGCAAATCAATAGATTGAGTAAACACGATTAATGTAAACAATAATGAATGGCATATAAGCACTATAAAAATATCATTCATGATATTTTGAAATTGAAAAGGGGCATTTTTAAGCCCAAACAGCATAACGTTTCCATTCATAGTTTTCAAATGGAACGGTGAATGCTATAATTTGTTTTAAGTAGTTGGTTCTGAAGGTAACTAGTTGAAATATCGCCAAAAATTAAGAATTTTATTGTGTTTAATTGAGTTGCTTGCTCTTTTAGTTGTCATCTCTTTTTGTTGCTTGCTTTCTTAGTTGAAGTAAATAAAAAGATATGCTACTCGTGAAATTTTAATATGTTTGATTGATTTGGATTAATTTGTATAAGTAGTTCATATGTTGCTGTATAATTTGTTGTTGTGAAAGTTAATTAGTTGAATTGTCTACAAAAATTTGAGAATTTGGTTTGTTATGCATCAGTTCATGGTTTATTATTTGTATTAGTAATCTGCTTTTCGCTATAACTTGTAATAATTGGCTGTTGTCTGAAGTTAATTAGTTGAGTGGTTTACGAAAATTGGAGAATTTTGTCGTTTATGCATCCGTTTATAGTTTAGCTTTGAGATGGACGATGAGAGAAAAAGGATAAGTTTCGTGGTCGGATCATAACTGAGTTTTAGGATGATAGTTCGTAGTTGAGCAAAATAGCAGTTTGTCTCTTGAAATATAATTGTCCCACTTATTGTTGGTTCATTCAGATGTTCAACAAGGCACTTTATTTTACATTAAGGTAAAATTGCCAGTACTTTCAGTCAGTCTTAGATATTCTAAATTAATAGTCTGACTTAATGCTTTTCATGGTTTATACTCATTGTTTCTTGGCTCTTTACTCTGTTTCCTTTTATGTGGAAATGCTCATTTTTTGAAATTTTCACAAGTTTTAGTAATTGTAGATGAATTGAAACAGGATATTTCTGTGTAAACAGGTCCTAACCTCCTTGAGTTACAGATTAAGAATGCATGGCTTTCTGTTGACGGCTTAACTTGCTTGACAAATCTCACAACCTTGACACTTGAATTCATAAGATTAGATGATGAGAACTTGGATAAGTTGAATGAATGTTTCCCATGTCTGCATGTTCTCAATTTGATTGGTGTTGGTGGACTTAAAGAACCGAGGCTACATCTCATGCACCTCAAAACATGTCAATGGACGCTATCTAATGCTCCAATCTCTATATCTATAATTGCACCCAGTCTGACCAAGCTCACACTTAGGTGTGTGAAGCCAAATCTCCTTCTAATCAAGACACCATTGTTATCTTCCTTAAATCTTTCTATTGAAAATACCGCCAACTTCAGAGCGAAAGAATTTTCTCATTTGAGAAAGTTTATTCTTGAATCGACGACCCTTCGCTATTTACTTATTACATTTCCCTTTGGTAGAAGTGTTGAGAATTTAACAGTTGTCTCAACAAGGTGGGAATTACCTGTTGGAGTTTCCAAATCCATTCTTGAGTTGTTGCTTTGTACTTTTCCGAATATCAGCTCGCTTACGTTGACTTCAGGTGTTTGGTCCGAGTTTGAAGCATATTCTGGTTTGGGAGGTTTAGAATCGAGGGCTGGGATGAATGGATTGAAAAAGATTACTGCATATTTGACTGTAAATGATTGTGAGGTTACTTTGTCCACCATTTTCTCGTTATTGGATAACTGTGGTAGCCTGTCTGACATGGCAATGTTTGTACACCGGGATGTTGTTTCTAATGTTACTAGCAGCCTTATTTCAAGATGTATGGCTCATTGTGGTAGGGTACGATGGAAATGGGGAATGTGGAAGGAAGGAACAAAAGATGCTTGGATTTCCGATAGTATCTAGCAATATATAAGGGATTTCGAGATGAATATACATGTCAATGATTCTATTTTTTTTTTTTTTAGGAATAGCGTTGTTGTTTGGAGCTTTTCACATCATGTATAAAGGAGGGTTTGTGTGCTTACCTTGAATTGTGTGAGCTATCATGTTGGACTTTCATTCTTGATAGGATAGAATGTTGTTTTAGGAAATGTATAGTATATTTTTTTGTAGTTATTTCAGATGGATTTGTAATGTTAGAAATAATGGGTTGTACATCATAATAAGAAGTGTATTATGAGGCACTTTGATCTTATATTCGAATGTAAATGGTATACAAGAAGTGTTCTGCACTTGACACTTTTCCTTTATTTCAATTTCATGTATGACCTATTTGTTGTCCTGTTTGGGGCAGATAAGGAACTTCCGCAGACATTGCTTCATAGCTTAAAAGGATTGTTAAAGGGTTAAATTGTGATATTTCTAATTATCAAATCATTCTCTTATGCAAGGTTCAAAGTTTCGTTTCTAACATAAGTTTCGGGTTGTTAAATATTTGAAACATTTTGGACGTTTCGGAAAAGTAGGAGAAAACTTTAAAAAGTGAGAAAAAGACAAAAACAATGTGAAATAAAGTAAACAACTATCTTTATTCATTTTTTAAAATTAATATTTTATTTCAAAATTTATACAAGTATACCAATAGTTGATAAAAATTTCAGGAACTAAGTGATAATATTTGATTCAAAATTAGCCCTCTTATAACAAATGAATTTTTATCTTCTATTTATTCAACTCTCCTTTCTCAATGTACGATGGTGATCAACTTAAATTAACAATTGTAATGAATTATGTAGAACATTTCTATCTAGATATTTACAAATACTATTCTAAACATTTTTTGAAAATTTCTAAACATCTCTATTCATTTTTAAAAATTAATATTTTATTTCAAAATTTATACAGTATACCAATAGTTGATAAAAATTTCAATAACGAATTAAGTGTTACGGTATATATAATCGACAAAGTTCAAGTAACTTAACCTATAAAATACAAAATTGTAAAAGTGTTACGGTATATATTTTTAAATTATTAAAAAAATTTGCTCATATAAGTATGTATTATGTTGTTTGTTAAAGTAATCATTTAAATAACCCATATATCGTTATAAGAAAAATTGTAATATTTTAACTTTTTGTGTTTTCTTACGTCTGTATTTGAATATAAATAAAATTGTCTATGATTTTATTGATTAATTATTTAGAACTTATTTGATTATATTTCGTACTTAATTTAGTAAATTGTTAGATTTATGACTTTTTTATGTTTTTCTCTTTTTTTTTTAATTTTATTCACTATTATACTCTATCCCGAAAAGAATTAAGAAACTTTCAGTGTTTCGTGGAACCTATGAAAATACTGAATATTTCGATGGAAACAATGAAAACATTATGAGTTTCTTTGGAAACATTGTAATTTCGAACCTACTTCATAATTTCATTTCGCTTAGTTGAAAAATAGAAACTTTTCGAACTTTTCGATAGAAAAGAAGGAAAATTAGAACCATGCTCTTATGAAAAAAAATACGAAACCTCACTGACAAAAATTAGAAGCAATTTAACCCTTTAAAAGAAGTAATTCAGCTCCTTACACGTGCCACTGCGTGATTCAATTATGTAGAGATTAATAATAACGCCACATATCTAAGTTGCATCAGTCAATTATTTATAACTTGAAACATTACAAGTATGAGTTCAGTTCTGATTATTATCACTAAAAAGTCTTTACATGTTATAAGATGCTTTTGGAACATAAAAGATATTGAATCTTGTTTTGAAAATAGATTTTTGAAGTATTAGGATAAAATGTGCTATTAAAGTTGATTTTGCAATTGGAAATTTGGAATGGCGAAAATAGTGTTTATTAAAAATTTAGGGACTTCACCCTCTCGAAAAATTTGTATTTTGCACATTCCCCCCTAAAAACACAAAAACGAGACATCACCCCTTAAAAATTTGATATATGTATCACTTTGTCCCAATTACTATTTTTCGGCTAAGTCTTGATCGGAAATCACTTAAGTGATTTTTCCGTCAAGGACATTATCGTATTTACCATTTTTATGTAATTCTTTCACATGTCCGGATTTGGGCCCAAAACTTCTCTAATATATCATTTTAGGGTTGCGAAATTCTCACCACGATCTCATTCTGCATTTGTTGTGAGTTCCTATTCTGATAAGCTTTTTCCTGACTTTATATGTATGATATCATGGTGAGAATTTTACAATCCTAAGAGGATATGTTAGAGAAGCACAACATTTTCAACTCAAATCCATACATGCGAGAGAAGCACATAAAATAGTAAAGATGATAATGCCTTTAATGAAAAAATTATTTAAATGATTTCCAATCAAAATTTGGCCGAAAAATAGTAAGTGGGGCAACGTGATGCATATATCAAAATTTTAAGGGGTGATGTCTCTTTTTTGTATTTTTAGGGGGTAAAGTGCAAAATACAAGTTTTTTGATGGGGTAAAATGCAATTTACCCAAAATTTAGGAAAATTAAGATTAGGACCTTTACATGTAACGAGCTTATGAAATCTAACATCTTAATTATAGGGCTGAAGTCTTGTGCTAGAAGCTTTACCAATCATTTTTACGAGCTTATAATTTATTCATCAACCTTTCTTAACTTGCTTAATGTAAATATGTAATCTGCAAATTCCAATCTCGTAATTTCTGAAATGAAGCAGTTGAAGATGTTGAATATTAAAAAGTTTGGCTCAAATTTTGTTATGTTAATACAAGAACCCTCTGGTCATAGAAGGGTAATGATGGGGAATTCTACAGACGGGGCCAGTGAAGTCGGTGTGTTGTAGCCCAAATACCCCATAATTCAGTAGTTTACAACATACCGATTAATTCAACCTGATTTGTTATAAATTTTTGTGCTGTTGTGATCAGAATTCATAATTCAGACAAACTAGCATAGAAACCTTAGAACATGCCCTCTACAAAATCTTTTTGTTCATCATTCTTTCACAACCTTTAAACTCACCCTCATATGATTCAAACCCATTATCTCAATTGTTTCCCTGAGGGTTCAAAGTCATTTCACTGCTCGATTGTTCGAGCCCGGTTGTTTTAATATAATATAGAATTTAAACAGTAGCCTTCTTAAAAGCAACCACTGACTTATCTACACAGACAACTGCCATATGCCATAACCTTCAGCAGGGGAAGTTCTCAATAAGCCTTGTAAGTGTACATATATCCACGAAGTTTCCTAATTTCTTCGGATGACCTATCAAGTAAATGGTCCACATAAAGGCCAATTCCAGCTCCACTGCAAGTTTCGAGACTTCGATCAGTAAAACTAATCATTAAAAGTTACTAAACTCGAAAACAAAGTCTAAACTAGGGGTTACCCCAGTGGCGTCAAGGGAAGCCAGATGATATCCCACCTAAACTTGGCCAATCTGCAGCACACACAACACATGACAATAATCCATTTCTATTGATGATACGATAGACTATTACAAATTTTTATAGAGGAATTTCTGATCCAAGAATGGATCAAATATTTCGCATTAACAAACTTAACAGCTTACCTCAGCATGTGGTGCAACCAGAAGACTGCCAATAATGTACCAGGGATAAAAGAATACCAAAGCCAGAGGCGGTGACGCTTTGAGTTGTGCATCAAGCCAGTAATGATGAATAAGCATACTGTCACAGCTGCCAAGTCTGTAACGTATTTAAGTCACAATGTCATATAGATCTCGAGACGATTACCAGACAAAAAAGTAAGATGCATCAATCTCTTAGAATAGTTTTATCTGTGACAGTGGTGGGCCATGGTGTATTTGGATTTTGTGGTTTCGATTTCTGAAATCAAAATTTCAATTATGACCCTGCATTGATTCACCTAAGCCGTCACTGAAGTTGCAAAAATAATGAGGTCCCTCAATGTCAAATATGGATGTCAGTTAGTAAAAAAACTCGTATTCCACCTCTTAATAAACATGCCCATGAATAATTACAAAATAGTCTTTTTGTTGTACACTTCTGTACTTGGTGAATGATATTAGTAATCTTAAGCTGAAACATTTAGCAGACCCCTAAAAGGTGTCCCTTTCCATAAGCTTCGAACATCAATATATCTACACGTGAAGGGGGGTCATAAAGGAAGAATTTAGCCTAGTGTGGTTGCACAGGAAAAATATGAGCTCTTGAAATGGTCTAACCTTAAATGAGCAAATGCAAATTCGTACGATACATTACACAGAGTAGAATTCAGCTGCCAAAGAATGGAACCAAAAAGAGAAACTGACCTGCAGCTATAATGCTCGCTGAATCAACCTCGTACATGAAGTAAGCGTGATAGCGCTGCACATGAGATGCAAATGAACAATTATCGACCCTAGGCATAAAACCAAATCCATTCCCTGTTAATTTAATTAAATGTTTCCTAAATTTGCAGCTTCCATCTAGGAAAAGGAGTTGTCACGTAAGAGTGACCCCAAAATATGTTCTACAAGTAAATGGGCACAACCTGATCTTCATTCGTTGCTCAACCAACTCCTCGATATAGGGGAATTCGGTTATTTTTCCTTATATACCTACTAGTGTATACAAGTAAATGGATAGATAGGTGAGATTCATAATGTATTCTTTTATCAAACACAGTACCAAGCATGGTACAAAGTCTGCTTTTTCAACCTAAAAAAAATCAATGAAGCAACCCAATGGTTTTGTTGCTTACTGGAATTAAGGAGTATAGCACCATAGCTATGCTGGTCATTGGTCTATTTCACTTTGTTTTGCATGGTTTAGTCAGTTGGTCGTTATTTAGTGGGTTGTCTTCTAGCCACTAACGCGGTTGTCTACATAGTTCCTGGGGTTGGATATGCCATTATGGTAGATTGACATGGTTGTGGTTATGATTGTCTTTGACGAGCATAAGAGTGTTGTTTGGTCGTCAGCTCATCGCCACAATGTTGGACAAATTTGTTAAGATGTCAAGATCAATTGAAATTGCTTTTTGCAGAGTAGTTCAGTTGGGAATAGCTTCATTGATCCTAGTTATAATCCGTAGTTTAGACAGACAAGTTTTCAGTCGGTCGCATTTAATGTCAAACAATGATAAATGTTATAATGTCTATTGCGTTTTTCCACATCTGATGGTATCATCCAGACTTTTTTTTCATTTATATTTTTGCGCCAAAGCTTGAAGCAAAATAAACTTCATCTTGAGGGTGATTGTTAGAGAATATTTTAGTAACTGCATTCCATCTATTGATTCCTTGTATAAGTAAGTTAATTACGGCATAGATACACAAGATTTGTAATGTAGTCTTTTTCTGAATCTATTCACACTCTTTTAGTGGGGATTCCCAAACAAACGAATATATCATAAACACAACAAAAATTCCTTCTCCACTATCATGAAGTGGGTGATGTCAATTAAGGACAGAGGCATATAAGGGAATATCACCAATATCTACAAGTAATAGCACCATAATCTATTGAAGAGTGCCTAAAGTTCAACGAGCAACTCTCCCGAAGTTGATGCAATCAATTTCCAGACATTTTTTGTTATATGCTGATTATCAAAAAGACTGTCCAACTAAGTTTCACAAAATAAACCACAAATTGCAATCATCATTAATTACCAAAGTCCAGCACATACACCATCATCTTATAAAAGGTTTTCTAAATCATGTTCGACTCTCAAAATTTCCTGAAAAAAACTCCGTCTAAAATGAAGAAAATCACAAATTCTGGTTCCAATTCTGAGAGAGATACTACAGTGATTAACATAGCTTTTCGAGTTTCACTTATTCTATATGCATCTGAAGGGAGGCAATTCAGATGGATATTCACATATACCAATTACAATGCGGAAAAAATAAATAAAGGAGTATATATAGAATAGAAGATACCAATTCCCAGGGAGAATAAGCCTGTTGATAGATAGAATAAACCAGGAAAGCTACGTAGCAGAAAATCAGTCCAGCGAACACACTCTACAACAACAAATTCACAATATCAATTAGCATAAAATCCACACAATAAAACACACAAACTAACAAAATTAAGCGTGACTAATGAATATAAGTTTCTGAACACAGGATCGAATAAACAAGGAAAGGTATATAGCAGAAAATCAGTGTAGCGAACACAGTATACAACAATAATCACAATATCAATTAACATAATATCCAGAAAAATTGAATCTTAGGTGTGATCTCTATACACAGACTTACTCTCCACAAAAGAGACTGCTGAGCTTGAGTTTTCTCCAAAGATCGAACCAATTCCTCTTGCTCTGCGTATTCAAATTTCAAACACATGTACGTGTATATATGTATACAAGTAATAATTCCGATTCAATCAGAACATCAACAATTTCAGTGTATATAGAAACGAAAAGATGAAGATGAGAAGACCTTGAGTGTCGATTGGACGGTCATCGTCGCGGGTTGGGAGAGAGTAATCGTCGCCATACTCATCATTCTGCGATTTTCTCCATTTCCTGTTCAGTTTCTGCATCATTTGTTTCTGCTTGTAAATCTAACTTATGATTCTAACCCAGTAAATAAGGTGCTTCAAAATGAAAAAAAAAAAAGTCAAAAAAAATTTATGATTATGTTTAGTTTTGTTTTGATCAGTTATTTTGGTCAGAATTGTTATTGAGAAATTGTGGAGATTATTGGGAAGATAGTATTTGGTTTAACTGGAGAATTGTTTTTGATTTTTTTTTTTTTTTTTTTGTGAGATAGTGTTTGGATTTGTTTTGAGAGGAAATATAAGTTAAGATTAAAATAATTTTTGTCTGTTAGTGATTAAATAATAATTAAAATTAATATTATAATATTAAGATTGTAATTATTATATTATAGATGGATATTTATTTATATATATTATAATTTAAAATAAATAAATTATATAAATGAAGTTAATATATATTGTTGAATATAAATAAGACACGATTATTTAAAAAGAACAAATTTATATAAATTAGACATCAAATAAGTATAATGAGCATATGTGTTGCTCAATGTTAGAAATTTAGATTTTAAATTTTATCTAGCTATTTAATAAAGGAAATGTTTTCATATTTTATAAATTATTATAGTTGTCTTACCTACGTTTCCAAATTAAAATTTGTTATATTACTATCCTCATAATAAATTCATGATTTTTGACCAAAACAAACAATTTTGAATTATAATTTAGGCCTTACATAATAAATTTGTATTGTTTTTAATCCCTAAATCAAACGAAAAAGCTATTTTTTATAATTTTATGATCAATTCATTTAAGGAACAACATTTCTAATATATATCATAAGTTGTATTATATGTGAAAATTATGTAAAAAGATAGACTTATAATTTATACAGTCAAATTATATAACTCGGTCCGATATAAAATTATCTGTTTATTAGAAATTGATAAAAGTTCAATTGTGATGGGCCTGTTGTCCGGCAAAACGAACTAGTTGGGCTTTCTAAAAAGTAAAACCCAACGTAATACACATTTCATTTTATTAAAGGCCCATATTCAGCCCACTTTAAAAGCATTATAAAGATTTGGCTAAAAAACCCTAGCCCTAACTCTGTACTTTCTGTCTCCAAGAGCTCCGGCGCTAAGAAGAAACTTAATCGATCAGCATGGGTAAATTTTGATCTAAATCTCTGTTTAAAAAATCGGTTGTGGTTTAATTCGTGAAAATTCTGTATCAATGGCGATTAAATTGGACTGATTTTGGTTTTAATCGGTGCAGGAAAGGTTCACGGATCATTGGCTCGTGCCGGAAAGGTGAGAGGACAGACGCCGAAGGTGGCGAAGCAGGACAAGAAGAAGCAGCCACGTGGCCGCGCTCACAAGAGGATGCAATACAACCGTCGTTTCGTCACCGCCGGTAACCCTAATTTTACCCTCCTTGTAGCATATTCGTGTATAATCGTGTATGCATTTACCGTTAGCGATTTTATGTGTTAATTTTGGTTAAGAAACTCTTAGTTTTAGGAGGTTTGCTTCTGATGATTTTCTTCATATAACGGAATGTTTTTGAAATTAGAAAATTTGACTATTTGAAGCTCGAAGAAATAAGGATCCCTAATATAGAATGTAGTGTTATTCGAGTTGATTTATGTTTCAATATCATTAACTTGAGCTTAATCAGATTCAAGTTGAAACAATGTTGTGCAGCAAGTTATGCTTATAAGTTAAGAGTGTTTGGCTGAGCTTATATAAGCTTGGCAGCTAAAAAACCTACTGATTGTTTTTTTTTGGTCATCTGGCTAAAACAATTTGCTTGGAGAATTTAGTGATGGTTAATTTAGATTGCTTTGAGTTCCAAGTTGAAATACCTTTGAGATCAGTGTATTTATAGCATGCTCAAAGTATAATTTTTTATGCATGATGTGGATTTTGCTTTTGTGTGCTTGCAGTTGTTGGTTTCGGAAAGAAGAGAGGACCAAACTCATCTGAGAAGTAAAGTCGTTCTTCTTATAGGTGATCATGTCTTTGGATGCTTGTTTAGTTGTTTTTATTATGTATTAGTGTTGCTTGCTGGATTAAACTCTGGCAGTTCTTTTTTGGCTTTTCCAGTTTTCGCGCAATCTTAATACTATATGACGGGACACAGTTGAGTTGAATTAATTTTAAATTCCCAACGAACTGGTATTTCCACATTAATTCCAAAAGAGTATTCTATTTTGAGAATTTGAAATATGGTATATGTATTTGCTAACTGTTCATGAACTTCTAAATTGAAGTATTTGAGGTTCGTTCTTGGTTTCTGTGCTACTCACAAGATTCAGAAAGTATAGAAATCTTGAATTGATTGATAGGCCTGTCAACGGGCGGGCAATACCCGGGCCCATACCCAATAAAACACTCTAATAAGACCTTGCCCAGACCCGTATAAATTTATACCCGGACCCAGGCCCGATTATTTTTAATATTTGGGTCCGGGTCGGGTATGTACCCGGACTTTACCTGTGGGTAATGTACCCGGATTTTACCCGCGGGTAATATACCCGAACTTTACTCGCGAGAATTAGACTCTTCACTTTTCCCCCAATTTTTCTCTCCCAATTCCCCCAAACTTCTTTAATCCTTCTTAGCATTGACAATCGAATATTTGTATTGAATATTTGAATTTGTATCGAATATTTGTTTTAGTTTTGAATTTTGATGACAATCGAGTATTCGGATATTTTTTATCTTTGGTGTCTATAAATAAGATTTTATTCATAATTTTATTTGTTTCGATTGAAGTTCATCCAAGTTTGGTTTGATTAGTAAATAAATTAATATCATAGTTTCTATGTGAAAATGAATGATTTTCTCCCAAAACTATATCTATATTATTAATGAGTTATATTATTAATGAGTTTTTTTAGTGATTGTATTATATTGTTCTAAATTTAAAGTACCATTACGAATTTACGATCAATATGGAGTTAAATGTAAGTCGGAATAAAATTTTAAACTTATTGTCCAACACTAATAAAGTTATTCATTTCTAAGTGTCGAATTAAAATAATTTGGTCTAGTATAATTTTATAAAATCGGAATTTGATAAGTATGTGAAAAAGCAATGAAAAAATGAAAGAAAAAAAAAAACTGATCAGGTCGGGTAAGACCTGCCCCGTACCCGACCTGACCCGATCCCTTGCTTTTGGTCGGGCATACCTGCTCAATATACCTGCCGGGTAAATGATTGGTTCGGGTCCGAGTCCGGGTAGTTAATATTTCTGCGGGTCTGGGCTGGTTATGGGCATTGCCTTCCCGTTGACAGGGTCTATTTATAGCCATGTCTGAAGAGTATAATTTAGTATGTGGCTCAAACAAGGTGAATCTTGCAATGCTGCGTTTAGATCAGAATCAACCAGTTGGTCATAGAAGCAGAAATCTTATGACAAGGGTTCATTTCATGCATTGCATTTTAAAAAGTTGAATTGATGATATGTATCTGCATCTAATGCTTGTATTTGATTCCATTTCACTGTGCTTTGCTCCATAAACTCCGGCCAGTAGTCTATTCTTCTTAATGATTGAGATTTGAGAATTATACTATATTGTTGGAAGGGAATGGTTTTACATGTTTGATTGGTGTTGAAAACAAAAGTGTATGCAAGACATTTCAATTTTTAAGTATTTATGAGTCATTTAATATCTATCAACACGAATTATGAGCAAATACTAATTACCCATAAATCAAATTCGGAAGAAGAAAGAAAGAAAGTTGGTCGATGAGAACAAAATCTTTCTGTCTTGGAAGTTATTCCATTTTCTAATTACTAAGGCTTCGTTTGTTTGTCAAGGGAATGGAATCAAAATACAGTAGAAACTCGATAAATTAATACTCGATTATTTAATATATTATATACTACATATTATATGAATGATTTATGAAGATTTATTGAAAAATGACTCAATTGTCTTTTGTTTTTTGTTGAAATTAATTTTACCTTAAATCTCGTCTCTAATTTTCTTTATCATTGTAAGAATTTTTGGTGTTGTTTTCCTTAAGGTGGGAGATTGAAGGGTTCTTTCAAATTGAGCCCTTCATTTGATATACGTACATGCATTGTACAATAATTAAGTGGAAGTTTGAATTGAATGTGTTTGTAAATCGAGTATTTCATTATAAATTAATAAAATATTAATTAATATATAATTAATAATTATTATTTTATCGGTTAATTAATAATTTTTTTAATTAATAAATTTTTGCAGTCCCATGAGTATTAATTTATAGAGTTTCTACTGTGAGGAATATGATTCCCAAAAATCAAATAACTTTGTTTGACATTTTTTATTAGATATTATGGAATGCAATCTAATTCCCAAAATATGGGAATTATCATTTCAAATAAGGGAATCACAATACCTTATTTATTGAGATAATGTGATTACCATACTAAGGTAATCATAAATGCAATATTTTAATGCCCTTACTATCCCTATATCAAATATAAAACAAAATCAATAAAAATAGTTATTTATTTTTTCATTTCATTTAAGTTATTATATATGAAGAAATAGTTTCGTATTTTTAATTTATTTAGAATATTTTTATTGTCAAAATAGATCGTAATTTCATTTTCTTTGATATTTATTTATTGAATGAAATTGAAAAATTGCTACGTTGTTTTTGTGATAGTACTTTTGAAATGTTTGTTTCTCACATATGATTAATATATTTTATTTATTAACAATAATATGTTTCGACTTAAAATAATTATCTATATGGAAAATCCATATATGTATCAATTTTTTTAAAAGTCAAACAATATGTAGATAAAAAATAAACATGTTCAATTTAATTATCATTTTATTAAAAGAGGATAATGCAATTGAACTAAATTGATATCTTATTTATTTTTTATTATTTAATCAAATTAAATATATATATATGTGTGTGTATATATACACTTATGTATATATATAATATCAAATATTCTAGTATGGTTGAAAATTTATAATTAGATTATACAAATATGGTTTAAAATAAGGGTACTTAAGTCAAAGTGTTTAATTTTAGATTTCATTCTTTATTATATGTGTTTGAGTCAAACATAAAAAAAGAAAAAAAATATATATATATCCTTACCCAATTTTTTGTAGACAAACAAACACTATTAATGGAATCAGATTTCTAGTAATCAAATTACAGGAAATCTTATTCTCATTTCAGATTCCATTCCCTGACAAACAAACGGAGCCTAAAAGAAATTAACAATATATCAGTTAGAGAATACAAATGAGATCTTTACCTTGTTGATACATGAGACTATAACTTTCCTAAATTTCAAATCGTTCCCACAAATGTGTTTAATATCACTGTTAAGTGTCGCAGGAAAAAAATCTAATTTGCAAAAGGAAATGTGCAACTATAGGCTGAAATCGAGAATGTCGCAAAAAGATCGAGACATTACCATTAAAAGGAGCCACGTTTGAAGCCACGAAGCTGGCGTTTAAACGCGGAGCTTCATGGAGTTTAAACGCCGAGCTTAAGCTTGGGCCCCACAATTCGATTGTTTTGGTTATTTTTCATATAAATACCTCTCCCAAATACTGTTTCAGGGTTCGAACTTTATTTTCTTGAAGTTGATTGTAAAGATTAGGGATTGAAGAACAAGATTCAAGACTTAATTGTAAACAGATCTTTCGACAACGAGTTTTATCGAGTTTATCCTTTTAATCTCTTTTAATTCTTGTTTATCTATCATGTTTACTTTTATTATCGTTGATTGTGCTTTTGAATCTATGGAATAATCCATTTTATTCTGGAATCGGGAATAGCCCGATAATATGTTATCAATATAGATTATAAAATCGTTGACGTTATATTGCATATGCTTATGATTTGAATTCTTAGTAAGTAACGCTTGTGGATTTGCTGGCCACATATTTACATGTTCATAGATATTATGTGAAAATTCTGAAAGGTGACATCTAAATCAGAACTATAGTTTTCAAACCTAGGATCCTAAATCACGAAAGTAGTTTTAGGTCTTTTGAGGAATCGATACACTATCACAGAGATTAATGAATCTGAGCTTAATCTAATCGTCAGGAAAGTAGGGGATTAATTAACTATGGTAAATCATTATGTTTTGATAGAAGGTAATAAGTAAAATTGGATAGTGTCCTTCATAAGTGGTGATCGTAACTGAATTGATGATAATGAGTGAATTCATAACGTATGTCGTGTTGAATCATGATTCCGGAATTGCTAATAATTTATAATCAAAACCAGTTGTTTAACATTCTATTTAGTTTTCTCTACGTTGTATCTTGTGTTTTCATTTAGGCTTAGATTACCGATAACTGATACAATTAGTGCTTGATTATTCGGTCCTCATGAGAACGATATTTTTTGTACTGCACGGAAGCCGTGCGTTTGCGGATTTTACACACATCAAGTTTTACAGTTAATTAATGTTTATAGACCGTATAAACAACATTAATTTATTTATGTTGTGCGTAGCACGAAGCACACACTAGTATGATTTATTATAAAGCTCCACTTACTCAGTAAAAAAAGATAAAATATGCATTAGTTAAAGCTCGACTTGTATTCAGCTCAATTAAGTTTAAAGCTCATTTAGTTGGGTATGATTAACAGTAAAAGCAAACTCAATCTTAAATTCAAACTTTAAATCTTTAATCGTAAACAAGTTATACAACAACTTACTCGACTCAACTCATTTTATAATTTATAACTCATTCTTGGATCGGCCCAATTGTCCAAAAAAAGATTAAAAAACTACCTGGACTAGTAAAAAGGTAAAACCCACCTAAGACATTATTTATTAAAGGCCCAAATCCATTATAGTGTCCAGCCCATTTAAATGCACTATAAATACCTAATCATTATATTTCCCTCTCAAAACTCTCACTTCACAACAACTGTGTCTCGAAAATCCCGGCATTTCAGAAGAAAATAAAGATGGGTAAATTCCAATCTCAATCTCTGTTCCAATTGATGGGTTAATCGGTGAAAAATCTCTGTCACTAGTTATTAAATCCGAATGATTATTGTCTAATCAGTTAAAACTGTTGGATAGCAGTTAAATCTGTGTGATGTCGTTAAATTGGTGAGAAATCTCTGTTAATAGCGATTGAATCCGATTGATTATGGCATTGGTGAAACAACCTCTGTTAGTAGATATTAAATTCAATTGATTTAGGTTTAATCGGTTAAGAATCGCTGCAGGAAAGGTTCACGGATCTTTGGCTCGTGCCGGAAAGGTGATGTCATGAATATGACCGTGGCAGCAGGATTGAATGATAGCCGTAGGATGAAGGGGGTGGATGATTTAATCAGGACCGTTGAGATAAGAAAATGTTCAATTAAAAAAGAGGTCGACACTTGGCGTACGATGATTGGGCCCGGGAGAGAGGGAATGAACAGAGCAATGCAGTTGGGAGTTTGTTATGCATTTTCTTAATTAGCTATATATATGAAGGGATAAATTGTATTTTGGGGATTATGAATGAAAGTTATATCTAATTTCCTTCCTAAATTCTTCTCTTCCTTCCTTACTCTATTTTCTCCTTATCTGTTCTTATTCCCAATCGATAATTTTCTGCATTATTCATAAAATTATGGAAAATCCATGTTAGATCATTACAGGTGAGAGGATAGACGCCGAAGGTGGCGAAGCAAGACAAGAAGAAGCAGCCACGTGGCCGTGCACACAAGCGGATGCAATACAACCGACGTTTTGTCACAGCCGGTAACCCTAATCTCATTCAGTCTTTGTAACATTTTTTAGTATAATTTATGTATATACTGTTATGTGATGTTAGTTTCGGTTTAGAAACGTTTTAGTTGTTGGTTGGCTGTTTACTGTTTTAGTAGATTTTCGTGTAATAGAAGTAGAAAATTGGTCTCTTGCAGGCACAAAGAAACACAAATCTCTAATGTAGAATATAGTGTTATTCTGATTGCTCTTATGTTTCAATATTATTAACTTGATGTAGCTGAAACTGTGTTGTTGAAACAACTTTTGGGTATCTAATAATCTGCTGAGGAGAAATTCATCGCTTAGCTCAAATGTTCAATCTGTAATTAAATTTCGTATGCTTGGAATTAAGTTTGTTGTGCTTGAAATGTGTATTTTTGCTTAATTAAGATTGCGTTTTAGTTCCAAGAAGCATCTGTAAGCAGCAATGCTTATAGTTTGCTCCGAATATTATGTGATAATTGGTTTTGCTTTTGTGTATTGCAGTTGTTGGTTTCGGTAAGAAGAGGGGACCAAACTCATCTGAGAAGTAAAGTGAAGATGTAGTTCTTATAGGTGAACATGCATTCCGAACCTCGATTAATTGTTTTTATTATGTCTAGTGTTGCTAGTTACTGAATTGGATTTTGTGGGGATTGTTTTTTTTGGCTTTTTGCAATTTTGAATGTTGGCACTACTCGATGCTGGGATATAATTAAGATGGACTAATTTTAAATTGCAAGCTCTGGTAATTCAACATTTTATTGTTTGATTTATCGTTGAATACTATGTTATCACAAGTAGAAACGTGTTAAGGTGTATGCCAACTGATTTCTGGTTGAGTTCTGCAAGAATTTGTTGATTCTGTTGCTACTCGCAATATAAACGTGTATTTGCATTATCCATAGAAATTCTTGTGGATTATTTATAGGCATGTCCTTGAAGGGCAATTTAGGATGATTCTGAGACTATTGGAACCCTGCAAAACCGTGTTTAAGATCAGGCAAATGTTGGAACTAGTTAACTAATTGGTCTTTAGATTTTATTATTATTTCGGAATGAATGTTCACTTGTGCTTTTGATCTTTTATGTTTCAAAATGAGAACGATTTTGAACAGGATTTCCCAGCTATCTTGCATATAACACCTATTGTTATTGTTTAATTCTCTCTTTTTGGGAGTCCAATTACTTCAAATTTCTGGTTACATGTTCTTGGCAAATCGATGGTAGTTTTTCTGTGTAACTTTTATACTGAAAACTGGAAAGTTGCTTTTTTAGCTTCTTTTTTATTATTTAGTTTCACTGATTATGCTTCTAATTCTCTGGAAAAGCTGGAAGTACTTTTGGGCTAGACTTTAACAACCTTGAATTGTTCAGTTGTATTTAAACATTTAAACTATAAAATATTTTTAGTGTTAGATTGCATTTAAATATTTGTAAATCACATGCTTTCACGTACACATGTGTCTTTGCTAGTATGTTAAAACATTGCCAATATATGCATGCTCCTTTTGATAATATTGTCAGTTGATTATAGATTCATTATCACTCTTTTTTGTGTATGCCATATACTAAAGACCAAAATATGAAAACCCACAAGAAGAATGTTTAGTACTGTAGGAATACTTCATTAAAATCCTTAATAAGTTCTGTGATATTACAGAACAATTTTTAACAAATTAGCACAGAAACTAAAGTTGATGGAATAAAAGACTTTGGAATAGACAGTGATATTGCATTTCAATTTGGTTTTATGTATTTATGGACTGACTATATATTATAAACCGTGCAATCGTAATATTTATTCACGTTAGGGTAACACTTGTAACTAATTTTGGTTAACAGTAGAAAGTAAAGAAAAAGCGGAAAAAGGGTGCTGTAAATTCAAGATTGATAGGAGAAACGCAACTAATTTTAGTGAAGAGGCGGATAGAAACAACCTAGGTTAAGCCAGATACCATGTCGATATAGATCATCAAAATAATACTTATATAGATAAGTATATAAGGAAAAGATAATAACATTATAAATCATTAATCTAACAAACCCAACCCATGCACAAATGAGATCATCATCTCAATAACATGTAAGTTACATGCACCCTTTATTCTAGTGCTAATTATTTAAAAACTTCTTAGCTTTAGCTTGATGTTGAAGAATTCTCCTATTATTCATATCCCAAAATAGAACAAACACAAAAACTTGAAAATGATAAATACTAATACTAATGATCAGATAATTCAGAAATTCCAAATCAAATTCTCACATAGGAAAATAGAAACAATCACATCATTTACAATTCGTCATGAAAGCTTCCGATTTGAGTTGTCACCGATGAACGATGCTCAAGAAGATATGTTACTGCTAATGATGCTTGTAAAGCAGCCCCATAAGGAAGTACATCTTCGTTCACTCTGAAGTAAGGTGAATGACCAGATTCGAGTCGTCCTTCAGTCTCGTTGACCATCCCGACCCAATAGAAATATCCCGGGATTGTCTCTGCAAAAAAGGAAAAGTCTTCGGAGCCCATTGTTTGTGGGACCTCCTTGATGTTCTCGGGCCCCACCATACGATCAGCTACGTTCAAAAAGTGCTCGTGCAGATCTTTGTCGTTAATCGTAACAGGGTAGAAAGGCTTCTCGTTGTCTAAGAAGGACAAGCTAGCATTGCACCTCTGGACTGCAGCTTGAAGGGCGATGACCTGTCAGTGACACATCACACGAGACGGAGTGAGGGTGGGGCCCGACTTACCAGTCGGTATAAAATCAAATTTTTACGTGCAAATTAAAATAGGGAAAATTGTAACATTAGTCCTCAAGTATAGGGCTTGTTGCATTACTACAAGTTTGCAGAATTTGTCACAGAGGATCCATTTTTTTTTTGCAATTTTGGTCCCAATGGTAAAAATTGGATCGATGTGTGTGATGCACACGCCGTTAAAATTATTACTCGTCACGTACTTTGCATATGATTAAACTAGCGGTTTCAATAAGGCAAAAAAAAAACGTATATGGACTAATTATGCAAATTTGTATATGATTGAACTAAAACTGCACAAGGCCTATCCTATGGGACCAATACTGCAATTTCCTCTTAAAAATAGTTCAAAATTTGCCCGCTTCGAACTAATATACAGAAATTTTACCAAATAGACACCTTATTTTCAAATATTTTCAACCCTTAAACTTTACACCTTGCTATTCCCAAGGATCGAAATCTCATTTTCAGATACTCTTGATTTTACACATGAAAAATAAGTAAACCAAACATATTTTCTCAAAATGAAATGTTAAATAATCTTATCAATTCAGTTGGTCGAAAATTGAAACAAAAAGCATCTTCATGCCTAGACATTGTCCAAGGGAATCTTCTCAAAACGTTTTATACAATCGTTTCTTATGAATCATACCAAACATATTTTGAAATTCTGGCTCTCTCTGTCCATAGTTGTTTTGCATATAGAAAGATACAGGCGGATAGTTCATTATTTAAGCCATTCATTTCCATTGAGAAGCAAAAATTTGAACAACTTTTCTAAAATGATATTTTTGGATGGAACAGAACCTTGGCTGACCAAACTGAATTTCTTCATAATAATACAACCAAATTAAGATATTTGAATGTTTACCTCTTCGATACGATGCTTGAGTTGCATAAAGTTTTCTTTGGAGAAAGCCCTGAAAGTGCCACCTATTGTAACAGAATCGGGAATCACATTAAATGCATGACCACCTTCGAACTTAGCCACGGTCACTACCTGCCATGTACATAATTTCTTGTAAGAAATTATCACAATCAAGAACATTCCTTAACGTAGTATAAAATACCGATGGTATTTGAAAGTCGGAATAATGCTACAAGATCACGTATAGAGCTAAACAATTATTTATCATTAATTTGAAATCTTTAAATTATCACAATAGTATAGAATACTGATGGTATTTGAAAAAAAAGTACCTGTGAATCCAAAGGATCAGCTTCCCGTGAAACGAGATGCTGTAAACTGACTATTATATTTGATGCGGCTAAAATCGGGTCAATAGTGTGCTGCGGGATGGCAGCATGACCTCCTTTTCCAGTAATTTTTGCCTCGAAAAATCCACAGCCCGCCAAAACGGGACCCGCTCTGGTGGCCACTGTGCCAAGAGGATAACGAGAGGAGACATGCAATGCAAATATTGCTTCAACGGTCTCTAATATTCTGGCATCCACCATTTTCTTTGCTCCACCGCCCCCCTCCTCTGCCGGTTGGAACACCAATATAACAGTACCCTGAAAAGGAAAATTTTAATTCACTATACAAGAGATTATTGCAAAATTCCAACAACTTCTGATTCTTCTCAAAAGCATATATCTATGATATCTCAACATCAATTTTCCCAATAATGTAAAAGATAATTAGATATTCACGTGCAATGCACGTGCTGTGTACTTGTAAAAAAATAATATTATCCATAGTTTCATCTTTTTGTCCAATTAGGATATATCAAGTAATAATGGGTTTAATTCTACCAAGTGACTTTAGTATTTATAAATCTTAAATTTTCATATTTAAGTTTAGCCCTTTCTAACAAATGTAGAACTTATTCAACCACTGATCTAACTTTTTGCCTGTTCATCAGTTTGCTGGTTTCTTCAGTTCTGTGTCAATGGACTGAATAAGCTTGTCGAACTGAAATTAGTATACGAATAGACAAGAATAGAAGTATGATCCAGTCATAGACCATGAAACAGATGATATGGTTCTTATCTCTCAATAACCTTGTCAAATTTAAGACACCTTCACCGTGACCCCCTGAGAATCTACAATCTATATGACTTCAGAGAAAATAGTGTTTACACATTACACCATGCAGCAAAGCACCATCGAGTCTTGAAATATTTTTTGGTAAGTTGTAATCAAAGTTCTATAATAGTAATTTGCCGTAAGCGTAATAATCTGATATTAATGAAAACCAATAAAAAGAATTAGATTTCCGGTGCTATTTAAACTCATTTAGTGCTCATCAGCCCGCTGAAAACTATACATTATATATCTTTTTTCCCTCTATTGTTCTTCCATTCCCTCTATTTCTCTTACATTCTCATTCATCTTCATTCTTCTAACAAATCCAATTCAACACCAATAATGTCTTCTTTCAACCATCCAAACCATCGGAGACCACGTTCTGTAAGCTTCTGTCTGAACGCCATGTTTATTTTACTTAACAAATAATTATTTATAACTAGACACAAGATAATTGTTTCCATATGAAACAAAATGATTCTCGTTACTGTCGCTACTAGAGGATTTTCTTTGATTTATTTCACGGCGTTATTTTTTCGGTAAGTTTCATAAAGATGAGCTAATTGCACGGTTGTATATTCACTCGGAAAGTTTCATATTAACTTACTTATAAAAAATTATTCATAACTACACGAGGTAAAAAAAAAATTCATATGAAACAAAATCGTTCTCACAATTGTCACTACTAGAGGAATTTCTTAAACTTATTGGACTGGTGCATATTTCTTTAGCATGTTTCTAAGGATTGTCTAAGTAAGCTTCAATACTATATAATTATCACCTCATGAAATAGTAATTAGTGTGTTTCTGGAATTAATGCTACAGGAGATGCCGGGACGGAGGCCAAATATTCCAAGGCCTAATTATGTTGACCCAACTTTGCATACTTTGCATACTAAGGGCACTAGATATTAAAAAATAAAGTTCTAATAATATTTATCGGGTTTTATAATTGAGGGACCGTGCATTCTTGGTCAATATTTGGATTATAAAGGTTTTTTATATTCTGTGTTTTCTTATGTTCTATATTTAGTGTTGTTCTCATGAATTCTATAAGTTGTGGTTTTATTGCGATTATGAGTCGCAACATCTTATAAGATGTTTATGATCTTATAAACTCTTTAAATTAGTTGGCAATTCCAACTTATTTCTTAAAATCTTAACAAATCATACGCATGCACAAACACATTGCACACATTTTCAACTATTCTTCATGTTTAGGATAAATACCATTTGAAATTGAACAATATTTATATACATAAACTAGTTAAACTAGATGTTATAATTCACAAGAAATGCATGTGTCATTTACTAGTGAAGAAAAGGAAAATAAACCAAGTATAACAAACATTAGGAATGACTCCGAACCCATAAACAAATGATATTATCCAGTTTCCCTCACTTTCATCAATTAGGATATATACTAGATGGGAATAATTTTACCAAGTCATCTAGGATTTATAAATCTTAAGTTTTCCTATTTCATTTGAGCCCTTTCCAACAAATGGAAAAAAAATTTATTGAACAGGTTATTTAAGTTTCTGCCCTTCATCAACTGGTTTATATCAGTTATGTGTCAATGGACTGAATAAACTTTTAAGACCCTTGCTGAAACTATTGAACAGGTCAGTCCAGTCCATTCAGAAAACTTTGGCCTGAATGACGAGAATAAGGGTAATTAAGTATGATTCAGTTGTAACCATGAAATAAACACTTGGTTCGTATTAGGGGTGGCAATTGGGCGGGTTGGGTTGGGTTGGGGTTGGTTCCAATGCATTGGTTCTTAAATGGGTTGGGTTTTTAATGGTTTTAAGGTGGAAACAATGTCAACCCAAAAGAGAACCATTCACAACCCAATACGGAACCAAGCCCAACCCAATTAAAGACTGTATTTTAGATTAGCAAGTTGGGCCTAACTTGAAATTTAATTGAACCCAACTTGGAACCAATTAGAACCAAATTAAATTTCTTAGGAACCAGCCTAACCCGAACTAGTTTAATTGGGTTGGAACCGTGGTTCCGGATCCATTTTGCCACCCCTAGTTCGTATCTTTCAAACAAACATTATGAGATGTTAACCTTGTCAAATTTAAGACACCTTTACCACGCCCCCATGAGAATCTACAATAACACCAATATCATTTCAAGCAAATTGAGTTTACACATTACACCATGCAGCAAGCAGTTATTGACTCTTACAATAAATTTTGCTAAGTTATCACGGTAACAATGCACTGCAATCTTTTAAAGAATTTTAAAGATAACGCACTATAACCGTAATAAAGAATATAACATAAATGAAAAGCAATAAATGGAATTAGGATTCTGGTGCTATATAAGCTCAATATTCGTGGAACTAAGATTCTGGTGCTATATAAGCTCACTATTCGTGCTTCATCAGCGCACTGGAGCTCTATCTATTGACTATTATACATCTTTTTCCTCCTCTTGTTCTTGCATTCCCATTCTCCACTTAAGAAGTGATGAACATTTTAGCTCATTCATCTTCATTCAACTGACAAATCCAATCACACATTTATCCAACACCAATCATGTTTTTCTCCGTCCCTCCAGTCCAAACCATCTAAGATTATGTTTTAGATCATGCTCTGTAAGATTCCATGTGAACTCCATATTAATTTTACTCTATAAATGATTATTCGTAAGTAGAAATGAGATAGTTTTTCTTTTAATATTATTTTAATCATTTTCACCACTGTAACTACTAGAGGATTTTTTAAACCATGCAGATTTAAAAATTCCATTGACAGGTATGATAGACTTCTTCACCTTGATCCAAATCATGCAGATTCCAGTGACAGGAAATACTGAAAACAGAGCTCCTGGTTCAGCTGATTTGAGTGCAAATGATGATGAGAGACATGGAACTCCTGAAATGGTAGCCTCATCATCTAATCAGACGGAGATGGTGCTCAATAAGGACAAACTAACTAATGCTCAATTTGACCCCACAAATAGAACATGGAGAATGACAAAGAGAATCGTAACTAAAATGCACAATGAGAAAGTTGTTAAAGACTCAATTGAGATGGAAGGAAACGTTCATTGAAGAGCGACCTAAGACAGATCACAGATGAAAAGATTGCAATCCAAGCTCTAGATTTCCTTGATGCATTGTAATGATCCCACATCGAGAAAATGAAAGGAAATGAACAATTTATATATAGAAGGCCAAGAATTAAACCGAACACTGAACTTGGTAAAATGAAATGGTTGAATAACTGGAAAATGATATTATTCAGGAATAGAAATACACATTGAATGCTGAAATTACGCATTGAATCCCTGGTAGTAGATCCATAAGGATACTAGATTACCTATTAAAAAGATTGGAAAATCATCACAAACCTCCCTTATTTCTTTTCTATACATGAATAATTTTAACGAGATTTAAGGTTCACGTGCAATGCACGTGTCATTAACTAATTTAAAAAAGGAAAATAAATCATGTTAGAATAAACTTTAGGGAAACAAATACTCCATTCAAATGGAGATGTTGGTTCAGCTGACTTGAGTGAAAATGATGATAATAGACATGGAACTCCTGAAATGGTAGCCTCATCGTCTAAAATGAAGGAGATGGCACTTAATAAGGACAAACTAATTAGTGCTGAATCTGACCGCTCACCCAGAACAGGGAGAAGGACAAAGAGAACCTTAACTAAATTGCACTATGAGAAAGTTGTTAAAGACTCAATTGGGATGGAATCATTTGTCGAAGATGGGCCAAAGACGGTCAAGATTTTCTTGATGAATTTTAATGCTCACATACCCAAGAACTCAAGTCTTTTATACATTATTTTTTTTTAAGATGTTACGATTCACGTACAATGCACGTGTTATTTACGATCTGTTCTATTATAAAAGTATGGGTATTTCTTTAAATTTTTAATCTACCTAATATGTCCCTAATATGTCCCTATGTATTTTGTTTTTTAATGGCAAAAAAGTCAAAGAATGAGTAATAATAATAAGTTGTATATATATATATATAGATATATATCTACAAATAACATTTATAATTACATCAAAACTCTATAATGCATAATCCACCCATACTTTGTATGTCTTTCATGCATTAATTCAATCTTTCATGTCAATTAATATTTATTCTTTAAATAATTAATATTTATTGAATAATGATTCATTTTGGTTTGATAAATCAAGTTGTTACAAAATATTTGTGGCAAAACTATAGATATTTATTTATTTTACGACAAAATAAGTCGTGGTGTCAAAGTTAGTAAAAAGCTCATCCATATCTACTAACCACTGATTGGGGAGGACCTTATTCTAGATTTTGATTTACGTAGGTTTAATTACATATTTGGGGTATTATTATATTTATTATGAGATTAACAAAACTTATTACATGAAAGAAAATCCACTTAAGGCCCTTGAAAATGAAAGCCAGGGAATTCAAGCCACATCTATAAAACACATATAAAATCTAACAAAATAAATAATTCACTTAGTTAAAATTATTATTTAAGTTTTGAATATATAATTTTAAATTAGAAATTATCTATACAATGGAATTATTTATCCAGGGCTTAATTTATTATTTATTTAGCAAGTCTTTACTTAATTAAATTATTATTTAAAACTTTGAATGTATAATAACTTATTTTCTTTAGAGCATTTTATTCAAGAGTTTGAATAAATTGTTAGCTTCACATATTTTAATGATCATTTAGACAATTATAATTTTGCAACGACTTTAAAAAGGTTTGTATAATTTATCAAACATATGTATGAAACAAAATCAAAATTAGTATAATAATATTTATTTGAAATATGGCCAAACACGCACTTTATTTTTTAAAAAAAATTCATATCAATATAAAATCAAAATACGTAGATGTTATCAAATTAAAGAAAAAAATCTTTTCAGTCAATATTATATTAGTACAACATACAAATTTTTTTCATCAAATAAACTCAATTTATTAAATAAAAGACAAATAATAGTAGCGAAAATCAAGCAAAAATGATGCATCAAGCAATTGTCACAACCTACTTAGATTTACAGAAAGTGAGATTAAGGGTTTAAAGTGTAACACAATCAATGATCCTGAGAAGAAATATGCTACATTGGTTTTAGAAAATGGAGTAATAAAGAATAATAATTTTGAAATAGGAAATGAAAATACTACACAAGTGTCCGCCTATTGAGGCATTATAAAAACTATTCAAAGTATACAAAATAAATGACTAAGAAAATAAAAAAAGTGAAACGTTTGATTCCTCAAAATAAAACAAGATACAAGTATAAATGAAACATGAATATACATACAACTTTATTTAATTATGTTAGTACTTATATTTCACTTTTTTGATTAACTAACTCTTTTTTAGGAATGATTAATTTCAATATTTGATTTTTTAAATAATTAACTAATTAAATAATAGCTTATTTAGTTAAATTATTACATAATTATGGACTTAATAACATTTTCAAGTTGAACATGGCTACATATAAGAATTACTTTAACGAAATCGTATGATAGTTGAACATGTTATTTACTACTTATAAAAAAGGAAAGAAATCAAGTATAATAACTTAGGGAAAAGAAATACTCAAAATGGAGCTGCTCATCCGCTGGTTGAGCTGATTTGAGTGAAAATGACGATGATAGACATGAAAGTCGTGAGATGGCTGACCTCATCGATTAATCAGAAGGAGATGGCAGTCAATGAGGACTGACTCATCAATTAATTAAAAGGAGATGGCGGTTAATAAGGACAAATTAACTAGTGCTCAATCTGACCCCCACAAACAGAGAGGGAGATTGATGTAAAGAACCTTAATAAATTTCACAATGAGAAAAATAAAGAAAAGATATGGTAGAGAGCTAGGAAGTTATTGTATGAGGTCTACCCAATGCTAGATGCAGCGCCACATAATAGATCGATATGTCCTGTAATAAAACCAGTTGTTGATGGTACCTTCTCTGTTCCTTCTTCCATAACCTCAGTTTGGAGAGGAAGAGATAAGAGGGCCATATGGGAATGCGGTCAGAAATCCATAATAAAGTCCGACCACACGCCCGAATTGATTATCTTCATGCATAAGAATACTAGATTACCTAGTGGAAAAGATTGGAAAATCATCACAAACCTCCCTTATTTCTTTTCTATACACGAGATTTTAATGTTCACGTGCAATGCACGTGCCATTAACAACTTTAAAAAAGGAAAATAAATCATGTTAGAATAAACTTTAAGGAAAGAAATACTCCAAATGGAGATGTTGGATTAGCTGGCTTGAGTGAAAATGATGATAATAGACATGGAACTCCTGAAATGGTAGTCTCATTGTCTTAAATGAAGGAGATGGCACTCAATAAGGACAAACTAGTTAATGCTGAATCTGACCCCTCACCCAGAACACGGAGAAGGACAAAGAGAACCTTAACTAAATTGCACTATGAGAAAGTTGTTAAAGACTCAATTGGGATGCAAGAGAATCGTTCGTCGAAGAGCCAAAGACGGATCACAAATGAAAAGATTGCACTCCAGGCTCTATATTCTTTGATGCATTGTAATGCTCACACATCGGGAAAATGAAAGGAAAGTGAACAATTTATATAAAGAGGCCCAAGAACTCAAGTCCTTTATATATGAATTATATTAACAAGATCTTATGATTCACGTGCAATGCACATATCATTTGCTAGATTAAGAAAAGGAAAAGAAATAAAGTATAATAAACTTTAGGAAAGAAACACTCAAAACGAAGCTGTTGGTTCAGCTGATTTGAGTGAAAATGATGATGATAGACATGGTACTCATGAAATGGTAGCCTCAGCATCTAATCAGAAGGAGGAGATGGTGCTCAATAAGGACAAACTAACTAATGCTCAATTTGACCCCACAAATAGAACAGGGAGAATGACGAAGAGAATCATAACTAAAATGCACAATGAGAAAGTTGTTAAAGACTCAATTGAGATGGAAGGAAACGTTCATTGAAGAGAGGCATAAGACAGATGACAGATGAAAAGATTGCAATCCAAGCTCTAGATTTCCTTGATGCAGTGTAATGATCCCACATCGGGAAAATGAAAGGAAATTGAACAATTTATATATAGAAGACCAAGAAATAAACCGAACGTTGAACTTGGTAAAATGTAATGGTTGAATAGCCGAAAAATGAGATTATTCAGGAATCGAAAAATACACATTGAATGCTGAAATTATGCATTGAATCCCTGGTAGTAGATCCATAATCAAAAAAGTGTCTGTTATTGTTCCAAAAGAAAAGAAACAAAAGATATGGAAGAGAGCTAGGAAGAGATAAGATGGCCATATGGGAATGTGGTCAGAAATCCATAATATAGTCCGACCACAACACCCGAATTGATTATCTTCATGCATAAGGATACTAGATTACCCAGTGGAAAAGATTGGAAAATCATCACAAACCTCCCTTATTTCTTTTCTATAAATGAATTATTTTGACGAGATTTTAAGGTTCACGTGCAATGCACGTGTCATTAACTAATTTAAAAAAGGAAAATAAATCATGTTAGAATAAACTTTAGGGAAACAAATACTCCATTCAAATGGAGATGTTGGTTTAGCTGAATTGAGTGAAAATGATGATAATAGACATGGAACTCCTGAAATGGTAGTCTCACCGTCTAAAATGAAGGAGATGGCACTCAATAAGGACAAACTAATTAATGCTGAATCTGACCCCTCACCCAGAACAGGGAGAAGGACAAAGAGAACCTTAACTAAATTGCACTATGGGAAAGTTGTTAAAGACTCAATTGGGATGCAAGAGAATCGTTCGTCGAAGATAGGCCAAAGACGGATCACAGATGAAAAGATTGAACTCCAAGCTCAAGATTAAGATTTTCTTGATGCATTGTAATGTTCCCATACCCAAGAACTTAAGTGATATGAATATTATTAGGGAAATTATATTATATTTCCTTTTATTACTTTTATATTTTATATTTAGATATATTTAGTTAATTTTTTAAATAAGGAAAAAGAATAATATAGATAAGGAAGATATCAATTTGGATTGATATCTTTCTTTGATTAGGTTCCCGTTTGTTTGGGAAGTTTACTCGTATCATTAAGTCTTTTATACATGAATTTATTTTAAGATGTTATGATTCACGTGCAATGCACGTGTCATTGCTATCTATTCAATTATGTAAAGAACCTTATCTAAATTTCACAAGAGACTCAATTGGGATGCAAGAGAATTGTTTGTCAAAGAGAGACCGAAGACGAATCACAGATGAAAGGATTGCACTCCAAGCCTAGACTCTTTTGATGCATTCTAATGCTCCCATACCAGAAAAATGAAAGGAAATTGAAAAATTTATACATAGTTTAAGAAATGAAAGGAAATTGAACAATTTAATGAGATCTTGTAGTTCACGTGTGATGCACATAACATTTTCAAGTTTTAGAAAAGGAAAAGAAATCATGTATAATAAACCTTAGGAAAGAAATACTCAAAATTTAGTTATTGTTTCAGCTTGTTTGCGTGGAAATGATGATGATAGACATGGAACTCCTGAAATGCAACTTCATCGTTCAATCAAAAGGAGATGGCTCGCACGCGATAAGGACAGACTAACTGATACAAGGACAAACTAAATAATGCTCAATCTGGCCCAACAGAACAGAACAGAGACAATGACAAAGAGAACCTTGACTAAATTGCACTATGAAAAAGTTGTTAAAGACTCAATTGGGATGGAAGAGAATCGTTCGTCGAAGAGCCTAAGATGGATCACAAATGAAAGATTGCACTCCAGGGTGCATTGTAATGCTCCCACATCGGGAAAATGAAAGGAAAGTGAACAATTTATATAAAGAGGCCCAAGAACTCAACTCCCTTTATATATGAATTATATTAACAAGATCTTATGATTCACGTGCAATGCACGTATTGCACGTGTCATTTGCTAGTTTAAGAAACTTTAGGAAAGAAACACTCAAAACGAAGCTGCTGGTTCAGCTGATTTGAGTGAAAATGATGATGATAGACATGGAACTCATGAAATGGTAGCCTCAACATCTAATCAGAAGGAGATGGCGCTCAATAAGGACAAACTAACTAATGCTCAATCTGATCCATGCAGAAGCCCAAGAACTCAAGTCCTTTTATACATAAACTATTGAACTGATAGACAAAAATAATTATGATCCAATTATACACCACGAGATATATGCTTAGTTCTTGTCTTTCAAAGCTTATGAGATGTTAACTGTCTCAAGTTTAAAACACCTTCACCGGGAGGATCTTAAAAAATACTAGAATCATTTCAGAGCATATCACATTACACATTACACCGTACAGGATGCAGAATCAAGTCCTAAAATATCTTTTGTAAGTTGTAATCAACGTGATAAGCATAATAAGCTCTGAATGCACTAGATATTGCAAAACAATAGTTTGAATAATATTATTGGGGTTTAGTATTTGAGAGACCATCATTCTTGTACAATGTTTGGATTGTTTTAGATATTTTATGTTCTATATCTAGTATTGTTCTCAGGAATTCTACAGCAGTGGTTTGATTGCCATAAAAATGTGTTTTGGTCAGCTTATAAGCTTTACAAAACATCTCATAAGATGTTTAGGAGCTTATAAGCCCCTAAAAATGTTTCGATAAATCATCAATGGTTACATATCCGAGCAAAGTTACACACACTTCTCACATATTACACACACAATGCACACTCATTGCGCAGATTTTGCACACATACAAACTGCGGATTCACTCACACACATTGTGCATATCTATACGCACAGATCACACATTTACACATACACAATATACATTTTGTGCATACCCTGCGCACATTTTACACTGCACATTTGACACAGTAAAATTTGTGTTTAAAGTGCGCAATGCATGTAAATGTGTAAAAAGTGTGTAAGTGTATGATGTGAGTGTTTATATGTCCTAAAACATCTTATAAAGATGCAGGGGCTTATAATATGTTTTAGATAACTTAAGACAAACACCCTCTGAAGAAATAATATTCCTTGTTTAATCCATATATGTCTCCTAAGTGATGATACATTATATTAAGTTATATTAAGACAAACACCCTCTGAAGAAATAATATTCCTCTGAAGAAATATACTACTGCATAAGCATTAACCAGATAAAGACAATAAATACTAAACATTGGTGAAAGAGAAAGAAATGAACCTCTAAATCAGTGTGATGGTCCTGAAGCATCTTTGCAGCACCAAGGAGCATAGCAACATGAGCATCATGTCCACAACCATGCATCTTTCCAGAAACTTTACTCTTATGTTCCCATTCCACAGCTTCCTAATCAAATTTAAGCCTTTATTAGATTCACATAAACCATTTAAAAGCAATTTCTAAATAAAAACCCCACAAAAAATTACATAAACAGCTTTTGATAACCAAAGTCTGGCGAAGAAACACTAATCTCCCACACAATTACTCAACACATTCATTCAAACAAAGGAAATCATTTGTGGTATTACAATCACTTTAATCCCACATATTTAAATTGTGGGTTTCAAATACCTATCCTTCTCATTTAGTTTCACTTGAGTCCTTTAGACATTTATACCTTTATATTCGGTTTCATATTATTTTCATACATCATGTGAGAAATGCATGCTAAGATTTAATTTTAAGAATGTCCCGAGGATTCAAATGAAAACAACTACAAACTTTAGGGATACTAAAATCACTATCTAAACACGAAGGACTAAATGGTTCTGACATTAAACACTAGGGGATAAAAAAAAAATGACACTATTACTAAATAAAATTTCACATAAAAAATCAAAACTAATCGAGCTCGACTCGCTTTCTGCTAAATTAAAGCTCGTTTCATCTCAATTCAATTTAACAATTAAAAGAAGCTCAAACATGTTTTGAAGCTCTATTTTAATTCAAACAATATTGAACAATAGTTTTCGGATAGACTCGTACACTCCTACTTTCAAAGGGTACCTGCATAGCAAGGGCATCCATATCAGCTCTGAGAGCAACAAATGGTGGATTTCCAGTGCCAATATACCCAACAACACCAGTAACAGCAATTGGGTACTTATAAGGGATGCCCATTTTATCAAGCTCATTTCTAATAAGCCTGCTTGTCTCAAATTCCTCAAACCCAAGCTCTGGGTTTTCATGTAAAGCCCTCCTGATTTCCACCATATACTCGAAAAGTTCTGACTTTTTGGCCAAATTCAAGAATTTTGATGGGATTTCAGCTAATTCATTTCTGCTTAGAAAAGGGTTTGACAAAGTGGATTGTGGTGACAATAGCAACATGCAGAGATTGAAAAGTAGAGGTATCCATGTAAAGGAAAGCATAATTTTTCCTGATTTGCTGTATTAATTAGTGTGGACCTTTGTAAGTGTGGTTTTGACTATGGCTGAGTTTTAGTGTAGGTGTAATCTGAATTAGTGTGGAGCTTTATAAATGTGATTTTGACTATGGCTGAGTTTTAGTGTTGGGGGAATCTGGATTTTAGTGGTGGGAGAATCTCTAGAGTCTAGATTCTAGACAGTGAAAAGTTTTGCCTTTTTTATTTTTCTTTTTTGTGATATTTACTTTGTGATCCCTCAATAGGGTTTAGGGTTTACTTTGTGATCCCTCAATATTCACAATTTACTATGACTCCCCTCTAAACTCTAATATGATAAAGATTACAACTAACGACGGTTATTCAACTGCGATGGAGTGTGCGGAGTCGGATCAAAGTAAAATATCGGCTTAAAGATATAATAAATGGAGTTACGGAGGAGCTAATGACGCAATGCAAGATTCGAAAAGCCTCAACATCGAAGCTTTGTAACATCAATAATGTAACAATTGGTAAGCTTTTGAAAAGCCTCTACATCAAAGCGCTGTAACATCAACAATGTAACAATTGGTGAGTGAGAGCTCGATGTTGCGAGTGACAAGGCAACTCGATGATTTCTTTTAACCATTTCATCTTTTTTCAAAATAACAAGATGTGTACGTATTGGGAATTTTAAGGTGGACTATGTATATTCTACTAGTCCATCTGTTACAATTTGATGTAGGTGATTAAGTTGTTCTTTTATCATGTCTCTGTATTTAATAGTTCATGGTTTTCAAACCCGGACCAGACTGCACGGTCCGACCGGGTTAACCAGGAACTGGTCATAATGTCGATCCGGGTATTGTACAATGAGCAGGTGGTCGTAGAGGGTCACGAACCGCGCTCAAAACGGTCAACTTGGCGGTGAACCGGTCAAACCATGACTCATGATCCGGCCGAGTCTTACAATCTCTGATTTTTTTTGTGAGAAATACTTTTTTCCTTTTTCTTCTTTTTTTTCATAGTTAATCAAAGAAAGAAAGTATAAAAGAAGTAGAGAAAAATATAAGGACTTTTTCAATACTTCCCATCTTCAACACTTTTAAAAACACTAGAAAAAACCTCACGTGCTATGCACGTGGTTATATGATGAAAATTAAATTTATGGTTCATTTACAGATGTTATAAAAAAATTAATTATTTTGTTTTATATATTTATGATAAAAATTATTTTATTTATTTAAATATTATCTCAGTTTTTTTTTGACAAAAATAATAATGTAAATATATAATTTTTAATAGGTAAGTTGTATTTCCTTCTTCTAATTTTTATTAAATAATATACCATACTCTTTCCACTACATCACGAATTCCACTCTTTTCATTATCTAATTTTCTGTTGTTCCTCTCCATCAAAATAAGAATAATTTAGTAATCCGCCTAAAATAGACATATATGTATATTCATACACAAAAATGCAAATAAATATTTTCAATCTTAATATCCTATTTTACGAATTTGTCATTCCACCGCAATCTTCATTTCTTAAATTAAGAATTGACTATATATTTTTTTTATCATTTTTTTCGTTGTTTAAATATTTCAAATAATAAATTGCATATGACAAATTTTATATTTTTTAAAAGTTATTATAAGCGTAACAATATAAACAAAGATAAACAATTATTTTTATTTATTAATATAATTTTTTTTAAATAAATAAATTCATATAACAAAATTACAATTAATTCATTCTTACTTTGAAACGTATAAACCAATTAAATTCATATATAGTAATCCTAAATATTATTGTTTTTGAATAAATGTTAATAATGAAAAGTTAGTGATATATAGTGTTTGTATTAAATTTGTTTTCTTCGATTTTTAGATAATTTTAAAAACAATAATATTATTTTTTATGTCAATCAATCTACATATTTTTTTAAAAAATTAATGGTTAATTTCATATTTTCTTTTTTGTACTTCACACAAATACATCCATTCTTTCATTCTCTCTGTCCTTTTAATAATGTCGAAAAGATATTATGAATAAATCCATATTTTCATACATAGTAACATATATTCTAATTTTCAAGTACATTGTTATATATTTATGTGTTGCTCTATGATTTTTCTATTATTTCTATCGAGTCGTAAACTATTTAATGGTATAGCCATATATACATGCATCATCGAGGAAAAAGTGAAAAGTTTTCACATTATTTACTAATGGGTATTTTATCATTTGTTGAGAGATGAAGGATAATGAAGCTCTTATAGTAATTTAGCTTCAATACTAATCCAATGACTTTTAACATATTATATTTACCCTGAAATTTATTTACATTCTTTATTGTGAGATTGATGAATAACTATAAGCATCATATTACAAAAGAAATTAGTGGTGTTTATGATTTGTCTTTATATTAAATATATATATATATATATATATATATATATATAAAAGAATATTATTCAACTTTAGTCATAATTTGTTTTTACATTTTTATTCATTCTAATAACTCCAAGAACATATGAACTTCTAGATATAAGATAATAATTTATTTTTGCAATCATTTTATAGTTTGAATTATGTATCATTATATAATTTATATGTGAAAAAGTAACTCAACAACATTTTCGTCATTTATATATGTGTAAAATTATGAAGAAAAAATGTTATTTGAAATGTGTTTAGCTTTTATTACTAAACAATTTGATATATTTTTTGTTGTGCACTAAATCAATTTGTAAGATGGGTAGGTGATATATTACAACATCTCATATGGAATTAAGTTTAATAAGCATACTGTCTAGATAATCTTAAAAATATGGGGATCTAGCTATTTTTTCTTTGACTAAATAATTTTTGATTATTAGAAGTTTTTCCTCAATAAATCTTAATTATGCTATGTTTTGAATATGTTTAAGCACAATATTTTGGTCAATTTAAATGTAAATTAACTTTTAAAGAATCTGAGTACTTTTCTAGTGTGTTCATGTATATGATCATGAATCTGATCATGAATCTAATATATTAAATACGTAAAGTTATCACTTATACGTACAAGAAATTATTTTCTATGCATGTCTATAAATCTATTTAAAAATATTAAATATAGACAACATTATATCCTCACTCAAATATTCTTTTAATAATTTTCTTCACATTTTTATATTTGTTATCTATTTTAATTAATAATGTTTCAGCACATGTGAATTTCTAGTAATATACATAATGGTAATCCATTTAAGTGCTATAGCTTTGATTTATACATCCTTATAAACATTCCCTGCGTACCAAAAAACATTCACATATTAACCAAAAAGTATATATTAATATTTTTAAAATAGAAGTGTATGTCTTCAACTAAAAAATATATATTAACATGTTCAAAATAAAAGTATATGTCATACTTTTTTTTATCTTTCTTTATCTTTATATATGTATTTAACATGAAATATTGCACTTGTCATATTTATTATAGGGAAAAATGAAAAAAAGCCTCATCTGTTAATTCGAAAATGCAAAAAAAAACCATGTGTTAATGAAATAGGCTGAAAGGCACCTTGTGTTATTCAAAAGTTTGCAAATAATACCCGCGTGCTTATTCCGTCAAAGATTTCTATGCTGTTAATTTTTAATCTGCAATGCCCATTATACCCTTCATATTAATAAAGGGTTTTAACTTAAAACTTTATATTAATACACTAGCGCGTGAATAACAATCATGTTAACTTCTAATGAAATTGGTATTATTTGCAGACTTTTGAATAACACAAAGTGCCTTTCAGCCTATTTCACTAACACATGGGTTTTTTTTACATTTTCGAATTAACACATGGGGCTTTTTTTGCATTTTTTCCTTTATTATATTTTTTCATTTGTTAATATGTTAAATGAAGTTCAATTTCTTCAAAGGAACTTCTTCAAATTTCAGAACCACTCATTAAAATATGGATATAATACTAATAATGATAACCAAAATAAAACACGAACTAAATATTTTTTTATTTACAAATTAATCTAATATAATACTTATAATTCGATCAAAGTATTATGGGAGTATCTGTTTTAATATTTTTCAACTTTTGTCCACCACTTTTACAATATCCTTTTATTATATTGCTTATAGCATTTAATATTTATAATTATTAATTTATGTATCGTTCTTGTATATCAAGGTTTATTTCGTGTGTCCTAACAATCTTTCCTATAGTGTTATGAATTATAATGTCTATCTCCATATTCTTTTATGTAGTAACATACATGTTTATGTAATTTGAGATTGGAAAGGAAAAAAATTGTATATTAAACATGCTTATATGGATGTTTTCAAGTTAATTATACAAAATACACCACATTCTCACTAAAGTTATATATTTTTATTTTCAACCACAGTTTTTTTTTTTTTGCATTTATTATTCATTCTAATACATTTGAATGTATATGAATTTCTAGATATAAGATTATTTATCCAGTTTCACAAGTATGCTCTAATTTTAACATCCGTATCATTTTAAAGTCCATAACAAAAACATTGATAAATATTTTTGTGCAAGAAAATAATTTATCACATTTTCATAACATTCTTTAAAATGAAATACAATAATTCATATGTCTCACAAATGTTATTCTTTTGTATTTTTTTTTGGACGTGTCAAAATAAGGTTTTCTTTTAGTAGAATAATTTTGTTAGTCAAAGTTATACGCTCAAAGTAATAATCCGATACTAATAATAGTGTCCTACTATGAATTACTAAAGATTTTAGACAATTTAATGTTATTAAAGATTTTTATAAAACAACACAACACTACTTCAAGTTTTGCCATAACAACTATCAACCCTCATTTATGCATTAGGTTTTGAACCAAGAGCTAATAGGATGTATACAAAAAATTTAAAATTATAATTTTGTGAGTTTTTAGGATATAATACTGTAATTTAGAGCGTTCGTAGTAATTTTCTAATAAAAATAATCAATTAAAAATAGATAAATTAGAAAGAGGTCTATTAATTGAGATAAATTGTTAATCAACTCTATTAGTGGATTTATCTAAAAAGTAACACACAACTTTTCAAAAAATAAAAGGTAATGTATTCTTAAATAAATAAGTAATCAAATGTACTTAGATTAGTGCACATGATCTTATTTCTAAACAAAATAAATATTTTTTCATTTAATCAAATTTAATAGTATCCAACTACTAATGAGTTTTTATTAATTAATAAATAGTTCCAACTTATATATTAAGTAATGAATAGTGTCTTACCATTAGTATGCTTCTTTTTTAACAATAACATTTAATTCAATAATTTCCAAGTATTAAAAAGACGTTAAATTCAAGTAAGGGTGTGGAAGTCTTTTATCGTAGTAATTTTCTAATAAAAATAATCAATTGAAAATAGATAAATTAGAAAGAGGTCTATTAATTAAGATAAAGTGTTAATAAACTCTATTACTGGATTTATCTAAAAGATAATATACAGTACATCTTTTCAAAAAATAAAAGGTAACGTGTTTTTAAATAAATAAGTAATCAAACCTGCGTACTCTTTCCAAAATTTTGGTATGTCTTCTGTATTTTAGTATTGTCAAAAATGAATACAGATTTGGACGATCTAGGTCTTTGGAATGTCGTTTGTCGAGTCTTTAAGTTTGATATTAATTAGTGTATTTTAGTTTTTTTCCTTTGTTGGACTCTTCTTGAAGCCCCTTTGTATTGTTAAAAATTAAGGCAGCAGACGCCATTCTAGCCCCTTTATGTATGTAAAATCTTTTTTTTTTACATATTTTAAACTAATAGTGGAAGCACTCAATTATATTTATCGGCCCAATGTTTTCAGGTAAATTAACTATTCTAATATCCTCCATCTTCAACATTCGGTGCATATTAAAATTTGTAAGAAAATAAAATTTATCCAAGGTGATGAGTATTTCTTTAGATTTAATTAAATTTAATAGTATTCAACTACTAAATCAGTTTCTACTTTTTTTATATATTAATTAATAAATAGTGTCCTACTATTAGTATGTCTCTTTTATATCAATGAAATTTAATTAATTAGCTTCCAAGTATTAAGATGACTTTAAATTTAAGTAAGGGTGTAAAAGTCTTTTCACATAGGACGAAACAATTTTATTATTCACACATTTATATAGGGGATAGATATAACAACTTAGAATTCTCCTTAGAATTCTTTATGTATTTTGCTTCTACTTTTGAAAATCAAGAAGAGTTCATTCTCGTCGGCGCATCAGAAAGAGGCTTCTCTAATTCCGCTCATTTGTGGGTAATAATGTAAATCGTTGAAGGTTTGAAGCTTGTGTGTTTGAGTACACAGAAAGAAGCCAAGTTTTTTTTTTTTACCTTTTGTTTTTATGTTCTGACAGAAGTCGCTTTTTCTTCAATATATAAGACACTTTACTATCTTTGAATTTTGTCAAGTTATCATGGGTAGTAATTATTGTTCTACACAATAGGTTAAAAATTATAGCTTCTACTTTGATCGTTCATTATTCATGATTGTAACTAGACACAAAAGTACAAAACAATAAATTATTGCCCGGATTTTGCCAACAATGCAATAAACAAGACCTTTATCCTACCAATAAGTCATCACAACAATAAACTAAGGTTTTAAACTACTTTATTCTTTTACTTTATCAAAGAATATGATTAGAAACAAAAAAAAGTGATGAATTAGTGCATTTATACGATTGGAGTGGGTGGGAGTGAGAGTGTGAGACATTATTCTTTATTAAATTATACTAATACATTAATACTTACACGCACGTTTTGTTTGTCCCTACTTTATTCTTCTCTTCTTTTACTTTATCAAAGAATAGGATTAGAAACAAAAAAAAGTGATGAATTAGTGCATTTTTACGATTGGAGTGGGTGGGAGTGAGACATTATTCTTTATTAAATTATACTAATACATTAACACGTTTTGTTTGTCCTTATGTAATTCTTAAGATGCCAAAAAAAAAAAAAAAAATACGTGACTTTTGGAATTTATTCAAATGCAACTCATTATTTTTAATTTATGTCTTCTTATGAGTTAAGACTACATCAATCACATGGTATTTAGCTAGCTAGCTGTGAGTTGCTTTTTCAAGGGAATTAAAGATAAATTTATTGTGTGTCATATAATTGTCTAAACTCCAAGGAAAGAAAAAAAGAAACAAATTTGTGGGTTGTAGAGACATATATTTATGAGAAAATTGCATTTTTGATATATTAATGTGGCATGCACGTTTCTTTGATACAATAATATGGGGGTGACAATTTGAGAACACTAATGTGGGGGTATGTATGGCAATTTAAGTACAAGTTTCACCGGAATATTCGATTTCAGCCGGAATATTAGTTAATTTTGACTAAAATTGAGAATTTTAACCGAAATTGGGGATTTTTTTTTCATTTTGATCCTAAATTGAGAGAAATTGACTTATTCTTTTAGGCAATGTTTTAAAACTCGGACCGGACCGGCCGGACGGAGCGGACGGACCGCCAACCGGTCTTTAAAATGGTCCGGGTTAAACATCAAAATCATTTTGGTCAAAAATCGTCTTTTTTGGTCAAAAACCGTTCAAACCGACGGTTGAATCGTTGGACCGCTTGACCCGGTCGTGGGTTGATAGAACCGGTTAGGCCTTACTTTCTTCGAGATTCTCTGTTTTAAAATCTGAAAATTTCAGTAAATTAAACTAAACTCTGTAAATTATTAGTTATGCTTACTATTTGGAAAGGGTAAGAAATATAATGAGAAATGGAAGGTTAGAAGAAAAAGAAACAAAAAAAAGTTGGAAGATAAATAGAAAGTTGAAGAAGAAGAATTCGGAAAGTTGAAGAAGACGACATGCGGCGGCTGTAAATGATAAAGTAGGGTTTCATATTGAAAGGATGTGTTTTTGTGTTTATATACTCACATATATATATTATTTTTAACTTTTGTAGTATTATTTAATTTTAATAGAAAATCAAATGGTCTAAAATGTGCCCATTTTTTTGCTTTTATCAGGTAATAGATCTATTTGTTTTAATTTGATTTATATTATGTATAATTTAAAACATGCCACATATGTTGATTTATTAATTTATTATGCTATTAATACAATATATATATATATATTATTTATTGCATAATTATGACGTCACCGGTTCAATCACGGTTGACCCAACGGTTGAACCGATGACCCGTGACCCGGTCATTTTTTTGGTTCAATGAACGGGCTGGATTTCTAAATATTGCTTTTAGGGGATTGACCAATTATGACTTATAATTGGATTAATTAAATTATAATTTACCAAATTGCTGCCAATCCTCAATTTTTTCACCAAATTTTATCTCTTTCCCCATCACCATCATTGTGGCTCTATCACCAGCTCCAAAAATGGCTTTTCCACAAGCCAAAATGGATTTCATGCAAGTTGAGAAAATAGCTTTCATATGGGCTGCAAACTAATGGTGCTCGAATGTGAATGGTGAAATTCGAACATAACATACCAAATGCAAACTTGGTGTTGGAAAGTGTAACATGGTCATAAAATTCGAAGGTGGTAATGGTTTTATAAAAATGCTACAAAGAAGTGGGAATCGGTGGATTTTAAGATGGTTGTTGGTGGGAAATGGTGGTTTGTGGTGGTGGTTTTATGGTTGTGTGAGGAATAAGAAGACAATGGTGGGTTGGGGAAGAAGACAAAAATGGGAGGAAAAAATAAAGAAAAAAAAAATTAAAATTAGAAAAAAAGAATTATGAAATTGAAAATGGAAATTTCCTAGAATAGTCCACGTCAGCATTTGGGGGGGTCAAAACTGCTCAAATCCCCAAATTTTAAAGCACGTGCTCAACACATGATATTTTTCGGTGGATTTTTAATTTTCCGACCTAATTTCTACTCAAATTGCCAGATTTACCCCACATTAGTGCACCCAAATTATCACCCCTAATTAGTGTACCAAACAGACGTTCATGCCACAATAGTGTACTAAAAATACAAAATTCCCTATATTTAGTGTTACTAAAACTATATTATTTTTTATGGTTTGGGCATTAGTTAAAAAGCTAAAAGATTGTCAATTAACTTGTAGTCATCCACCTGGCAATAACAAATATTATTCGATAATATTAATTTTGTTATTGTATTATATTAATTCGATAATATTTCATCACTTACTATGAGTATAATTTCAATAAATTATATATATATATATATGATGCGGGATCAAATATCAATGTCACGTGAGGAGTACATGGGGATGGGATCCGACCCGCCTCACGACATACCAGATTAGGTGTTTTTGGATGGTGGGCTGCACTTGATAGTATCAAGCAGCCTACGTACCTACTTTGATAGGTTCAAGCCTCTTCGTATTTCAAGAATATTGTACTCCTCAATCTCAAGATTTGGAGTGTATTTATTAAGTTTAGGGTTTAGGATCAAGCCCCTAAACCCTAAGGCTTGGCCTCGGTCGAGACTTGGAGTGTCTCGGCCGAGGCACTTTACCTGTACAGGTATAGGTTGGCCGAGGCCGAGGTCCCTCGAGGCGGCTCGAAGTCCATCACAAGAGGATAAATTGATATTTCGCCCATAAACTGGGATTCGATCGTCGAGACGGGACGATTCAAAAAGCGTTGCGACGTTAAGGCTTGGTCTTAAACCTTTGTTGTTCATGACAACTTTTGTCTATGCCATACATGGGTACTTACTCGAGTTATCTGATTAGTGAGGGCTTTCACAGTTAGGAGCTTCGTATCTCATCGAAGGGCTTTCACACTTGGGAGTTAAAACTTCATTATTGTGGGGCTCTCAGACTTGGGAGTCTCAGGCCTCTAAACTGCTCGTAGGGTGGTTACTCAAGGTAACCTCGACATAGAGTCTTCTTGTTGGGGGAGAGCTCTCACACTTGGGAGCCTTAGGCCCCATACGTGCTCGTAGGGTGTTACTCAGGGTAACCTCAACATAGGGTCTTCTTGTTGAGGAGAGCTCTCATACTTGGGAGCCTCAAGCCTCTTAAGAACTCGTATAAGGGTTATATGGAGTAACCTCAACCTAGAGTCTTCATCTTGTTGAGGAGAACTCTCACACTTGGGAGTCTCAAGGCCATGGCCGTTGCCACGGCCGCGGAGCTTTGGCCGAGGCTAAAGGCCTCCGTCGAGGAGCCCCGACCGAGGAGTTGGGGGCTACTGTCTCGGCCAAGCTTCCAGCCCCGACAGGGACTCTCGGCTGAGGGCAGCCTTGGCTCTTCGCGATGCAACGGTTTTTTTTTTTTTTTTTGCGTTAGGCCGATGGCTCTTCTTTTGTTTCCTTCTTCCCCATTTGTGACTTGATATTGCGTTTATGTATTCTATTGCGAGCTCGCATGTGAGCTTTTCTTAATGTCATTCTCCCTATCATATGTCCCCTATGTCGAAGACATTGAGCGTGAACATTATCGTTGGGGCACGATGGGTTTGACATTGAGTGTGGACCAAAAGTTTATGTTTGTGGAACTCGTGTGCACTTATGTTTGTGTCAGGGTGGGCCTCAAATGTTGGTGAGCCTCGAACCTCAAGTGGTAGGGGGCTCCCAATGTTAGGGGCCTCGAACCTCAGAGGTGGACGTCCACACTTGGGGACCTCAGAGGTGGGCGTCCACCCTTGGGGGCAACCACCCTTGAGACCTCTGAGATGGACATCCACCATTGGGAGCCTCAAACCTTAGAGGGGGACGTCCATCCTTGGGGGCATCTACCCTTGAGAGTCTCGGAGGTGGGCGTGCTCATGGGGGGGTTACACATGGTAACCTCACCCTAGAGTCTTAGATTTGTTGAGGGAAGCTCTCGCAGTTGGGAGCCTCGAACCTCACACATTCTCATAGGGGATTACACGGAGTAACCTCGACCTAGAGTCTAAGTTTCGTTGAGGGGAGCTTTCACACTTGGGAGCCTCAAGCCTCATACGGACTCATAGAGGGGTTACACGGGGTAACCTCAACCTAGAGTCTATGTTTCGTTGAGGGGAGCTCTCGCACTTGGGAGACTCAAGCCTCATACAGACTCATAGGGAGGTTACACGGGGTAACCTCAACCTAGAGTCTAAGTTTAATTGAGGGGAGATCTCGCACTTGGGAGCCTCAAGCCTCATACGAACTCCTAAGGGGGAGTTACACGGGGTAACCTCGACCTAGAATCTTACTTTTGTTGAGGGGGGCTTCCACACTTAGGAGCCTCGAGCCTCATGTGTGCTCGTAGGGGGTTACTTAGAGTAACCTCGATCTAGAGTCTTAGCTTTGTTGAGGAGGGCTTACACACTTGGGAGCCTCGAGACTCATGCGTGAATGAAAAGGGAGTAATGAATTCCAACGAGCTTAGGTTTAGCTATCTCATAATACTTGAATGAAAATATTTCCTTTGAAACATGCCAATTAATGTTAGGGAAAATAGGACAATAGTTATTATTCAACGCTTGGCTCTAGGTCAACTCGATACATGCTTGGAAATAAACAATAAAATCCTAAAAGTGTGCTCAGAGGGGCACATTGTTCAATGCTTGGCCCTTGGCCAACTCGATACAAGTTTGAAAATAAACATTAAAAACAATGCAAGAGCTTAAGAGTTGTGCCTCATGGTAGGAAGCGCAATACCTACTAAGGTCGTTAGCATCCTAGGAGATTACTCCGTTGATCAGTGGATTATCCAATCCTTCATCAGTAGCAGCTGGTGTGAGGGACACTACCTCTTGGAGGTAGCCTCTGTTGGTCAGATTCTCTATCTCATCTTGGAGGTGGCGGCAATCCTCTGTCGTATGTCCTTTGTCACGGTGAAAGCGATAGTACTTGTTCGACTTCAGGCGGCTCGGGTTGTCCTTCAGCTTCTTAGGACAGCTGACAAGTCCCTGTTGCTCCGCTATGGCGAGCACCTGTTCGCGAGATAGGGTGAGCGGAGTATACTGGGTGAAGCCTTGAGGAGGCATTGACTTGCGCTCTTTAGGCTCTGGGAGTTTGTCGTCCTCTCGACCACCCTTCCTTTTGTTCTCGCTCCGGGACTTGTGTGCTCGGGCAAGCACCTCATCAAGTGTTGACGGAGGCTTTCCTGCAATAGATTCTTTGAATCTGCCCAAGCGGAGGTTTTGCTGCATGATGCCAGACAGCAGCTCGTGGTCGACATGAGGCACTTCTAACACCGCCACCAAGAATCGATGCACATAGTCCCAGAGCGGTTGTCCATCGCGTTGCACGATGATGAACAAGTATGACGCGGTCTTGGGATACTTCTTGTTCATAGAGAAGTGGTACAAGAACCTTTGTGTGAGTTGCTCAAATCCGGTGATAGTATCGAAAAGCAACTGGTTGAACTAAGACAAGGCTCTACCTGAGAGGGTCGTCTTAAAGATCTTGCAATAGGACGCGTTGCTAAGGTCATACATGTCTGCCTTCGCGCTGAACTTGTCTACGTGCTCTTGGGGATCCCCGGTGTCATCATACTCATTGAGGTGAGGGATTTTCATCCCTTGTAGAATCACCTCAGCTAGTATAGCAGGAGAGAAGGGGCTCTTTCTCGGTGGTACCATCGCCAAAGGTGCGGTCCGTAGGTCCTCATACACGTCCCGCGGTGGAGCTGCATCCCCTTGATGGGGGTGCCTCTAGTTGGAAGCTTGTCTAAGGTGGCTGCCCTCGGGGGTCGGAGAGCTCCGGCCTCGACGAGGGGACCTATGGGACTTCTGCTTGGATTGAGCCTCCTCGGAGGTATGTGATCTCCAGATTTGATGCGGAGACTTGCGAGACTCGAGTCGGGATTGGGCCTCCTCGGGGGTCGGAGACCTCCGACCTCGGCAAGGAGACATATGGGTCTCGCGCCGGGATTGAGCTTTCTCGGGGGTCAGAGACTTCCAACCTCGACGAGGGGATCTGCAAGAGTCGTTTTCTTATCTCGGCCTCGTGGGGGTCGCTCCTAAGAAGAATCAATGCTACCCCTCAGCGATCTGTGGGTCTTCTCCACATCTCGGACATCTGATAGTCTCGACGCCACTCCCGCGGGGTCGGGGATCTCCAGCCTCTACGCGGGGATGGAGGGACTCGGTGCGAAGAGGAGCGCTCGTGGTTGCCACGACCAGACATCGCGTGAAATTGCAGAGCCTCACTCCTTTGGGGTGGGGGTCCCCGAGAAGCAGGTGTATGTTGTGCGACTCGTGACCTTCCCCTCATGGGGGAGTCAGTTGCTTTGTCCGTAGACTGGGGTTTGACCCGTGGGGGGTGGTTCAAAGCATACTGCTGGACTGCCCGTGCTGCTGCTCTGATAGAGGCATCCTCCACCAGCGCCATGAGTGCTTCTTGTGTGATCTCGATCACCCTTTCGGGGGGGAGGAATCACAGTTGGAGCAGCTGATGGGGGAGGTGGATTTGGAGTACCACCAACAGTAGGGTTTGGATGAGATGTCAGGGTGGGAGCTCTGCTCCCGACGCCTCTTGCAGAGGGGATGATGTCCATCCTATCTCCATTGGTACGTGCCAGAGATCTGGTCTGCATTCTAAATGAGTGGATCTAGTTTCGCACAGATGGCGCCAAAATGATGCGGGATCAAATATCAATGTCACGTGACGAGTACGTGGGGATGGGATCCGACCCGCCTCACGACAGACCAGATTAGGTATTTTTGGATGGTGGACTGCACTTGATGGTATCAAACTGCCTACGTATCTACTTTGATAGGATCAAGCCTCTTCGTATTTCAAGAATATTGTACTCAATCTCGAGATTGGGATTTGGAGAGTATTTATTAAGTCTAATTTTTAGAGTGAAAACCAAATCGTGATCAATTAACTGATTAAAAACGGTATTTATAGCAAGCTCTATTGGCCATGGGCTCATCTTAGTGGGCCGTCGGCTCGGGGCTCATAATGTGACCCAAAATTATTTTAATATTAATGAATTACGATATAAATTACGGTAATACCCTTATTCAAAATTGAACCCATCAATATATATAATGTAGCTAGTTTTATATAACTCACCATTTATTTTGCTCTTTTGTAGAGCAATGAATGCTATAGGTGCTCAATTCCATACCAATTGTCGAACACGAAGTATTCGGAAGTAATTCGTGACAAAAGAGATGTAGCATGAAATTATGTCTCATGGGCAACAAACGTCGAGGAAAAAAAGACATTGGCTTGCGGGTTTCTGCATGCATCTTTTCGAGGTGGGGGTATTAATCAAATGAAGCAACATCTTGCTGGAACAAAAGGAAATAAGCAACATCTTGCTGGAACAAAAGGAAATGTCTTTTCTTGCAAGAAAGTACCTCCAGAGGTTTGGTTTATGATCCAAGGGTCTTTAAAGGCTAATAGTGAAAAAGCCAAAGAAAAGAGAAGTTATGTTTATGATCAATTAGGTGTAAATGCAGATGATATTAACATCGATTGCGATATTCAGGAGCTTACCCCTCAACCAACTCAAATGGGAGGTCACAATAATGTGAAAAACACATTCTCAAGGAAAAGAAAAGGCACAACCGGATTGGAGGCTTACTTTAAAAGTGGTAATCTTGATCCTTCTCAACCTACTATTAAGGCTACTTTACAAAGCAAAGAGCACGATATTGATAGGTCACTTGCATTATGATTTTATGATGCTTGTATACCTTTAAACACTTGCAATTCTCCTCCTTTTCAAATTTCCATGAGTAAAGTTGCATCTATCGTTCATGGTTATACTGGTCCTAGTTATCATGTTTTGCAAGTTACTCTTCTAAAAGATGCTAAAAACATGTTGAATTGTTGATTCTTTTAGAAGTAAATGAATAGAAAGTGGTTGTACAATAATGACTGATGGTTAGAGAGATTCTATACAGAGGCCTTTGATTAATTTTTGGTTTATTATCCCACTGGAATATTATTTCTTAAGGTTGTCGATACTTTTGGAATAGAGGCAAATGCAAAAAAATTGTGTAACTTATTTGGTGATATAGTAAGAATGGTGTAAGTAATGTGGTTCATATGATCACAGACAATGCAATTGATTATAAAACAGCGGGAATTTTCTTTGTGATAGATATTCTACCATTTCCTGGTCACCTTGTTCTGCTCATTGAATTAATCTGATTGTGAAAGACATTGATGATATGCCTAATATTAGTGATTTGGCTACAGTTGCATCAAGAGTTACATGTTATGTCTACAATAATAAATGGTCTCTTAACTGTTGAGAAATAGAGAAGTGTGGAAGGAAATTATATGTCCTGGAGATACTCGTTTCGCCACTATATTTATTGCACTGAAAAGCTCAAGTGATCATAAAGCAGATTTGCAAGCTATGGTAACACTCAAGAGTTCAAAAGATTTTTGAAGAAAGAAAAATGAAAAGTAGTTAAGAAAATTGTTTTAGATGAAAGATTTTGGACTAAGAGTAGTATTATGGTAAGAAATTGGGGCTCCACTTTTATGGTTACTTCGTATTTGTGATTCTTGATGAGAAACCAGCTATGGGTTATGTTTATGAAGGCATGTATAGGCCAGGAAAGTATCCAAAAGTTATTTCGAAATATACAAAGTTTATATCAGCCATATGTTGATACTATTAATGCTAGGTAGGATAGGATGTTGCATAAAATTTTACATGCTATATCGTAGTTTTTAAATCCAGCTTTTCAACACGATAAAGAATCTTATTGTCAAAATTCAAAAGTTTTTAATAGGTTGCTGGACATTATAGATAACGAGGTTGAGAGTGGAAATTTATTAATATATCAAGAAATCTCACTCTTAAGGGATAAACAAAAGGCTTTGCAAGACCATCTACATTGACCATTGCAGGATCAACTCGTCCTGATAATATTTATGTTAATAATTTTTTATATTTTCTTCACATTCTTATTCTTACTTTTTTAGTATATTAAATTATTTTGCTAGATGAATGGTGGAGATTGTTTGGTAGCGATGTTCCAAACTTACAGAACTTAACAATTAGAATATTAAGTCAAACTGCATCTTCTTCTGGGTGTGAGCGCAACTGAAGTGTTTTTGAGCGTATTCATACTAAGAAGAGAAATAAGTTGGAACACCAACAATTGAGTGATTTGGTCTATGTTCATTATAATTTACGTCTGCATAATAGGTATAATAATCAATGGTAAAATTTTATTTTATTATATTAATTTTAAGAGTTATTTTAGTTTATTAATTTTAATAGTTATTTTATCAAGGTCACACCATCTATAGGTTAGTTCATAATTAAAGTATTGTGTATTTCTTTTGAAATATCTATTTATAACATTTTTTCTAAATATAATGTTTTTCATTTTAGACGAGGAAAATGATGATGCGACTTTAGGAGATGTTGATCTTGAACACTTTGGCCATCGAACTAGAATTGATGGAATTGGTGATATTGACATTGAGGAGGATGACTGAAGAAATTGAGATTTATTTTCATGGTTGTCTTAAATTATAGCAATTTAAAGTATTTTTTATTTTCTTTTACATACAAAAATTATAAAATTTATTGTAATATTGTTGGATAAGTAGCTAAACTTGGATATTCTCTATTCAATTTTGTATTTATATTGCTGGATTTAGTTTGTCAATTTAATGAAATTCTTGATATCAATTTCCTCTATGTATTAGTTTTATACTTTAGATATATATCAAAATATACATAGACATACATGGGTTAACCGGATTTTTTGGAGTGGTTCAACCGGTTGAACTAGTAACAAAGTGACCAACTAAATTTTCAGTTCGATTACCGGTTCAGATTTAAAAATATTGATGGTGTTTGGGCTACCGACTCCATTAAACCTCACTATATAATCAATCACGATTCACGTATGAACATAAACACACACGGTAGAACATTTGTTAGATAAAATTAAACCATGAAGAATGATGTATTCTCAAGAAGAAAAATAAATTTAACTTGGAACATTTGTTAGATAAAATTAAACCATGAAGAATGATGTATTCTCAAGAAGAAAAATAAATTTAACTAAAAACCGTCAACGAATTAAACCTAGAATTTTAAGTTCATAATTAACAAAAATAGGTGATAATTTTCCATTTCTTGATAATTTTTTTCTTCCAATATTCGACCTAATGAAACTAAGTTTGATGGTTCTAATTTTCTTTCTTTTCCATTGAAAAGTTCAAAAAGTTTTTGTTTTTCATAACAAGACCTATTTATACTAATTTACTTCTCAAGGTGGATTGAGATCGACTCGATTTAATAATAGAGAAAGACATTCTAGGCCATTCTTAACTTCTACAATATTATACATTCCTCTAAGAGGCTGTTTAGCTAAGCTTATAAGCTCTTTTAAGCATCTTATAAGATGTTTGAGAGCTTATAAGCTCTTTAAAAGTGTTTGGATAATTTTTTTTAATAAGAGCTTATAAGACCAAAAAATAAGATATTTGGGTCTTATAAGTAAATAAAAAATAAGTTAGTCAAACCCATCTTATTTCAAAATCTTAAATTCTGGATGTTGCTTATATTCTTAAAAGACGCAAATAACCCTAGCTAATTTTCTCCTTTCCAATAATACATTTCTCCGAAAAATATTTATTATTGTTATTGCACAAATTCTCTCGTATAACATTTTAAAACATCTTATAAGTCCAATAGACTTATTTTATCCAAACACTTGAGAGCTTATTTTTTAAATAAGACCAAACCTCTTATAAGCTCTTAAAATATCTTATAATGTGTAAGTTACTTATAAGATAATTTAAATAAGCTTAGCCAAATACCCTGTAAATACATCCTAGAAATGACTATTCAAACTACATTACATTCTAAATTATTTACTAAGAATTCTAAACTATTATAATGAATGAGCTAGACAGACCTAACTGCCTACATAGTGGTAAATTGATACACAAATTAGATCTGTAAAAGTATTGATTTCCTAAGATCAAGAGTAATGCAATCACATACTTAAGGATATGTCATCCAATAATTAGTTGATCTTAGAATATATATATATATATATTGGCACTTGTTGGTTGCGACCTATATATATTTGTATGGGACCCCATCTCTAAAATCTAAAAGTCCTCATCTAGAATATTTCTGAATTTGCTCTAGGCATTAGAATTTGGTTCTTGATCTAATTTTCTCTTAGTACAAGTACTGTTGGAGCTTTGACATGTTGAGAATGTTAAGAACATGGCGATTGAGGAAGAAGCCATGGGAACGATCGAGAGAGATATTTGCAGAAAGAATATTGTTATTATTATTGAAGAAAGAAAGATTTACAATCTGCTGTTGATCGAATTGAATGAATAAGAAGAGGGACGAAATCCCTTTTATACTACAAAACAAAATTATTTACCACTAATCATAAACACACTTTTATAAGATAATAACAACTCTTCCAACACTTAACCTAAATAACAGCTGCACACTTCCTGCATCACGCATGTATTCCATGCAAATCCTTCAGCTCTTCCATATTCGCACTTCCATATTCGTAATACTCCCCCTCAAGTTGAGTGACTAAAAAGGTTGAAGACACCCAACTTGGTAATCAAAGAAAGAAATTGAATGCGCCCTAACGCCTTTGTCAAAATGTCTGTGGGCTGATCATGTGTAGAAATGTACTTAGTTTGAACCACACCTTCTTGAATCTTATCTCGTATGAAATGGCAATCAACTTCCAGATGCTTCGTCCGCTCATGAAAAACTGGATTAGCCGCTATTTGCATAGCTGACTTGCTGTCCGTATAAATAGTTACAGGCTTCAGATTTGTGAATCCCAAATCTGCAAACAAAGCTAACAACCAGGTGACTTCTCCGCCTCAGTTGAGATCCTAGAAACCGTGGCTTGTTTTTTTGATTTCCGAGATAATAATGAATCGCCTAATAACACATCATACCCCGTTGTTGATCTTCTTGACATAGGGCATGAGGCCCGATCACTGTCACAATATGCCTTCATTTCCATTTTACTTTTGTGAAGACAATAAAATACCCATACCTGGACACCCCTTTAAATACCTTAGAATCCTAACAGCAACATCAAGGTGTGACTTCTTTGGTTTGTGCATGAATTGACTTATAATTTGGACTGCATATGTTAAATCTGGTCTAGTCAAACACAAGTATATTAACCTTCTCACAATCCCTTGGAATTCAGCAATATTAGTCAAGTAAGGATCTGTAATACTCTCTTCTTCATCTGTATATCTGACATGCTGATCCATAGGTGTAGCTAATGGCTTACTTGCTAACATCCATGTTTGGGCTAATAGTTCCAAGACATACTTTCTTTGGTTTAGAAAAATACCTTTCTCACTCCTTGCAACTTCTATACCAAGAAAGTATTTCAAATCTCCCAAATCTTTCATGTGGAAGGTTTTGTTCAGAAAGTCTTTACATTAATTCATTAATATATTGTCATTACCTGTGATGACAATATCATCCACATAGACCAATAAGATCACCATGCTACTCCCCCTGGACTTGATGAACAAGGAGTAGTCATGTTTTGACTGCTGAAAACCAAAGGATACCATAGCATCACTAAACTTCTGGTTCCACTGTCTGGATGCCTGTTTAAGTCCATATAGAGACTTTCTTAATTTGCACACTGGAGCACCTTGTGAACCCTTATGCACACACTCATATCCAGGAGGGATAGACATATACACTTCTTCCTCTAAGTCACCTTGCAGAAATGCATTGGTGACATCCATTTGCCATAGATCTCAATTATGTATAGCAGCTAAGGATAAGATAACCCTAATGGTTACATGCTTTGCAACAGGTGAGAAGGTTTCATTATAGTCAATTCCAGGCAACTGTGTATATCCTTTAGCCACAAGTCTGGCTTTATACCTTTCCACTTCACCATTGGACTTAAATTTTATATTGTAGACCCATCTACATCCAACAGGTGTCTTTCCAGGTGGTAAATCAACAATATCCCAAGTCTTGTTAACCTCAAGAGCTTTCAATTCAACCTGCATAGCCTCCTCCCACTTGTGGTGACCCTTAGCCTCATGATAATGATTAGGGACTATTTCATTTATAACAGCTGTAAGAAAAGCTTGGTATTTGGGTCTGACAGCCTTGTACTTTAGATAGTGTGAGATAGGATATTTCACAGAACTAGCAATGTTAGAATTAGAAGTGACAGGAGAAATATAGTCAGAAAGCCAAGCTGGAGGTTTAATAGGTCTGCTAGACCTCCTTAGTGGTATAGAATCTTCTTGACTGTGATTAATATCCTCAAGTCTCACTTCAGAAGGTATAGAAATATCAGAATTATCAACAGAGTCCATAATATCAGACTGTGGCACAGAAGCAGCAGGTGAATTATAGGGTTGAACAAAGTCCTCAAAGTATAGGTCCTGATCTTGTGCAGGGAATAAGCTATCATCTCTAGAACCAGATACAGAAGAAAAAAGGGAAGATATGCTCATGAAAAATGACATCTCTTGAAACAATAAAGTTCTTAGTATCTAGTTCTAACAACCTACACCCCTTTTGAACAGTAGAGTACCCCATAAATATGCATGCCTTGGACCTATGATGAAACTTATCCAATTGAGGAAGAACTTTGGCAAAACAAAGGCAACCAAAGGTTCTGAGGTGATTATAAGATGGTTTTCTCCCATATAAAACATAGAAAGGTGTGTTACCATTCAAGAGAGGTGAAGGTATTCTATTGATCAAATAAACCGCTGTTTTGACACATTCACCCCAAAATCTAGAAGGGACATGAGACTGAAATTTTAGGGCCCTAGCCACATCCAAAATATGTCTATGTTTTCTCTCCTACCCCATTTTGTTGGGGTGTATAAGCACATGAGCTTTGATGCACAATGCCTAGGTTAGCAAATAATGAGTTGCATTGATGACTAAAAAATTCAGTGGCATTGTCTGTTCTTATGGTCTTAATTTTCTTTTCAAACTGAGTATCAGCATACTTAATGAAATCTTTAATACACTGATAAGCCTCTGATTTATATTTCAGCAAAAAAAGCCATGTACTTCTAGAATGGTCATCTACAATAGTTAAGAAATACTTTTCACTATTGTATGTAGCTTCTTTATATGGACCCCAGATATCAATTTGTATTAATTCAAAGATGCTAGCAGTTTTCTTAGCGTGTGTAGGAAAAGAAAGTCTACTTTGCTTGACTAAGGGGCATAGAGTACAAAATTTATCAAGATGATTGACATTAACATCTAAGAAAGGCGGAAATTGAAATCTACTATAGGACATATGCCCTAATCTTTGATGCCACAGCCTGGCCTTATGAGAAACAACAGAATTAGAAATGACAGAATTACATGTGGAAGAATTACAAGTTGAAAGACAATTCCTAACACAGCAGAGAAAGTACAAGCCATTATGCATCTTACAAATCCATCTTATTAATCCAGTCTTTTGGTCATGTATGACACAAAAGTTTTGATAGAAACTAACATAAACATTGTTATCAACAATAAGTCTTGATATGGAAATCAAATTATGTTTAAAGTCAGGAATGTATAAAGCATTATTAAGAATCATAGAGTCACTGCCAATTTTAACAGTTCCAGATTTCAAAACCTTGCTGAGATTTCCATTAGGAAGATGAACAATGTTTAAAGATGAATGATTATCATAAGATGCGTATAGTGTGTGGTCTGATATCATATGTTGGTTGGCTCCAGAGTCAAGTATCAAATTTTTATCATTATGACAAGAAAAAGAACCAAAAACATCTGTAGTCTTAGAAATACCTGCATTCATACCTGCATTGTTGGCATTAACTGTGTTACTAACAGTGGTGTTTGAGGTATTGTCATCTATCTTCATAGAGCCAATGATCTCCATGATTTGTTGATATTGTTGTTTATTCAGTCCTGATTGCAGACCTTGTGTTTCATTTCTTGCAGTATCCTCTTGAGTCCTAGATCTCATCTGATTACTCTCATCAGTTACTGCAGCACTGTTAGCATTGTTGTAGCCTCTTCCATTAGATCTTCCTCTTGAGTTGCATCTTCTACCTCCACCTCTCCTTCCCCCTCTATTCCAGTTGGGTGGAAATCCATGGATTTTAAAGCAATTCTCTCTTGTGTGTCCACTCCTTTACTGTTATTTTGTTGAAAAGAATTTCCAAATAATATGGAGGATTCATTGCTCGCTCTGGAGAGTAATACCTTTTTGTGCTTATTCGTTTGAAACCATTGAGTATACTTGGGTGTGTGAAGGTAAAGGAGACATGAGTAAAATCTGTGACCTAATGGTGCTATATCCTTCATTTAGCCCTATGAGAAATTGCATCATCTTCAATTGGCTCACAAAATCAATGTATTCTTTTGAAATATTCTTGGAAGGAGAAGGAGTAAGGGTATCGTACTCATCCCAAAGCACTCTCAATTGTGAATAATATTCGGAAACCATAGCAGCTCCTTGAGTTATAGTATTGATCTTTCGGTACAAGGAGTACAATCTTGCTCCATTAACGCGATCGAATCTTTCTTTCAGATCTTGCCAAACATTCCTAGCAGATTCACAGTAGACAACTCCATGGATCAATTCTCTACTCAAGGATTTATGAATCCATGATTTTACCAATGCATTGCACCTTTTCCAGTATGGATATTCCGGAGAATCTTGATCAGGTTCTTGACACGTTCCGTCGATCAATCCTATTTTGTTCTTCGCTTCAAGAGCGACAGACTTCTCTGCTCCATACATTATAATTTTCAGATCCTTTGAGCACTTCTGACACGAGATCAAGGTTAGGAGTGTTAGATGGATGTATATACAAGGGATTCTGAAAATCAATAGTGGCAGAATCTCTTCTTGTTTGTGTACTCGCTGGATTCGTCGATGAACTTCCTTGTGGATCCATGACTAGATTCAAGATTTAATCGGAGAAAAGAGAAGAACTGCAACGGAAGATTTTGAGAGTTGAACTTTATCAATCTCTCAGCCAGAATCTGATATGCGATGTGATCGGTGATCAAAGCAAGGAAACCTTGCTCTGATACCATGTTAAGAACATGGCGATTGAGGAAGAAGCCATGGGAACGATCGCGAGAGATATTTGCAGAAAGAATATTGTTATTATTATTGAAGAAAGAAAGATTTACAATCTGCTGTTGATCGAATTGAATGAATAAGAAGAGGGAAGAAATCCCTTTTATACTACAAAACGAAATTAACTACCACTAATCATAAACACGCTTTTATAAGAGAATAACAACTCTTCCAACACTTAACCTAAATAACAGCTGCACGCTTCCTGCATCACACATGTATTCCATGCAAATCCTTAAGCTCTTCCATATTCGTAATAGAGAACAATTGATCTCAATTTAAACAATTTAATTAGTTCAACTCTACAAGAAGAAGTGTAAATTGGTTGAATCAAACCGAACGCATGGTTGTTTAAGTTGGTTTAAATTGCAATCGAGCTTAAAAAATTATATTTGAGTTTGGTTGGATTGTTAATTAAGATGAGCTCAAACGGGCTCTAATATAGCCTAACACAAATCGAGCTCAGGTAGTATGATTATTTTGTAAATGTTTTTATAATTTTTTTACTAATCGAGCTGACTTTTAAGACATACCAAACATAAAAGGTTGTTCAAACTAGCTTTTAGCGATTGTGCTCGAGCTCAATAATTTTGTTCAATTTTCAGCCCTACCTACAAAATGTCATTAACAAAATGTCATGTAATGTCGCCTGAATTTTGCACTATTTTACTCCTACAAAGTTGATATAAATTACCAAGAGAGCAAATATACCAAAACTAAAGGTAATTTCGGGTTTGAGTGATGGAATTTAAAGCATCCCAGCTCAAACTTGAAATATACAATGATCCATGCATTTCAACGATGATAACTCTAACTTGGCCAATGTACATTTCTCATATTTTTAAGACGCTTTCTTGGTAGATATTCTCGTTAAGTATGAGTTCTCTACAAATTTGCAAAGATTTGAACACACCGTTAAAGCAAGATAGAACAAGTTGTTATTGACATTAATTGATTACTATTTACACACATATAAAAATGAAAAAAAGTTTAACAAGATTAAATTGATACAAGATAAACATTATGAGAAAAAGTAGAGAAACCAAGAAAAAAAAGGACATAGAATATAAAAGAGAAAATCATTTCATCATGTAATTTAAGTCAAGTTTAATATTCCTATTCATTATAATTTTTTACATTTAGCCTCATAATTTCAAAAAAAATCTCATATTGAAAATCTAACATTTAACTCCATTAGTCATAATTTTAACTAAACTTTTGGAGAAATTCTATGCATAAGATAACGTGATATTGAATGGATATATCGTAATATTATATATCATGCATGTATGAGTGTACTCACGTATGGATTCTTCCAAACAAATCAATAAGAATTGCGGTGTCGATTTTGGACGGTATGGCTAAATATGAGACATTTTAAAAACTATTGGACTAAATATAATGGATCTGTAAAATGGATGAGATAAAAAATAAATTCGGGTAAAATAAGTAAAAAAAATGCAATTTTTCCAAATATATAATTCTATTTGAAATCGCTAGTTCCCCGCCAAATTTATATTTTCCACGTTAATTGTGACTCGGGTATATAAAAGGGCAATCGGTCCCCAAGCTTCTTCTTTAGTACTCATTTCAAACTTTTCTAATTCATCTTAGCTCTTCATCGTTCTAGCTATGGTACGTTCCGTTGATAAATTAATGAGCAATCTCGCTTGTTCCTCCGTAATTTCTGATTCGATTCATATTTTGCAGTGAGAGTTACTATTTACCTAGATTTTTACAGTCGCACGCGTTGATTTTTACTTTATTGGCCGATTAATAATTTTAATTTCGATTCAGCTTCTGAGTTTTATGGATTTCGGTGTAGATGAATGAACAATCTCGTTTATTTCTCTGTAAATTCTGATTCAATTCATGTTTTGCAGTGGGAGTTACTATTTGCCTAGATCTGTATATGTTACAGTACGCGTTGATTTATACTTTATTGGCTGAGTACTGATTTTCATTTCGAATCAGCTTATGAGTTTTATGGATTTCGGTATAAATTAATGAACAACCTAGCTTGTTTACCTATAATTTCTGATTGGACTCGTGTTTTGCAGTGGAAGTCACTATTTGTCTAAATTTTTGTATGTTGTCGTAGTCATGTGTTGACTTCTTAGTTTTCAATGCTGTTTTTGGATCTAAGGGATGTGATTTTGATACTAATATGAAGGTCACTGAATAAAAATTGAATGGACTTGTGAGGGTAAGAGTTTAGCAAATGATGTCAATTGTGAGATGAGACAATTGTTATTCTATAACTTAAATATTAAATTGGTTATATAAGTGCTTATTATGATGTTCCTGAAAGTTAGCTTAGTATTTCCGCTATTTTACATGTCACCTTAAACAAAAACTTCAGACATTTTTACCATGTTCTATTTTAGTCCAACCACAATCAGCTAAAGATATATACCAATATATTATGTATGTGCTCTAACCCATATAGAAATGGTATTTCTCATTTTCTAAAGATTCTGAACATCTCTCTCTCTCTTTATCGCTTAGCCTATGTATTTTGTTGTTCATCTTTAGTTTTGAGCTCTGATTGTTTCAGTGTTACATCTCCGTAGAACCATGGATATCTTGTTCTTGAAAAATAATTACTCATAAAAGCCTCTTTTCCATTTCAATTGTGGCCAGTCTAAGAAGAGAGGTCTGTCTTTGGATGAAAAACGCGAGAAAATGCTCCAAATCTTCTATGACTCCCAGAGCTTCTTCCTTGTAAGTATTTTGAGTTGTTTAAAGTCCAATTTTAGATGTGTCTTATTTTGATGATCATTCACCAAATGCACTTACGATTGTCTGTAATGCTAATCTCATTTGTACAATAATGGAACACATTCATTAGAGATTTCTACCTATCAGTGCCGAAGTACTATTTCTTTATTTGTAGATTTAAAGATATTGTCTGAAAGCTGTCTGCCATTTTCATTTTCCAAGTTTTTGATATCATGATGGTATAAGAGCCTGCCAGATTTCTTTTGGTACTAGGTAATCATATAATTTTGATTATTCATCTCATATATTATTTTTAGTACTCACTGCAATGTAATGGTTCCTCATGCTAAAGAATAAATGACTTTTTTCTTTTGCGACAGAGATGAATTTTTTTATCTTTTAATTTGAAATGTTGTAGTGCATCTAAGAAGTAAAGCGGAAACTTCAAATTTATAGACTTTATAGGTGTCTCAATTAGCTGCTTTTACCATTACATATATGTTACCGCTCAAGAGAAATATCCGTTACATCTGTTACCATTATACTTGATTTCGCGCTATCTGAAAATGGATGCTTTGATATGCTGGTGCATGCTATATAGACAGAAATATGTTATAGGATAGGCATCAGACTAGATGTTTCTTACATGCCCTTTTCTTCTTGTCTTGTAAAAGCTCTTGTAGCTGTGTTTTCGGTACAAGTATTATCAGTGTTGGTTTGTCCTGTTTCAAGTGATTGGCTGGCATTGTTGATGACTATAGTAGGTGCTCTATGTTTAACGTCTCCTTATATTATACTTTCTTTTCAATGCTTGATTAGATGATTATTAAGGTCAATAATTTTTGGACTACCAATGAGGTGCATCTGAAGAGGAGTGATCACTTGTTTCCCAAGTGTATAACAATTTTCTGTTTCACACAAATAGAATTTCTCTAGCTGTAGAATTTGGTCGTTGAAATGACATTCAGATAACACTAGTTTATTTTATCACATTCTATCTTGAAAAGATCATTAATCATTCCTGAATTTTGTTTTAGCTCAAGGAACTTGAGAAGCTGGGCCCTAAAAAGGGTGTCATCAGTCAGTCAGTGAAAGATGTTGTCCAAACTCTAGTGGATGATGACCTTGTTTTCAAAGACAAGATAGGCACTTCAGTGAGTAAGCTGATTCAGATGGTCAATGGAAAATAGCATTTTTTCTTAAACTTAAATCGCTTTGTTATGTTTTTGCAGAAGTTAGTTATATTGATATCAGTCATTTTGTGAATTTCATTTACTTCTAATTTTCAGGTATATTTCTGGAGTCTTCCCAGCTGTGCTGGTAACCAGGTGATCTGACAATTTAATACATATTCTTAACTTAAGATAACTTTTGACTTTGATGTCAACTGTGATAATAAATGATAATAAATGATTCTGTAGCTAAGAAGCATACAAAGAAAGCTCGACTCTGACCTCCAAAGTAGTAAAAAACGATACACAGAACTTATTGATCAATGCGAGTCTTTGAAGAAGGGACGAGAGGATTCTGTAAGAAAATTTTCTCCCAGCCCTTATGACTTTATAAGTTTTAGGCGCTGTCCCATATACCTTTCCCGATGTCTTATGAGCTTCTGATTATGTTAGGATGAACGAGAGGAGGCACTTACTGAGTTAAAAGCTATTGAACAGAAATATAACGAGCTGAAGGACGAAATCGTACAATACTCAGACAATGATCCAGCTACATTTGAAGCAAAGAGTTACACATTCTCATCTTTTCCTGTCTCAATATTTTTTAATATCCCCCCAACATTATTTTAGTTGCTACTTTATTGGTTTACCATGAATTATGTGGTTGCTGCATTCTTAAGTTTAATGTTGTTTGCAGAGAAAGCGATTGAAGTAGCTCATGCAGCAGCTAACAGATGGACAGGTCTCCTTTTCATCCATTACCCTATTCTCTTTTTATTCTTTATGAGTTCCAACAACTGATGTTCTTTATATTTTCTTTTGCTTTTTTTGAACTATTTTTTTTTCCCTTCTTGGCAGATAACATCTTCACTCTACGACAATGGTGTTCAAACAACTTCCCTCAGGCAAAAGAGCAACTTGATCACCTTTACAATGACGTATGTAATTTACCCAATGTGCGCTCATGTTACAGTAAAATAATATATCATCTATTGCGCCAAAACGATAGGAAAATGAGAAAACAAGTGGTAGAATTTTTAGGTTCATAAACCAACACTATTATTTTGAGCAGGTAGGAATAACGGACGACTTTGACTATTTGGAGTTGCCTGCAGCAGTTCCTGTCTGCTCTCCTGGAGATCAGATGCTGGAAAACAATTCTTAAGTTTTAATGCTTTGTGAAGAAACTTTACTTGGTATATATATTTCTGTTGATACTGTAATTTCCAGCAAAATTGATGATCTAAACAGTTTTGCTCTGTTCTTTATAGAATTGAGTTTTAACTCTACAAATCTGTCGATTGATCATATCTTAAGTTTTTAGAGGTTACTTTTGTAACACTTTAGCCGAGAGATTGGCTTTTGCCCGGCGCTTCTCAAGTATGTGATCCATATCATGTTAATGAGTTCTAATTCAAATTCGGTGTTACCGGCTTACCGCCCTTAGATTAGCATAAAATTGAGTGGTGAAATTTGTGGTATGCCGTGTTGCTGATGTGATATAAATTCTCAGGATTGTGTGTTATATCACTGTATGTAAGGAAACAGTTTTCATAATATTGTATCTTTCTTCTTGTGATGAATCCTATTATTATCTTTCCCAAACAAACGAAAAACCAATTCCAATGGAAAAATCAGACTACAAGATTCAAATGCGGATGCCAAAGGAAATAAATGCACAAATTGAGTGGCATTTTTGAGCAATTTATTAAATATATTAGGACGATGTTTCAGCTAAGTAAATGTAGCAGCATGTTGATACATAATAATATAGTTCTAGTTAGGGGTTGCAATTGGGTGGGTTGGGTTGGTTCTAACGGTTCTGTTCTAAAATGAATTGGGTTCTTAAATGGTTTTTAAGAAGGAACCAACTCAACTCAAAAGGGAACCAAAATCAACCCGAAAGGGAACCAAGCCTAACCCGACTCAATACCTTACATTTTGTTCTTTAATTTTATAGTATTGATAAGCAAGCGATTTGGGCCTAAGTTGAAATTAGTTGGACCCAACTTGGAACCAAGTTGGAACTAATTAGGAACCAAATAAAATTTTCTTAGGAACCAATTCAACCCAAATTGGGTTGGAACCGTGGTTCCGAATCCATTTTGTCACCCCTAGTTCTAGTATATGAATTCCTTGTATTTTGAAGTAATGATATATAAAAGATAAAAAATAGATTTAATTTTTGAGGAGGAGTAAAACTTAAGTTGCAACAACGTAGTCAACGGGGACTCTTGAGACATACTTTTTATGGATTTATAAATTTTAAAATTTTGCTCATGTAAATTGAAAATTAACGTAAATATTCAGTTCGGCTAAAAATTGAATCAATCAAAATAAAAAAGGAAAAAAAAAAACTTGGTCTGGTTCGATTTATTCAATTATACATATAATATATTAATATTATATAATCAATAATAATCATTAATATATATTATAATAATCTTTAATATATATAAATGAATAAAGGACAATATTGGCTGAACTACCACTCATTCGTGTGCACAACTCAATAATATATGGAAGAGTACAATACATACAACGTGCCTGAACATGTCCATCATCAATGGCTCTTAATAACATGTCTCCAACACCTTTACAATAATCTGGAAAATCAAATCTTTATATAAACTCTGTTATTTCTTTGGGTATTTTCAAGTAGTCTTTTCATTCAAACCAAAAAAGAAAAGAAAATGAAGATGTCGAGATTGTGCTTTATAATGACAATCTTTGCTCTGGTTTGAAAAATTCTAACAGTCGCTGCGTATGAACCTGCTCCTTTGGATGATGGTAATTTTCCATTACATGCTAATTGTTTCGTCCATTTTTTTTTTGTACCGGGAAATTTCTGGTCCCTCGTGACATTAGTAATTCTATGCTTATGATTCAGTCCAAATGGTCTATATATATATATGTCTTGAATTCATTGGGCGAGAGAGATAGAGTTTGGTTTAGCGTATAATATTTTGAATGTTTCCGTTAAACATTGAATTATAAAAGGTTAATTATGTAAAGATTTACTATTAAAGTTTAAGTTTAAAGGTAAAATAAATTTTGCAAAACCCAGAATTTTAGTAAACTAGTAAATAACACGTGCGTTGCACGTGAATCATACGAATTACATTTAGTGTATAGAATTTATGTTCATATTTTCAAGTGAAGCATATTTTGTAATTTATATTTTGAACTTAAAATTTAGTATAATAAATGAAGTTTTATTATAAATTTGAATTATGAAATTTGTCCTTGGTATTAAAAAATATTGTTATTATGTTTAAAAAAATAGTAAGTTTACCTCCTAATATGATATTTAGACTAATATGTATATATAATTTAAGAAATAATAATTATACATTAAGAATAAAATTATTTATATAAAAGATAATTGAAAAATAAAAGTGCATTTCTAATAAAAATATAAAACTAAATATTCGAAAGCTAAAGTTACTGAACTTTAAATGAAAAATTATAAAACAATTATCTAAATACTAATGTTTATGCATATGTAGTCTATTTCTTCTCTTGCTTGATTTTGACTGCACGTGCATTTATTTTTTTCTTTCCTCTCAATGTCTTTTTTGTGCATTGCTTTATTAATGTTGCGATCGTTGCATCATCATCACTCAAAGTGTCAACATCAATGTAATCTTCATATTTCCTTTGTATTATCTTTCTTTTTTTTATTTCTCCATTCTTCATGACAGATGTATCATCGGTGTTGCCTCGTTTCTTCTTTCTTATCTGTCTTTTTTTTGTGTCTCCATTTTCTGAAGCAATTTCAGGTTGTTTCTCTTCGATGTCCACTTGCTTATTTTGAGGGATTTTGCCGTTTACTTTCCTTTCCTTCTTTATTATTTTTTCATTGTCCAAAGAAGCTTCTTTGTTTTTGGTTTCTTCTTTCTCTAATTTGTCTTTGTCTTGAAGTGCAATTATTTTTTCCGATAGGCCAATATTGAGTGGAGATGTTGAGTTTGTTTCTGTAGATACTGTTGGAGTTATCCTTTCTATTGCATCTGCTATGACACTCAATTTTCCATTTATCACTTCAGCTTTTTTGTTGAGGGCGAAGAGGAAACGAAATTCGGTTGAATATTGGAGGCTCAATCCTTTGTAATATTCAGACTCATGCTCGCCCTGGATAAATGAATTATCTTATAAAAAATAGCTTTGAAATATATTCAAATTAAAATGGTTAGTTAATAGAAAATATAAATAAGAATTAAGTTATCATGCAACAATAAACGAATGTAAGTCATATAGTATACTTTAAAGTAGATTAAAAAATAAAAAATAAATCTAAAAAAATAACCATCTTACATTTTCAATTGAAGCGATATATTCGTTCACGGGGCAACCAATATACATAGTTGCAGCATCTTCGAACAATGTAATGTAAGCAATGTTATCTCCTTGTCTTACATTTAAGACAACTCTATATCTACGAATAATACAACAAACACTATTATTTATTACAAATAAAGTAAAAAAAAATGTCAAACTTAAATTTTGTAGCTTTTAAATATTAATACCTTGGTATTGTTTCAATCTCTTCATCACTACATTTCTTGGATGTAACATTGCCATAAGCTTTGAAGACCGATGTTTTGCATGCCTTGCACGAATCATACCACAACGATGATTTGTTTTCAACCTTTTCAACAATTCCCGTGAAACAATAGTATGCATTCTACAAAAAAAAAAAAAAAAAAAGGTGATTAGTTTTCAATTTGTTTTATGATAACATAGCTAATAAGATTGATATTATTTTTAGTACCTCATGCAATGTAGTTCTGTTGTGTATAATTTCTTGAAGAGTCAATTCTCTCACATCTTTCATTCTCTTTTTCATTGATAATTCACACATTTTGAGTGGATTATTAATTTCACTAATCCTGGAAAATATTAAAACAATTATAATATTATCATAATAACTTAATAAAATTAATAAATTGCTTTTGTTGTATACCATTGTTGCATGTCGTCGACTTCTTTTGAAATTGGATTTATTTGTAGAACTGAGGCCGATGTTGTTTGCAACTGCAATACACCTGAAAAATAAAAATTCATAGTGAGAAAAAATATTTTTGTATATTTTATAAATACTTTTTATTATTGTGATATGAATCTTACCCAAATAATGCTTTGGCAAAACTTTTGAAAAAACTACTACTGGACTTTCCTTCTCCAATTCTTGCAATATATATCCTTCATTTTTTGCCATGTCTTCCCACAAACAAACCACTATTGAATGATATCTGCTCAAAGAAACATCAATTAAATGACCATATTTTTAATATATCACCTTACAATAATATAGCTCCATAATGTGACACCTTTGATAGAAAATTTTGTGTTTATTATAGATGAACTTACTCTTTGTTCATGATTGTTATTTCTCTCACCGATTTGAAACCTCCTTTTGGAACTGAGATTGTTCTATAGTCTTTTACTTTAGTTAGAACTCCACAAATATCTACAGTGTTGTAATAAAAATAAAAAGCATTTATTAAAATATTAAATAATAACATAAATAATAGAAAGATAAACAAAATAGAATTTTACCGATTGGGCCATTGTTATGAATGTCCAGATCTTTAAACTCAACAAAGTTATACGTGATTTTGTCTTCAATCTGTTCAAAAGCATTCTTTACGGTGCTAAATTTTTTAAGCACCAACTCCTTCTGTGGATGTGGACTTGGGTACATTGAATGAGTCTTTCTAACTTCCCCATTAGAGATTACATAAGTTTTATGCAATTCAAATATACCATTGAATTCTTTAATATCATCGTTGAATATTGAAACTCCAATTTGTGTTCCCTGCATATAATTTGTTTCAATAGTTTTAGTATTTGAATAATAGGGCTGAAAACAAAATTAAGTTGAGTTTACTTACTTCGTCATCAATCATTATCATCTTTTTAATCCGTATAGTAAACTTTTCCCCACAACTTGTCTCGAATGCAATCCGTAACTTCCTGGATCGCCTTTTGCAAAAAGAAGTGGATATTGCAATGGGTCATAACATCCATAATAATGTTTTATTCTATGTTTGTCACCTGAATGTGCATGGACTATAATGTCTTTTTCAAATGGTATATTAGCATTGTTTCCTTCGACCCATATAGCGGCAACTTGATCGGCGGTTGGAGCACTGTATACTCTCTGATCTAATTTTACATCTTTTGCTATATGTAATTGAACTTCATCCATTGAAGGATAATCCTTTAATCTTCTGAAGATTTTTGAGTATGGATTTATCTCTAAAATTTTAATAAGTTTTTTTACAGTAGATTCACATAAAGGTGAATTTTTTAAAATTTTCATTCTATTCTCGACTTCATTTTCAGTTTCAAGAAAATACAACTGAAAGTATCCTGGGCCATTTTCATTAGGGGTTAAACCTGGAAGGTTATGATAGACAAGACATTGTGCTCTGAAAGTGTAAACCCCATGTCTTGAAGATGCAAGCTCTTTATCTAATTTTACCCCAAATGATGTAAAAGAGAATATGCTATTGAACGCACGAATATTTTTTCGAAATTCAATAGCCTCTTCTGATTTGGAAGTATATAATTCGTACAATTCATCAGGAACTTCAATGGGTGCAAGCTTTATTTTTCCGTTATCACAACAAAATCCCGAGGGCTCATATTCAAATCTAACAGCTCCGCAGTAAATACAATTGGGTATTTTCACCAATTCATGTAATTGTGAGCATACAGGATCATATTGTGATGAACCTAAAAAAATTATAAATATTGTATATAACTTAGAAAAGTGAGATAGTTTAATGCTATATTAAATTTCACGAAGAATTTTAAAATTACTAACCTTCTCCACACAAACTCATTTGAGCTCTAAGAAACCAATCTGGACTTTGTTTTTTTTTTTTTACGTTCCTTGACTTTGTTAATGTAATCAAGTTTCTCAGTAGCATTTAGGCATGCATATCTCCTTTTCAATTGACTAATATTTCTCTGCCGGCGCACATCTGTTATGTTAACATACATAATATAATTTTATATTAATATTAATATTTTTAAGAAATAAATCAAAAATTCAATATTATATTAAAATTACCTGAAGATGAATTTGTTAATGAGGATTGCCGTCGAAACATACTTCTTGAAATTATATAAAATTCGATCAGCTCTTCAATAAATAAAGTTAAGTCAAACTATAATGAATAAAAATGTAAAGGGTAAATATACAAGCTACAATCTACAATTTACAATATTCAAATAGAACGAAGTTTAAGTAGTACTTATCTATACTAATGTGGTGTATAATTATATTAGGATTTTATAATAAAATATATATTAATAATAATTTTGAATCCTATGTGAGTGATGTCAAAATTAAAGAATTATATTGAAGTTAGTAGGACGTGGACAACGAAAATTAAGTAGTGAATTTCCTTAACGGAAATTAAGAACTTCAATATAAAACTTAGAAATACTTTGTGCTAGATAAATAAACATGATTTCTACTATGGTCAAATAATATGAGATCTCATTTATTCTCACACTTTTCTATAAATTATAAACATCTGTTATCCCACTAATTGACCAGCCAAAGTTAATGTAGGATTTTGGCAACAAAAATAACAACGAAAATATATACACTGCTGCTATCACAATAATTTACCATAATCAGGAATCGCACGATTGCTATTTGAAAGAATATAAGAATATTAGAATAAGTTGGCAACCATAAACGGACTATATTTCAACGGGAATTACCTACTGCTATCAAAAATCCACTTTTACCTTGCATGTGTGCTTTGTATGGGAATGATGCTAAGTACATGTCTCATGACAATATTATAACATAGAATATACATGTTACTTACAAATTTACAACTATGACAATCAAAACCAATTAAGATAAATTTGGTTGATCTAATATTATATTATTATTCAAACTTATTATTAATCTATAAAATATATTCAAACTAATATGGTGATTCAAAGATAGTTAATATGAAATTATCTTAACCACATAAATAAAAATAATATCAAATCACTCCATAATCTCGTACGAAATTTATGTGTATTGTTAAATTAAGCATGAATATCTTATTAAAGAATAGAAAATACTTACAATAATGGTATGATAAGCTTTGATGCGAGAGGATGCTAAAATTAATTCCAACAAATACGCGATGATGAGTTTTAATTATGATTTGTAAACTCAATTATGATTATTTATAGAGGCTAATGTCTCCTATCCTAAATAGAATAAAATTGTGTTTCTCATATAAATTGGAGTCCTACGGTTACCCTACGGTTACAAGCACACGACCATGTAATTTTTTTATATTTTTTTTGTCTTTTTCTTTTGTTCCATTAGTTATTGGTGATAACAATAGTAATAATATCTAATTGGAGTCCTACGGTTACAAGGACAGCTGCACAGCAGCCGCTTGTTTTTATTATTATTATTATTACTTAAAATTCAATGATATAATTATTTGTTTTTGTTTTGTGACTTTTTCTTTTGTTAAACAATTTATATTTTAGTTGTAGAGTTCTAATCAAACTACTTGTTTTAATTCACTTGTAGAGTCCTAATCAAATTAAATATTTTATTGACTTTTTTACCATTAAAAAGTGAACTACATAAGGGTATATTAGGTACTTCAAAAATGTAAAAAAACAACTCGTGCTTTTATAATAGTATAGATAGATAGATAGATAATATCTGTTATTTATTGACGTGGGGAATTTTGCGCAAGGTTTAATAAAACATGGAATTTATTTCATGTTTTTAGACGGTAACTTAAGAGCACCGACCAATGTATTAGAAGTTGACAAGTCGATGGACTAAATGTAAGAAACAAGGCACCAATTCTGTTTAAATAGATTTAATACTGTATGACCAAGTTGAAGGACGAAAACTGAAATTTCTTCAATTCCCACTATAGTATATACTTGTTCTTATTTATTTCTTTTATTTATTAGCGTAGGAGTCGATTAAGGAATAGCATTTTAATAATATTCGTTCATTAATCATATTCATTGATCACAATTTTTCGTTAGGTTTTAGTAGTATTTGTTCTCTCTTTGTTGCATTTAATTCAAACCTTATTCTTTTGGAAAATGGACTGTTTTTTGAGGTAAAATTCAAATTTTCACCTCATAGGACTTAACGGTTCTAGTCTAGTTGTAGTACCAAATTTTACAAAATATTAAAAATGGTCCCAATATGTCTTGCTTTTTTTAACATTGGTCATCTGTTAATCAAAGTTAGTCCTCTAAGATTATTTTCGTTAAATTGCTAAAAAAGAATTTGGGTTCTAGCATTAATTGGAGGGAAAATTGGCGAAAAAACAAACCCACCCCTATTTTATGTGTTTTCTTGTAGTCAACAATTTTCACCATAGTTACAACTTAGAAGCAAGGTTTGGAGCAAAATGTCGGAGGCAAGTTGTCGTATAATTTGCAATTGTGGGTTACGTGCTAAAATTCGTACATCATGGACAAATGAGAATACTGGGAGACGGTTCTATGCTTGTGCACTTGGTGTGTGCCATTTTAATGACTGGCTAGACAATCCAATGTCTGCAAGAGCTAGAACTATCATACTTGGTTTAGTCCGTAGAATTAAAGGGATTGAGAATCAGGTTGAAGGGCAATGAGAAATAAAATTTTATGGGCAATGTTAGCTATCTCTTGGTTTGTACTAATTCTACAGTGGATGAAGTGATAGTGGGCATGATAATGATGATGTACAATGATTTTTTTTTTTTTTTTTTTTTGTTTGAAGGAAACATTCTCGGCTATTATTATTGTGGGTTAGGTTTGTCTATTCCAAATCTATGTTCCATCTTCTAATCCAGATAATTAGTTATATGACAAGTATAATTCAGAAATGCATTTTTTAAGGGATGTTTAACATGTGTAAATTTTTTAATACGTACGTGCCGAACATCTAATAAGAGATGGAACACAGTTTTGAAATAGAAAATTTGATTCCATTGTTGTTATATGTTGTAATTTCTTAGTTGCTAAGGTAGGTTTTTGAAGTAGTTAAGTAAACTTTTGAAGTATTAAATGAATGAAGAATTGGTAGAAGAAAACTTCACTAAATATTCTACAACTACCAAAAGAAGTATATAGAAACAATGTACAGTATGCCTTAAAGTGTTTACTGCCTAATGCACAATAAGAATTAAGCTGTTTGCTGCCAAACATTTCAACCACCAAAAAATGTATCCAATCATCAAAACCTATCACCACAACCATCATTGAAAACCACCAACTAAACCATCAAAAATAAATTCAAGTTCTTAGCCATAAAGGCAGCAACACAGTAAAAAAAAACATAATTTAAGTTACTAAATCTTTCAAGGTGGCTTTTCTTCTTCCCTGTCTTTCTTGGACTTACATAAAAAAATTAAATTTTTTTTAGTTCTTTGTAGAAACCAGGGTACTCCAACCAAACACCGTGACATGAGGTGAATATTTCGATTTTTGTAACCCACTTCCAATACTTGTACACTCGAATAAAAGCAAATTCTGTTAATCAGGAGCGAATATATATGAAATTCAAGCTTGTTAGCATCGAAATATTGTGTTAATCCGAACAATATTTATTCATGAGTAAATAAACATAAGTTGAATTTACAAGCTTGTTAGCATCGAAATTTAAACCAATTTAAGAACAACATTGAAGAATACAATTATATATTTATAAATGTATATATATATATTTTCCATGTCAACTCAAATGAGATAAAAAATGAAATAAATATATCAACGACAAAAGTAAGGATCCCCGATCTAGCAATATTGATTCGTAAAATAATCTTAGTTGAGAGTTGTTAAAACTAGAGAAAGCATATTTATTTCTTTGATATCAAAGTGAAAATCAGAATGAATTACAAAGCACAAGGGGCTCGGTTCTTCTTTATATAGATAGAGAAGCTAACTAACTAACTAACTAACTCTCAACTAATATAACTAACTAGTTGAAGATAGAAAATACAAGTTCTAACACTCCCCCTCAAGTTTGGTCTCTAAAAATGTTAATCATGCCAAACTTGGATATAAGATACTTGTGTTGATCTCTTCCCAATCCTTTTGTAAGCAAATCGGCCGGCTGATCTTTAGACTGAATATATGTTGTAGTAACGATTCCTTGTTGAATTAAATCGCGTATCATGTGACAATCAACCTCGATGTGCTTTGTCCTTTCATGAAACACCGGATTGCATGCTATACTCCATGCACTTTTGCTATCACTAAAAATGCGTACGGGTTCACTGAGATGGACACCCAAATCCTTTAATATCCTGATGATCCAAATAACTTCGCATGATGCATTAGCTATGGATCGATATTCCGCTTCGCTAGATGATCTCGAAATTGTCTGCTGCTTCTTTGTCTTCCACGAAACCAACGATTTTCCAAACTGCACAAAAAACCCGGACAACGATTTTCTAGTCATCATACACGATGCCCAATCAGCATCACAATATGTGACTAAATCCAATCTGCTTGTTGAAGGCAAGAAAATTCCGATACCCGATGTTCCTTTCAAATAACGTAAAACCCTAATTGCTGCTTGCATGTGAGACTCTTTAGGGTTATGCATGAATTGCGATAATAAGTGAACTGAATAGCTTATGTCTGGCCGCATCATTCCCAAGTAAATAAGTTTCCCTACCAATCTTTGATACTCACTACATTGGTAAGAAGGGGATCATCGACAGTAGCTTGAATTCCTTGATCGTACTCTGCACTTGTTAACTTTAAATTCTGCTCAATTGGAGTATCTACGGGTTTTCATCCTGTGAGTCCTGCTTCCTTTAATAGGTCTAGTATGTACTTCCTTTGGTGTAGACAAATGCCATCTTTGGACCTTGAAATTTCGATCCCAATAAAAAATTTCAAGTCTCCCAAGTCCTTTATGCTGAATGTTTCTTTCAAGTATGCCTTCAATTCATTAATCCTTGCCATGTTGCTACCTGTAATTATAATATCGTCTACATACACTAAAAGTATAATGATATCAGTATCAAAAAACTTGGTTAAAAGAGAGTAATCATGTTTTGATTGGGAGTAACCAGCTTTAACCAAAGAATCGGTAAATTTTGCATTCCATTGCCTCGATGCTTGCTTTAACCCATAGAGTGATTTGTGCAATCGACATACTTTGGTATTATTCTCCCCCTGATTGGCAAATCCCTCCGGAATTGTCATGTAAACTTCTTCGGAAAGGTCACCTTGAAGGAAAGCGTTGGCAACATCTAGTTGGAAGAGAGGCCAGTTGGAAATGGAGGCCAAGGCAAGCACAATGCGAACTGTAACTATTTTAATCACCGGGCTGAAAGTCTCGGTGTAATCCAAACCCTCTTTTTGGTTGTAGCCCTTAGCCACGAGTCGGGCCTTGAATCTTTCAATGGACCCATTAGACTTCAGTTTAACCTTATACACCCATTTGCAACCTATGGCTTTTTTACCTTGAGGCAATGTGGTGATGCTCCAAGTCTGATTTTTGTTTAGTGCATCAATTTCATCCTGCATGGCTGCTAACCAACGTTTATCCTGAGCAGCCTCAGAATATGTTTGAGGCTCTTTCACAGTAGATAGTGAGCTAAGGAAAGATTGATAAGAAAGGGATAGTTAGTAGAATTGGTGTGTGGATCAAGTGTTGGACAAGAATAATCTTTGGCCCAACATGGTTTGTGAGAAATCCTCTCTGATCTTCTAAGTTGAGAATTCATATTATCTGATGGCAAATTCTCTGACTCATTGTTAACAACAGAAACAGGTTGAAAATTCACATTATCTGATGTCAAGTTTTCTGATTCATTGTTAATAATAGAAGCAGGTTCAGCAGATGACTGTTGATAAGGCATTATTACATCATCACAAAAGGCATCAGAATTAGGAATGAGAGAGGAATCATCAGAATGTGAATGAACAATACTAAAGGGAAAGATGGATTCATGAAAAATGACATCCCTTGAGATAAAAAAAGTATTGTTATTCATATCTAGAAGCTTGTATCCCTTTTGTGTTGAAAAATAGCCCACTAGAACACATGCCTTTGATCTGGAGCTAAATTTATCTGTGTTAGGGAGAATCTTTGCATAGCAAAGGCATCCGAAAACCCTTAAGTGGTCAATATTAGGACTCTTATGAAAGAGTTTATCAAAAGGTGTTTTTCCAAGTAAGAGGGGTGTAGGGGTTCTATTGATTAAATATATGGCTGTCTGAATGCAATCACCCCAAAAGGCTAAAGGTATATGTGAGTGAAACATTAAGGCTCTAGAGACATCAAGGATGTGTCTATGTTTTCTCTCAACTAAACCATTTTGTTGAGGTGTGTAAGGAATAGAGCTTTGATGGACAACACCCTTAGACTGAAAAAAGGAAGTACAAGAACTCTTGAAGAAATCCCATGCTCTATCAGTCCTGATGATTTGAATCTCTTTACCCAATTGAGTTTTAACATATGAAAAAAATTTTTGTATAATGGGTAACACATCTGATTTATGCTTCATGAGAAAACCCCATGTCTCTCTTGAAAAATCATCTACAATTGTAAGAAAATACCTATGATTATCATAAGTAGGAGTTTTGTATGGTCCCCATATATCCATATGGATAAGTTCAAAAATACCTTTTGTAGTATGATTACTAGAAGAGAATGGAGCTCTAATGTGTTTAGCCATGGGACAGGTGGGACAAACTAATTTGTTTGCCTTTAAAGTGTGTCCAATCTGTGGTAAAAGTTGAAGTCTTTGGAAAGAAATGTGCCCCATTCTCAAATGCCAAAGGTTAGAATCAACAGAAGAAAAGCAAGTGACAGGCAAAGTATTATTATAGTTGGAACAAAAAACTTTATTCAATGAGTTTGTACAATGCTGTCCAAGATTAGAAGAAAGAATGCTATCATTATGAAACATAGAATTTGATAGATCATGCAAGTTTGAGTGAGCAGTCATGGCTTGCAGAAAATAGAGACCATTCTTGTTCTTACCAATCCATTTTATCTTGCCAGTACACAGGTCCTAAAAGAGGCAAAAGTGAGGATAAAAGGTCACAAGACAATGATTGTCTTGTGTGAATTTGGCCACAGATAGCAGATTGTATTGAAAGCTAGGGACATAAAGAACACTATTAAGAATCATGCCATTATGTAGAGTTATATCTCCTATCTTGTTAACATGAGTGATATTACCTGTAGGTAGCTTAACAGTGGTGTGTGCAGGTGTATTTTGCACTGAATTTTGATAGAGAGTCATGTCATGAGTCTTGTGGTGGTTAGCACCACTGTCAATAATCCAATCTTGATTGATTAAGGAACTAGACAATGCAAATAATTCAGGAAATATACCAGACTGATTGGATTGAGTTGTGTCATGACTGATGGTAGTGTTGTTGGCAACATTAGAGCCATTTCTTGCAGCAAAGCCATTTGTGGATTAAGTGACATTGTTCGTGTCAGATTGCAGCATCTGGAGAATTTGTTGATACTGTTTGTTCGTAAAGAGAGCAGGTTGGCCAATGTTGGAATCATTATTTACACAAGGAGTTTGTTGAGCTTGATTGGAATTATAGGATCTTCCTCTACCTCGATTTCCACCCGATCTGCCTCGTCCTCTACCTCTATTGGGTGGATAACCTATGAGCTTGAAGCATTTGTCCTTGGAATGTCCTGTATAACCGCAATGCTCACAGGTAATGGTGGGCCGCTTGTCATCTTGAGTACTAGAGTAGAAGCTGATGGGGTCTCTGATGCACTGCTGGGATTTGAGGATGATATATTCCTTTGCGATTCTTCGTTGCATGCCATTGAATAAGCTTGTTTATGAGATGGTGTGGGAATCATGATTAAGATTTGTGACCGAAGGGCAGAATATGAGTCGTTGAGTCCTATTAAAAATTGCATTAATTTGTGATCTTGATTATAATCTAAATATTTCTTGGAGGCATCGCAATGACATGTTGGTAGATTCAACAAAGAGTCATACTCTTCCCACATGTGCCTTAATCTAGAATAGTAACTGGTGACAGTGGAAGATCCTTGCATATGTGAATTAATTTTCTTGAAAAGAGCAAATATTCTTGCCCTATTCGTTTTGCTGAATTGCTCTTCCAAATCAGTCCATGCATCCGCAGCCGTGTCGCAATAAACCAAGCCATTGTAGATGTCTTTGCTTACACATTTGAGGATCCAAGATAGCACCAATGAATTGCATTTTTCCCATTGCAAGAAATTAGGGTCATCGGGTTTAAGTTTCTTGCATGCGCCGGTTACAAAACCAATCTTTCCTTTTGAATTTAGGGCAATCTTCATTGCTTTGCACCAGATTCCATAGTTTTCTGATCCCATTAGTTCATGAGGGACAAGATGAAGCCCAGGGTATCCGAGGGATGAACATATAATGGATCATTAATATCGAATGTGATTATGGAACTTGTGGATGTAGAAGATCGTTCACTCATTATGATGACTGGATTGATTGTTCTGGGAAGAAAAAAAACGGCGGAAACCTTCAAGTTAGGTTATCGAGAAATCTGCAGAATAATCTTTGAAGATTTAAAGATCTTCAAGAACAGAAGAAAAGAAATCTGCAGAAAAAAGGAAGGGATTTGAAGATGTGAGTGTCTTCGAAAAAATTGTCTTTCAATGATGATGAGAAAGACCAAGCTCTAGATACCATGTTAAAACTAGAGAAAGCATATTTATTTCTTTGATATCAAAGTGAAAATCAGAATGAATTACAAAGCACAAGGGGCTCGGTTCTTCTTTATATAGATAGAGTAACTAACTAACTAACTCTCAACTAATATAACTAACTAGTTGAAGATAGAAAATACAAGTTCTACCTATATAATAAGTGTCATTAATCTATCCCAATAGAATTAGACAAACCAAAATTAATTGTATATTTCAGAATTTTGGGGAGAAAGAACAAATTGAAATAAATAAATGTTTGATTCTTGAAAGTTGCCAAGTCTACAGAAAAATCCATTAAAAATACAACCCCAAGCTATAGTTGACACGAGAAACTGTGAGATTTTTATTATATTTGAACGTGAAAACCAAGTAAACGAGCATGTTATTTGACTTGATATTTAATTCATCTCAAAGTTGCTAATTATTAAACTTAAAATTGATACTCTCCCGATCACAAAAAAAAATATCGTATTTAACTTTTATTAAGAAGTAATAAAAGATCAATATATATTTGTACCACTTTATTAAAAAAAATTGCCTTTCCTTACATAATGAATCACATAAGTCAATTATTGTTGGATTAAAAAGAGAGTTTTTTCCAATAACATTATTGTTTTGAAAAGTGATTTTCAAACTAGTACTATTTGGAAATTATTTCCAAAACTATCAGTCTTAGTATTATATGTATTTCCTATTCGATTATATACATTAAGTCAATTTCTATAAACATTTTATTCTTTAAAAGTTTCATGTATTCTTGTTTGATGGTATTCGAGGAATTAGACGTAGTCCATAAATTGCATAAATTCCTAATTCAACTCTTGAGAAAATAATATTTTTGGAAATATAAATTTCAAAATTTAAAATTTTGCTTATGTGATATTAAAAAATTATCTAACTTTTAATTTTACTCTAGAAAGTCATTAGTCCAAAATTTTGGAATTTTTAGAAAGCAAATTGTGATTGAAAAATATTCCATAGATTTTCTGGTTATAAACTTTTATTTTAAAGGGAAGTTAGTAATTTTTCTTATAAGTTATAACCAGATATTTGATCAGATACTTCAAATGAAATCACATAAGGTATTTATCTAAGTACATATTATGTTGAATATGAGATTATATAGTACATATTATGTTGAATATGAGATTATATAGTACCATCTTCATATATATATATATATAATGGATATATATGCCATTTATATAATTGGGTATTTCTTTGTTATTGCTATAAAGTTTATTTTCTTTAAAATATTTGTTTTAATTGAAGACGATATCCATTACATATGCATAATTAGTCATTATATATGTTCATGTAGCTGATTATGCTAAATGATTATCGAAAAAACAATTATATGTGTGGTTCAAATTCTTAGGCATTTATAACTTCACACAATTAATTTGTTTATGATACCAATTGTGGTTTGATTTAATATTTTCAATGAATTATTTCATACAACACTATAAATTTGTTTGTGCGAACACATTCCTTTTATTAATTAAGTGTCGTGCATATCACGTGTGATGCACTAGTTTTATTATAAAAAATCGATACTATAATTGATTTGGTACATATTTGTCAAATCTTAAAATGCACGAAATTAAAATGAGGTATATTTGTCCACATATAAATTTTGTTTTTTGTCGGTAAAAATAGAAATATATTCATTACAGCCAGTCTTGGTAAAAAAATCAACCGTCAAGGTTGGATCAATTAATAATTAAAAAAATAATCACACATAATTCTACAATTCAAAACTAATGTGTTATACAGTTTTTAAGCTCAAGTTGAACACGGCCATAAATTAGATTCTTTATTTAAAAAATAATACCTTAAATTATCTTGTATTTTATCATATATTTACAAGCCATATATATTAAGTTGTTTTTGTACGTTTGAAAATATTTAATACACCTAAAACGTTATTCAAAGTGAAGTAAAAATAATGGTGTAAATTAGTCGAGTCGAATTGAACAAATAGTTGCTCAAGTTTGCTTTAACCAGAATCGAGCTTCGAAAATTGTATTTGAGTTTGGTTTGATTGTTAATCCAATTGAGCTTTAATCGAGTTTAATCGAGTCGAATATGAGTTGATCTCGAGTAATTTGATTATTTTGTATATACATTTATTATTTTTTACTAATTGAACCGTGTTCGAGCTGAACTTCTAAATTTAACGAATACAAAAAAGTTGTCCAAGCTAGGTTTGCTAAATTATCAAACTGGAGCATGAATGAGGTTTTATCGATTGAGGTAAAGCCGAATATCTAGTAGCTTAGTTTAATTTTTAGCTTTAAATACAACGAATTCGGACTAATAAACCGGTGGATGACCAATCGATGTGGAAAAAAATTATACTACATTAATAATTCTAATATTTATTTTTCTCATACAATAAAGTATATTGTAATTTGCTATGTAATTTATATATATATATATATATATATATATAAATAGACATATAATACACTCTCGAATTCGATATGACATAATAGGAACGACCATAGGTCCATAACACACGACTTGTATGTGAACACATCCAATCTTAGCAAAACAAAAAATTTGATGGTCCCCTTATTTCATAGTTAAAGTAATGCATGTTGACATTATATTACTAAACTTTGTGTTCCAATAATTTTTCACATCTCCCGGAAAGGACAGATAGCGATGTGAAAAATTATTGGACAAAGTTGAAAAAGAAGCAATTCTCAACAAACACAAATAATCTCAACTTCACAAAATTGAGATGTGAATTGTGGTTAAAAACACGTTAAACTAACCAAAGCAAATAATTTTTTATTCCTGATTAGAAATTTTCCTATCAATCTACAAACACTAGCACATGTAACTTAACAAAAGAAGCATTTCATTCAATGTAATTTCGAAAACAAAAATATTCAAGAAATTTCACAAAGACTTGCCAATAATTATTCAATAAAAGGAATTAAAAAAAAAACCAATAACTAAGGAAACATCCATTTTTCGTCATACGTTTCATCAATGCTCTCATACTCAACAAAATATAAAAAATCACCATATTTGATCTGGTCTATATATTTGAATTCATAACCTTGTCTGTTGGTAATTTTGTGAGGTAAAAACCCATAGTTGTCTCTACAGATATCACGTAGTATTTCAAAGGACCGAGGAAGAACAATTACCTGTCCAACTACGCCTCCTTTCTCAGGGCAGCTCACCCTCACTTCACGATCACATGCTTTAGGCATTTGTTAAGAGTTTGAAAAACTTTCTTTAGCTTCGTTTCAAGTTTGTTATTTCATATCCCTATTTTTAGTCATTTATAGCCAATGAAATGATAATGATCCGTAATTCTTGTGCATATATGTAGGTATGTAAGTTTACCAAATAATATAAATTTCAAAATTAAAGATAGATTAAATAAAAGAGTTTGTAATTAATAATGATTCAAAATTATTTTCTAGCCAATTTCTCATAAGATTTAAAATTTCTTAAATTCAGTACTTACATAATGATTACTTATACCGGATCACTAGTGCACGTGCAATATGTGCTTGAACATACAGTTAATGATAACAATATAAATTTAAGGGATAATAATGAACTTTACCTTCAGTTAGTCATTGCCTAGACTCTAAGAGATGGTTATAAATTCTTAAGAGTTGATTGAGTTTTTTAATGACAGTATTTTAAATTGAAAATTTCAAACAATAAAACGTATAACATGATTTTTTTTATTTTAATATAATAATTATCTAAAATTATACAATCTTACATCACGTAAAATACGTTTATCATGATTATATTATACTATTAAAATTTATTTGTTTTAGTTCAGTCTGAGCTTATTTTTCTCAAGTTCGTCTAGTTCGAGTTCGAGACGAGAAATTTGAATAGACTCGTTTCGAGCTTGACTCATGGGCACTCTTAATTGTTGTGTAAAATATTGTATATAAAGTTTACTATTTATTTCCGATATATTGTGTTATTTTTCTATTTTTATCCATTATAATCTTAGTGACGACAATTACATATAATTACACATATTTTTTTTTCAGCTAAAACATAGCATTTCAACATAACCATATTTTTGTTGCCAATACTACCTATTCTCCTTTTACTAATCTTCTTCACCACTTGAAGTTTATTTTCTTGTTTTTGATTTACAACACTTGAATACTTTTAATCAAAACTAGTAAAAGGAAAGTGCGCTGCACATGATTCAAATTATTTTTTTATTTAATTGCAAACAAATGTGCATATTAATATGTATAATAAATATGAATAAAAGATGTAGCATCTTTATATAGAATTATACGTTGACATGCTTCATATAATTTAGTTTTAAAGTATCTTAAAATCTAATTCAATTATTTTAGCTCGTAATTGAGAAGGATGCATGCATGTTTTATTGTTTGTGCAATTTATATGCATGTTATAATTTTATTTGCATTCCAGTTCTAGTAACAAACATAATTTGAATAGTATAACAGAAAAAAATTTCTTCTCAATGGTTGCTCATACTTTAATATGGCATGTAATAAAAATAAAAAGATAAATAACATGAATTTACTATTATACAAATGTCCAATTTGCCTTATTCGACCTTGATTGACTTTCCAACCTTATATTTCTTTGACTTTATAGATTTATTTACATATTTATACTAATTGATCGACATCTCTTCAACATCACGTGGAGTTATATTGTAGATGTCTTATTCACTATCGATCATAATCGCCAGTTGTTTTGTCTTGTTTAAATCACTTTATTCATATTTTGTAATATTTTCTTTTCAAGTCCATTCCATATACTAGAGTTTTACTTACATTCTTCTTCAAATCAATTTTTTTTCTTTCATCTTTTCTCTAGCTTAATTTGTTATTACGTTTTTTTTTTCAATTGCATCTAGTATGACGATATGCATATATCCTTAATAATTTATATTTATGTGCATGTGTGATGAGAAGATGAAATTCATTTGATACTTGTAGGCTCAGTGATCTTTAATGCTCTTTAATGCAGAGTTATGTTCTCCCTAAGAAAATCAGCCGAGTATCAATTTTTTTCTAAATTGACAAGAATGTATTTGATATACAATCAACTTACAGTAGAAACTCTATAAATTAATACTCTTGGCACCACCAAAATTTATTAATTAAAAGAGTTATTAATTAATCGATAAATTAATAATTATTAATTTATACATTAATTAATATTTTATTAATTTATAATGAAATATTCAACTTACAAACACCATTCAAACTTTCACTTCATTATAGTACAATGCATGTACAATAATTAAAAAATATTTTTTATATAAATACAAGATAATAATGCTAACACAAATAAATTATACACACGACATGCCTTCTAATCTTAAAGGTGTGAAAAAACAATAATGACCGACGAGATTCGAAGAGCATTATGCATGTACAACAAGGATAATCCAAGTCTCAATCAAAAGCAATTGTAAGAATGGATGTTAGCAATTATGCAAGCACAACAAGGATAATTCAAGGACAATTGCAAATTGATTTGCAAGGTGAAACTGATTTCAACAAAAAAAAAGACAATTGAATCATTTTTAAAAAAAAATCATAAATTATTCATGTAATATGTAGTATATAAGGAATTATTAATTTATATTTCATATGGGACCTATAGAAATTATTGAAAATATATTATCTTATAATTTTAGCGAATTATTAATTTAGCATCCTATCCCCGAGTCGGGACCGGCTAAAAATATTATTTTAGAGAGTTTATTAATTAATCGAATATTAATTTATCGAGTTTCTACTGTACTATGCATTGTTTCTCAAATTAAAAGAATATCTGTAATGAGACGGTTTATTAATTTTTCTTTATTATCATACTCAAAAGTGATCTCATAAGAAGGTTAATTTGTGACCTTCATTATTTATTAATTCTTCATCAATTTTAATTGCAATTAACCGTTGTCAAGATAGGATCACAACTCACCTTATATTCCTTAATAATAAATAATTTTATTTAATTATATTCCTTAACAATAAATAATTTTATTTAATTTTACCCACAAATAAGATTTTACCAAACTAGTAGAAATAATTTGATTTTTATTCCCTAGGAACATGTCGTACATATCTTCAACCTCCTTAATAATAATTATTTTTCAATTTCTCACTTATATAATATCATAAGTACATTACTAAATACTAAAAATAATTATACCCAACTCTAACTTAACTTAGAGATGCTTTTTTTCTTCTTCATATTAATATATAATTTAATGACACTATTTCATTCTCTAACTAATTATATAATTTAACCATTTCTTAATTCAAATGTATAGATTTGTTAACTTTTAAAAAACCATTGAAAATTATTTTAATAAAACAATTCTAATTAATTATTTTCATAATGAATAGTACTTTACATGAGAATCCCATATACCGAATGTAACACTAATTTTGAACAAAAAGAGCTCTAAGGAAAAATTTAGCATGTGAGTTTCAAAATATATATAGTACATCTAGAAAAATGTCATTAAATAGCATTTTGTAATGTATAAATCTGTTGACTTTTATAAAACACTGAATATTGTTTTAAGAAAAATATTCTAATTGTTATAATAAATAATACTTTACATGAAAACTCCAAATACCCAATGTAATACTAATTTTGAACAAAAAAGGCTGTAAGACTTCATTTGATTTTGAGGTATGGTGTTTGAAACAAGACAATACAAAAGTTGCTATTTAATCTATTATACATTGCTATGAACTATTAATACTCTTATAAAAAAATACACCAAATCATAACAACGGGTAAATGATACACAATCTTTTATTTATACCTTGTACTTATTCTTTTACATCAATAATTGAATTAAAGAATTGATATTATTCTTCCGTAATAGAAATTGCTTTTGGTGATAATTTAACCCCTCGGCAAGTAATTTTTAGATTCACTATTTTCCTTGATGAACACTTATTGATTATAATTTCACACTCATTATATAATAAATTTTCTCCTAAATCACCTAAATCGTATAATAACTTGTAGTAGTAATTTCAAAAAGTGAACAAATAAAATTCAATTATGAACACAGTATGATCTCCAAGTTTTAGAAGCATAATAAACATTGAAATAGGAAACTATATTGCTTTCAAATTATCATATTTGGTTGAGAATATAGTGTGACATCAAAATGCAAAAAAAATAGACACTTTATCAATCAAAATGTCAAACTCAAATACGAAGAATGTGATGCATTCTATTACTCTCGGTTTAAACTCCGATTTCTCATGGAAATAATTTCATTAACATTTTCCTCTTTAGGCTCATTGACTAAAACTTTATTTTACTTTATTCGAAGTAAGAAATTACCGAATTTTATTATATCAACGAAGCACCCGAAACTCATAAACATCTATATGTAATTAGGAATATCTTATGCTTAAGCATTAACCATGCAAAGTTGCTTTTATATAAGGAACAACGAATTTAAGCATTTGTCAATCCCAAATTCTAATTTATTTCACTAATTTCATAAGCAAGAACTCTTCTAGCTGGTAGACATGACAAACTAACAGTAGAAAAATATGATATTCCATCTAAAAGCATTTAAAACCAAATAACTATGATAATTTCAACCGAAAATACTCTTCTAAATTAAAATTTATTTTCTGCTAATTCGACAAGCAAGTTCAGACCTTACATTTATATCGGTTAGACATTGAAAAAGAACAACAAATAACTATGATAATTTCAACCAAAAATAATTCAAAACCAAATATTCTATCAATTTAAAATAATGTATCTTCCACTAATTTCATAAACAAGATTCATATTTTACACTTATATATACCCAGCAGACATACGAAAATAATGGTATTTCAACTAAAAGCAATGATTATTTAGATTGTGAAATGCCAAAAAATATAATAGTAGATGAAGCCCGAGAGTTAGAGGACAATATGAAATAACGCACAATCAATTGCAGCAATTACAATTAGATTATTTGTTTAATACTATCTATCACAATTTGCAGCAACAAGAAATAAAACAAAAAACCTCCCTTGACAATCTCTTATTTCTGTGACTTGATCTAAAGCAATTTTCTTTAAAAAAAAAGAAGAAGCTTTATTTACTGCCATTTTCAGTAATCTTAAAGTATTCTAGGTGTTGCATGTAAATTTGTTTTTCTTATATGTAATATATATATATATATATAATAGAAGATTCGTTGCATTTTTTAATCAATTTAATTGGTAGCTTTGTGAAAAAGAGAACTTCATTAATGATGTAGGAAAGATTAGTGAAAGGTGAAAATGTAGTTTTAGGAAAAAATATACAATTGGTAACATGTCATTTTATATTGAATTTTTTATGTATTAATTAAAAGGTTCAACAATTTCTTCTTCGTAATTAATTAAAACTTATAAACAACATTATTAATTTAAGTACGTCCTAATCCCTTAATAATAGTTTTACTTTTTCCATTTTTCTTGTGATCTCTTCTTCTACTTCATTGGAGAACTAGGGGTTAGCATTTAGTTGAGATGAACAATTGTAAGAAATAAGTGGAGAGTCATATTCACTATTTTATTCAAATAAATAAACTTTTATTTGTCTAATTTATATAGTTTGCTTAATTACAGACTACACAAGTTGTTTACACTTAATTAATTTATGTGATTATTGTTATTTTGATTTTATTTAATAGACACAATATATAGGGGTGCTGAAGGTTATGACTGAATAATGGGAAGCAAGTTTTTTTTGTATGCGTAACCTAAAATAAACTTATTTACTTGAAATCACGAGTAATTTAAAATAAACTTTTCATTTATTTTTCTTGATTTTAAGCAAAAATTGGAATCTATTATGCTTTTCCAAATATGTCCTGAACAGACCTAAAAGGCCTCAATCAAGCTAGGCCCATTTCCTAATGGGTTGGCCCCTCAGTACTCAGGCTTAAGGAACCTTACAAGACGGCCCCTTTAAGAGTGTTGAGCCAAATCAGCCCATCCCATTTTGGCTCGGGCTAATTTGGCCCAATTCAATTATTAATTTTCTACTTATTATATTATAATTATATATTTTATCATGTTTATTTACAAATTGTTTCATAGCTAAAAAACTGTTAGAGTTTAAAACATTGAAGTTAAATTCGTTAAAATTCCGTTATCAACTTCAAAAACAAGTTCGTATAAATTAAAATATAAACAAATATTTTCTATTTATGGCGTAATGAGGGTATAATATTGAAATATTAGCGATATTGTCCAAGAAGTGACAAAAACACACCCAAAATAGTTTACTAGAATAAAAGAATTGGTGAAAAAGAACAACCAAATAAAATATGAATAATATTATATTTTACCCATACGTATTAAACACGCTAACATTTTTTCGACCCATATCATAGTCTTACAACATTTAAGACATTATTGTTCTCAAACTATAGTCAACTAAAATAAAGTTTCACCTATGTCATCAGGGTATTTTTTTCATCATATTACATTTTTTAACGGCATTACTATCTGATATTATTTCATCCATACACAAAATGATTATTATTATTTCAGATACCAAAAGAAAATAAGAAAAAAATAAAATACGCCACAGAAAAAAAAAATTACACTACTAAGTACTAACCTTCCCTTGTTCAGGCTCATGCCAATTCCAGAACACATAAGTTTGAATCACATCTAATCCACCTTATTTTGCCTTCTAATAAGATCTGGTCACATCTAAAAGTACCCTAAAAAATACATAACAAAATCTCAAAAAATCCACAAAACGAAAAAATTACAGAAAATGAGAAATATTAAAATAATATATCCAGAAATAAGAATTTTCCTCTGCCCATTTAAAGAAATGGCCCTTTGAATCATATAAAATGAAGCTTTTGCAATACAAATCCATGAACACAATAACACCAAAACTAAAATTGCATTGTACATTGCAATATATCCCAACCCCTCTTCAATATTGTATTTTTTTACAAAGAAATAACCCTTTTATTTCAACTTATCTACTATATATTTTTTGATTCTCGGTTCCTTTTTTACCCACTTTGTTATACACTTTATTCTATGCTTGAGAGAGAACAAAGGATACAACAAACTTCAACAATAGGGCAAACAACTATTACTCTATCTTTAATTTTTCTTCCTGTTTTTTTCTTTGTATATTTGGTAGTGTAATAATGAGATGAGTGGGAGTTGAGCAAGTGCACACATAGTGGTGGGAGTTTATGTGTGTACCAAATGGGGTTTTTTTTAATTGAATAATACTGATTGGAAATAAGTGAACTGGAGTGTGTTTATGTGTGTAATAAATGCGGTTTTTTTAATTGAATAATATTGATTGATAAAAATATTTATGAATTAGTATATATTAGAAATAGTTGTGGAATTAATACAAAACCTCAATGTCGACGCCTTCTTGGCAATCATGTTGACGTCTTTATAAAGATGATAATCCTAGTGCTAGGCCAATCATGATATTAATTATTTTCCATTTTCCACCAATTATGATATTTGCCACCAATCATGATATTAATCATGGGAATTATATTGAAGACCAGACATATGTGATAATGTCTTCATTATTTTAAATGATTAATGAAGACGACACCATAGATGTGGTCTTCATTATTTTATTTTCAATTTACTTATATTTAGTTGCCTAACCATTTAATTGGGTAGAAAAAAACTTTCTTTCGTTTCTTTTTTCAGGTTGAGTATATTATTTTGGTACGAACAACAAAATGGATATTTGAAATACTATCGTCTTAGCTTGAAACATAGTTGGTAATAAGCTACACATATAACTTTATTATTAAAACTTCGAAGCATAATTTGTGTAAGCTAAATATATAATAATTTATTTTTGAAATTTTGAGGAATGATTTTGTGAGCATAGGTAGTGATGATGAACCACCGAATAATACTTTTATGTATGTATCCTGATAATATATTACAAATCGAATCCAATAAAGTCAAACTTTATTGAATGTGATATTATGCATTTTAGTGATGCACGACCCCTTATTCAACCTTATTAAAACCGATCGACTCCATTTAATTTGATTTGTTATAGAATTTTCCATCACCTTGCTATGGATATTATATAATTAAAGTTTTAATTTTTTTTAATCATGCAGTCTAACATCATGTCTTTTATTTATTGGGTCCCATTATGTCCTTTGTTTTTCATTTTTTAAAAATTTGTTCAATACAAGAGATGGAACTTCTTGCAATCAAAAAGATTATTGTACTATAGAGAAATCAAGGAAAAATGATTAAAATGATTGCCAAAATATGTCCTCAAGCACCACAACCATGTGGTCAGGTGTCTATGCGATCTCTAACTTTACGTCTATCATTTAGAGCACGAAAACTATAATTTGGATGTTACAACTACGGGTGTAAGTCGAGCCGAGCCGGCTCGGCTCGAGCTATATCAAAAGAGCTCGGCTCGAGCTCGATCAAAAGAGCTCGGCTCGAGCTCGAGTTTTTCGAACTCGAGCCTAGCTTCCCGAGCTCGAACTCTTAATCGAGCTCGAGCCCGAGCTCAATCCTTTCTAAAAAAAGCTCGCGAGCCCAGCTCGCGAGCTTTTTTATAATTTAATATATTATTATTTTTATTATTATATTAATAAATATATATTAAAAAAATAAAAATATATATATTAAATAATTAAAAATATTAAAAAAATTAAAAATTTGAATTTTCCCCCTTAAATTTCACGGGCTCGACTCGAGTTCGGGCTCGAGCTCGCGAGCTTGGGCTCGATTTGAGCTCAAACCAAAGCTCAAAGCTCGGCTCGGGCTCGGCTCGTTTACACCCCTAGTTACAACTCATTAGGTTGTTTTTCATCATCATTATAAGAATTATCTTTCAAATCAAAATCATGCATATTTGATGATGTAGTTCTCCTACTTGAGTCTTTATGATCACGATATGTTGTCCTCATTATCTGATATTGGATTGGTGCATATTCCGGTGCAAGCCCAAAGTCTAAAAATGACATATCCCTGTCCTGTCCAGATAATAATTATCTATATGCGGTCACAAACGAAGTTGACATATATTTATCTGTTGGTTGTTGGTTATACTGGTTGAGATATATAGCAATCTTCTTAAAAAAATTCATATCTCGATATAGGAGGTACTATGGTAGATGGACTGCAATATCTACTCCAGAAGACCAATACTGCGGGATGTTGTTAGAAGTTAAAGCTTCTCTAGTAAATGGTTGATGAAGATATGATGTTGAAGTTTGGCCAGTGAAATTAGAGACATGATATGAGGCTGGTGTATTATTAGCCGATGCATGAAATGTTAGGAATATGATCGTAATTGAGAATAAACGCACGAAAAATAACACACGAATTGTTTACCCAGTTCGTCAAAAGAATTTTGACTACGTCTGGGGGCACTGCCAAGCCAGGATATTTTCACTATGTTTCGAATAATAAAATTACAATGAGAATAGGGCTATTTATAATACAAGATACCTAACCCTAATAGGACAAGGATTATGTAATCCTAATAGGAGAAGAATTACTAATTCTAATAAGAAAAGAATTAGAGTTCTAATAGCAAAAGGATTAGAGTCCTTCAGGCTCCATAACTCAACATGAAAGTGACTGGATGTTGACGAACTTACTCCATCTTTAGAACAGGTAGACCTTCTGCTATGAGTTCTCCTTCTTGTTCTTCGTTGGTTATCCACTTTTGTCTCTCTTTGATCAGTACCAATAACATTTACATGATGTCTCTTCATATCTCGGTATAGGAGGTACTAACCTAAAGAATGCTCCTTGAATAGTGAATGGATCCAGAAATAAGATTTTTTCTCAACCCGTTTACAAAAATGGCCTTTGAATCATATGAAATTGAACCTTTTGCACTAGAAATCCATGAACACAATAACACTACAATTAAAATTGCATTGCACATTGATATATTCCCCAAACCCTATTCAAGATTGTATTTTTAATTGAGAAATAACCTTTCTTTTCAACTTATCTGCTATATATTTTTTGGTTCTCTGTTCCTTTTTTACTCACTTTGTTATACACTATAATCTATGCGAGAGAGATAGAGATACAACAAACTTCAAGAATAGGGCAAACAGTTATTACTCTATCTTTAATGTTTGTTCCTATTTTTTTTTTGTATATTTAGTAGTGTAATAATGAGATGAGTGAGAGTTGAGCATTGTGCACACACAATGGAGGGTGTTTATGTGTGTACTGAATGGGGTTTTGAAATTGAATAATACTGATTGGAAATAAGTGTACTGGAGTTTGTTTATGTGTGTAATAAATGTGGTTTTTAATTGAATAGTACTGATTGGTAAAAATATTTTGAATTAGTATATGTTAGAAATAGTTGTGGAATTAATACAAAACCTCAATGTCCACGTCTTCTAATTAGACGACAATCATGTTGATGTCTCTACAAAAATGATAATCCTAGTCGTAGGCCAATTGTTGAAATATTATGATAAGCCCATATATCAGAAGTGGGTTTATGTAATGTGAGAAAAGCGTTATTAGAGAAACGAAATTATTGTTAGGAACACGCTTAAGTTTCTGTTATTCTGTTAGGTTACTTTGCGTGTATATAAGGGCTGTGAAACCCTTTCAAAAATCACTAATGAATTCAATCAATTCAATTTATATTCTGAAACTTCTTCTTCCCCATACATTCTTGAAGCTTCTGTTTGTGATTAACAATGGCGATCACCATGTTTTAACATGGTATCAGAGCTCAATGCTTTGATTACCTGTTATTTCTTCTGGTAACTCGTTTCTTCCTTTATATCTTCCGCTGCCATTCTTTTTTTTTCTCTCGTTCTTCTTTTCTGTTCGATCACATGGAGACGCAGACTGGTACATCCTCTAATCCTACAAGTGCACAAACCAGTGTACAACCACGGCAAGAATCGTTCATTATCGATCATCAAAATCAATTGTACATCCACCCGTCTGATACACCCAATTTAGATTTAGTATCAGAGGTTCTTAGAGGATCAGAAAACTACAATATTTGGAGCCGTGAGATGATCGTTGGATTAGAAGCAAAGAACAAGATTGGGTTAATTGACGGATCCCTTCACGAACCTAATCACGAATCACCCGAATACCCTTATTGGAAGAGATGTAATGCCTTGGTCAAAACTTGGATCCATAGATCCTTGAGTAGAGAATTGATTCATGGCGTAGTATATTGTGATTCGGCGTACATGATTTGGGCAGACCTTAAAGAACGTTTTGATAGGGTGAATGGAGCTCGGCTATATGCTCTTTATAGACAAATTAACACAATAACCCAAGGTTCTAGTAATGTATCGGATTACTATTCAAAGTTGAGGATGCTATGGGATGAATACGACTCTCTTACCCCATCTCCTTCCAAGAACATCACCAAGGAATATGCAGATTACACAAACCATTTAAAGATGATGCAATTCCTTATGGGATTGCAAGAAGGATATAGCACCATCCGATCTCAAATTTTAATGATGAGTCCTTTACCTTCACATAATCAAGTGTATTCCATGGTTACGAATGAAGAAACCCAACGAAGTATCTCAATACCTGATTCAAGTAATGAAAAATCTGTTGCCTTGTTGGGTAATACCTTCCAACCACAAAACAAGAACAAAATGGTGGATAGAGAATCTCTATATTGTGATCATTGTGAGATCACAGGCCACACCAAGGAGAATTATTTCAAGATTCATGGCTATCCCTCTAATTGGGTTAGAGGTGGAAGAAGAGGGGGTGGAAGAAGAGGTAACTCCCGTGGTAGAGGAAATGGAAGAGGAGGATACACTTCAAATAATGCTTCAACAGGAGCACTTGACAATAATAAAAATGCTGGAGAATCTTCTTCTGTGATGCAGCCGGGGTTGAATCCTCAACAATGTCAACAAATTTTAGACATCATAGGGTCCATGAATGGGACTTCTAATCATATTAATTCTTCCACAGCAAATGCAACTTCTGCCTCTACTAGTAATGCAGGTAAATCCCATGTACATCCTTATAATATTAGCATTCTGTTGAACTGTAAACCTTCAACTTGGATCCTCGACTCAGGAGCGAACCAACACATGACATTCGATAACACTTTATATAGTTCTCATAACCAAGACAAATCAGACATATCTAGTGTTCATCTCCCTAATGGGAATTATAGTAAAGTAATGCAATCTGGAAATATTTTGCTGGAAAATACTATTATGTTGCAAAATGTTCTATATGTTCCCGATTTCAAGCATAATCTTATCTCTATAACCAAACTAACCCAAGATAATGATGTTTATATTACCTTTCATCCCACATTTTGTCTTATACAGGAAAAAAGGAATGGATTGATAAGGGGGATTGGTAAAGTCCACAATGGCTTATATTTTCTATGCTGCATTCCAACAGATCACTCTAGTTCTTTGTGTAATAATGCTGCTGTAGCTACCTATGAATCTTCTGTAATCCCTAAAGCTAGACTTTGGCATCAAAGATTAGGACATATGTCCTTTAGCAGATTTCATTTTTTACCTAAACTTGGGATTCATTTACATAAGGATGATGTTTTTTGCTCTACTTGTCCTATAGCCAAGCATATTAGAACTTCATTCCCTACTAATAAACATGAACATAGTCAACATATCTTTGAATTAATACATATGGATATTTGGGGCCCCTATAGAGAGGCCACTTATAATGATGAACGATATTTCTTGACGATTGTTGATGATTGTTCTAGAAGCACATGGATTTTTTTGCTAAAATTGAAATCTGATGCATATGGTTATATTAAAGACTTCCTCCAATATGTTAATACACAATTCTCAACCAAAGTTAAAACCATCAGAACCGATAATGCTAATGAGTTCTTTAGTTATGAATGCAAAAATCTATTCACCTCTTTGGGGATTATACACCAAAGTTCTTGCCCCTATACCCCACAACAAAACGGGGTAGTGGAAAGGAAGCATCGACATATCCTTGATGTATCTAGGGCCTTAAAATTCCAATCCCATGTCCCTATAAAATTTTGGGGAGAATGTGTCAAAACCGCCGTGTATTTGATAAATAGAACACCCACTCCCATTTTAAAAGGAAAAACTCCTTTTAGTATTCTCTTTGGAAAAGATCCCTCTTATGATCACTTAAGGACTTTTGGATGCTTATGTTATGCAAAAAACTTAACCAACTCAGACAAATTTCAATCCAGGTCCAAAGCTTGCATTTTTTTGGGCTACTCCACGGTTCAAAAGGGTTACAAACTTTTAGTTATTGACACTCAAAATTTTATTGTCTCTAGAGATGTCAATTTTCATGAAAATATTTTTCCCTTTTCTACTGTTTCATCTCATTCTGATCTAAGTGTTTTTCCCTCGGAGGATACTAATCTTTTTTATGAAGAGTTTGTCAGTCCTTATAGACATGACAACAACGATGTACATCCTGATATGCCTAATGTACCGGTAGAAACAGATGGTGCCAACCAAGACATTAATCAAAATAATCACCCTGATTTAGAGAGGGATGATAATGATGATTCTTTGAATCTGCGGAGATCTAATAGAGCTGCTAAACCTCCAGCTTGGATGAAAGACTACGTTTCTCCCCTAGATTCTGAAATTAATTCAGCTATTACAAGTAAGTATCCTATTTCTGATTATTTGAATTATGATGGTATTAATCCTACGTACAAAGTTTTCCTTGCTGCCATGACAAATGAGGAAATTCCTCATCATTATAATGAAGCCAAAATTTATCCAAAATGGCAAGATGCCATGCACACTGAATTAAAGGCTCTTGAACTTAATCAAACATGGGATGTGGTGGATTTGCCACCTGGAAAATCTCCAATCGGTTGTCGATGGGTTTATACCATCAAACACAAATCCGATGGCACTATTGAGAGGTATAAGGCACGTCTAGTTGCCAAAGGTTACAACCAACTTGCAGGTATAGATTACACCGAGACGTTTTCCCCCGTGGCCAAGCATGTCACTATTCGTGTAGTTCTATCTTTGGTGGCTGTGCATAATTGGGATCTATGGCAAATGGACGTGACGAATGCGTTTTTACAAGGAGATCTAGAGGAGGAAGTCTATATGTGCATACCACCAGGTTATGTCGTTGATCAAGAACGACGGCCTAACCAAGTTTGCAAATTAAAAAAGTCATTATATGGTCTCAAACAAGCATCGAGACAATGGAATCATAAGTTTTCTACCGCTATGACTTCATTTGGTTTTCAACAGTCCAAGAACGATTACTCATTATTTGTAAAGAGACGAGGGAGCAGCATGGTTATACTATTGGTGTATGTCGACGACATAATCATTACCGGAAATGACAATGACCTGATGAAGGAATGCAAAGATTTTTTGAATCGTACCTTCCATATGAAAGATTTAGGGACTCTAAAATTTTTTCTTGGGATTGAAGTCGCCAGGAATAAAGATGGCTTGTTTTTGAATCAACGGAAGTATGTGCTCGATTTATTAGCTAGTACAGGAAAGCTAGGATGCAAGCCGGTTGCAACACCTATGGAGCAAAATATAAAACTTGACAATGAAGAAGGAAATATAGATGACCCTTTCATCGATAACATTTCTGAATACCAAGGTATGGTTGGCAAGTTAATTTACTTATGTTTGACTAGACCCAACATCACATATGCCGTACAGATTGTAAGCCAATTCATGCATCGGCCTAAGAAATCACACTTCGAGGCTGTGATTCGTATCTTGAGGTATCTTAAAGGTAATCCGGGCGTAGGAATCTTGCTATCATCCAGGAGTAAAATGGAGTTACATGCGTATTGTGATAGAGACTGGGCTTCATGCCCTATCTCACGGAAATCGACTACTGGTTATGCTATAATGCTTGGAGAATCTCTGTTGTCATGGAAATCAAAGAAACAAGCGACAGTATCACGAAGCTCAGCCGAAGCTGAGTATAGATCAATGGGAACCACGGTTTCAGAGATTGTTTGGTTGCTTGCTTTATATAAAGATTTGGGGATTGAAGATTTACAACCGGTGATTGTTCATACAGATAGCAAATCGGCCATTCAAATTGCAGCTAACCCCGTATTCCATGAGCGAACAAAACATTTAGAAGTTGATTGTTATTTTATTCGCGAGAAAATTCAGGAGGGAAAGATCAAGACTCAATACATTCCTACAACACAACAACCGGCTGATGTGCTTACAAAGGCGTTATCTAAATATCAGTTTGATACTTTAATAGGCAAGTTGGGAGTCTTCAATTTGTACAGACTACCACCTTGAAGGGGGGTGTTGAAATATTATGATAAGCCCATATATCAGAAGTGGGTTTATGTAATGTGAGAAAAGCGTTATTAGAGAAACGAAATTATTGTTAGGAACACGCTTAAGTTTCTGTTATTCTGTTAGGTTACTTTGCGTGTATATAAGGGCTGTGAAACCCTTTCAAAAATCACTAATGAATTCAATCAATTCAATTTACATTCTGAAACTTCTTCTTCCCCATACATTCTTGAAGCTTCTGTTTGTGATTAACAATGGCGATCACCATGTTTTAACACCAATCATGATATTAATCATTTTTCACTTTACACCAATTATAATATTTGCCACCAATCATGATATTAAGTATGGAAATGATGTTGAAGACCACATTTCTTAACGAAGAAAAGACATCTGTGATGATGTCTTCATCATTTTAAATGATTAATGAAGACGACACCATAGATGTGGTCTTCATTATTTTATTTTTAATGTACTTATATTTAGTGGTCTAACGATTTAATTGTGTAGAAAATAAACTTTCTTTCCTTTGTTTTTTAGATTGAGTTATATTATTTGGTACGAGCAGCAGATTCGATATTTGAAATACTATCGTCTCAACTTGAAGTATAATTTGTAATAAGCTAAACATATAATAATTTATTATTGAAAATTCGAAGCATAATTTGTGATAAGCTAAACATATAAAAATTAATTATTGAAACTTCGAGGATAGTACAAAAGCTGCTATGATTTTGTCAATATAGGTAGTGATGATGAACCACCTATAATACTCAATATGTATATATTGTGATAGTATATTACAAATCGAATTCAATATAGTCAAACTTTATTGAATGTGACATTATGCATTTTAATCATACAGTACCCCTCATTCAACATTATAAAACCGATCGGCTCCATTTAATTTGATTTGTTAGAGATTTTTTCGTCACCCTTCTATGGATATAATATAATTAAACTTGTAATCATGTAATCTAATATTATGTCTTTTATTTATTAGATCCCGTAATGTACTTTATTTTTCTTCTTTTTTTAAAATATTTGTTCAATTACGAGAGATGGAACCTCTTGCCATTAAAAAGATTATAATACTGTAGAGAAAAATCAGAAAAAAATGATTAAAACGATGGCCTACAAATGTCCTCAAGTACCACAACCACGTGATTGGGTGTCTCTACGCTCTCTAATTGTACGCCTATTATTTGGAGTGCGAGAACTATAATTTGGATGTTACAACTCAGTTGTATTTCATCATCATTATAAGAAGTATCATTCAAATCAAAATCATGCCTATTTGATGATACAATTCTCTTAATTGACTCTCCTTGATCACGATATGTTGTCCTCATTATCGGACATGGGATTGGTGCGTATTCCGGTGCAAGTCCAAAGTCTAAAAATGACATATCCCCTGTTCAGATAATAATTATTCATATAGGGTCACGACTGGAGTTGACATATATTGATTTGTTGGTTGCACTGGTTGATGTCTATAACAATCTTCTTGAAAATTTCCATATCTTGGTAGAAGAGGTACTAATGTAGTGGACTGTAATCCAAAAGACCAATACTGTGGGATGTTGTTAGAAATTAAAGGTCATCCAGTAAATGATTGATGAAGATATGATGTTGAAGTTTGGCTAGTGAAATTAGAGACATGATATGAAGTTGGCGTATTACCAGCAAATACATGAACGTGACTGGATGTTGACGGACTTACACCATCTTCAGATGTGCTTTAGCCAAAGAATCTTGGGCACCTGCTCCAATAAAGCTAAGAGGACTAGCTACGGAGTGGGCATCAGATCCACTCAGTTAGGCCGGGCAAGACTTGACGTCCAGAATGGCTTTGACTTGTAGCAGCAAGATAGGCTGGCTTTGGTTTTATCTACGGTCATTCTTCGATCCGGTTCAAGAACACCTTCCTCTGGGCCACAAGCTGGTCAACGCCAGGCAGAGTCTCAAGAGACCTCCTACTATGAGTTCTCTTTCTTGTTCTTCGTTGGTTATCCATGTTTGTCTCTCTTTGATTATTACAAATAATATTTTACAAACTGTCGCTATGTGGCTATCCTATAGACGTTAGTAGCTATAGATACATGTTGTCCCACCAATGCATTCAATCCATATATGTCTTGAGGCCTATTATCACATCCAATCGTAATGACTAATATTTGCTGAGCCTGGAATAATTACTGATCATTGATATTTTTGCCAATTCTTATTGATGAAATGAAGAATGAATGATCGGTCATTCACTTTCAATTTATCTTGGAATTTTGTGTTTTACATCTTGATAAAGTTGAAGTTGAAAAAATCCGTAACGATTTCTTATTTTCCTATTTTTGTCACTTAAATCTCTATTCTCTTTTCCTTTATTACATATTCACTTCTATTATTGAAAAGATTATTCAATTCAAGTAGAAGAACTACACTGGTAAACAAATATTTGAGATAAATATATAGATGTGTTTTTTTAATTACTTATTATTTGAGGAGTGAAAAATGTTTGATAATTGAAAATTTCTTAAAAGGCCATATTTTACATGGTTGTTTTTTAAGCTACAAAATATGTTATTTTTTTAAACTACAAAATTTGTTAAGTTGATTGTCCTTTAAACTAATTTCTTTTATTTTATTTATTATTTCAAGATATGTTGAACCTCAACAAAATCGATGTTGTGGTTTACTTGGGGGACCAATACTACCACAATCAAAATATGTAACATATAGCATTCCTTCAGTTCGGTATATCAGAATACGACGTTCGATAAAGTGTTCTCAATTACTAGCAAAATTGTATAAGGAAACTCCCTAAAGAGTAGCGGTGGGTTTTCCCCGTCATCTAAAAAAACGATTGTATAAGGAAACACAAATAGATAGTAATATATTTTCGCTGAAAGTATTTGTTAAATATTTATATGAGTATCGATTTGTGATAAGAGAATCAGTTTTGGAGATAATCAATGATGAAAATTTAGGATTTTTCACGGATTTTGATGCTGGGTTTACTAGTTTAGATCTATATATTATGAAAAAAGAAGGTCATAATAATGTTGTTCAAGATATCTTTGTCCAAAGAGTGGGGACAATTTATTTACTTTTAGCACAACAAACACCACACCAAGAACTAGATCAATCATGTTACTTTTAAGACAACCCACCAATGATCTGCATGTGGTGACATATGGTCAAGAAAATTTTAGATTGTTTGATTACTGAACAGGTACTTCTACAACACCAGATTTGCGTGTGGTGACACATGGTTTTGGGAGTTTTGGTATTCATGACCTGAATTTAGGTGCATTTACATCATTTCAAGAAACATGGGCTAATTTGCACCAAAATATTGAATCTCAATATTATAATATAGAACTTGATGATGTTGAATTCTCTTGTAAGCCACATCAAGATTGCTTTGAAGATTACTAATTGAGTGACTCATAGTCCGGTGAAATTGATTATCCTTTTCCAGCTGATAATAAAGAAGATGTTGATATCAATGTAATGTTGGAGACATTGTCACAACGTGGCATTGAAACGTTATCACAAAATTAAGTAGATGACGAATCAATACTCCCGACATTAAATGAGGACATATTATATTCAGTCATACCATTTTACATAAGAACATATGCAGAGGTACAAGCAGACTCTTTTGACATTATTATAGATAAGCAAATTTTATTCCAATCAAATGAAGACAAGTGAAAAATATGATATTAAAAATTAATTAAAATCTTTTAATATGTATTTTGCGATCTATCGAATTCAAATCCAAAATAAAATAATTGATTTAATTGATATTCTAATATTCATTTATTGACAAATCAAATCACGACATGTGTCAAATTAAAGTGTTCTATCCATCAAATCATGTCTTACATTTAAGAAGTCCACAACCAATCAAATCATGCCATGTAAAAATATTGACCAATCAATCAAATAATATTTATCTATTTAAATTAATATATAGATAACTTGAAGATTTATCTACTTCATTATCAGCCAATCAAATGGCTCCGAAATTATGATAATTATTTGTTAAATCAAATGGATAATTATTAAAGAAGTCCAAATTATTCATGACTCTTTCATTATACAATTATGAATAGGGTGGAGCTCATAATTGACACATAGAAGTTCAATCAAAGCTAGAGAAGATTATGGAAGCTCTCCAAATTTTTTCTACGAAAGTTCTTCAAATTCAAGAAGATTCAAGGTGAAAACCAATGCTTTCTTGAAGAAGTTCATCAAATTATAGCGTTTAATTCGTGATTAAGGTGCTGAACCCCACAAATTAACATTATAAAGTTCAAATCAAGTTCAATGAAGATCAAAGCTATAAGTCAACCTTGAAGATGTTAACTTCCATACAATAAATTGCACGTTTGATCTGAGATTAAGTTGTCAAGCCCTCGCATTAACGGTATAAATATTCAAGTCAATATTGGAGAAGATTAAAGAAGCAAGGTCAACTCCAACATTCAAATCGATAAGATCTTGAAGGAAGAATCAGAGGATTATAATAGAGATTGTTCCCCAATTTTTATTTTTGATCAATATAAATTTCAATTGTCACCATTTTTGTGTTTTAGATTTTCAATAATACAAATTTTCTGTGTACACATTTTTGGCATGCCTACTAGGACCATCTCTAATGCATGCTTAGTTTAAAGCTATGAAGATAGTGGAATCTACGATGGTCATCTCAAACTCTTCAAATTCCATAAGTGAAATCATTGATGTCACCGAAAAAAATGTGCATATGAAGTTGCAAACATCTTATCTTTAGAGATGGTTCCCCTACTTGAGCATGTAGATGATGATCTATTCTGCCTTAGTGATGAAATCAATCATGATAAAGAGAGTATTTGTCATCCCCACAACGTTATACATTAAGTGACTCGAACGTCAATAGATGTGGCACACTTTGTTGAAACATGCAATGGCGTTGGACTTAAACAACCATTCGTTTAGTTTGGTTCAACTGATAAAACTCGATTATACGTATTTTCTAGCCTAAGATTAGTCATTTTTATATCACTTTTTATCATGATTTATACTCCATATACGTTTATAGGTTTGTTATATGTTTGTAGGGTAAAATCATTAACTTCGAGAAAATTACGAAAAAACGTATGAAAGGAGGTAAACTGTCTTTGTTCGGGAATATAATCATATGGGCGATAGACCTCCAATGTTAATGATTTTTATATGGTTAGAAAGATAAGCCAAATATTTAAAAGTATTATTAAGAATACAAGATCCAATTCAAAGTTTTGAAGGTCCAAAAGTTACAAAATATCTTCTGTTCCAAACCAAATATAGCAATTTTGGTAAAAAAAAAACTCATACCTCGAGTTCTACAACTTGGATGGGATCCAACTGGTTGGGTTGTAAATCTAAGACATAGATCTACAACTTTGTAGAAGATGCCAAAGTCAAATTTGGACTAGAACATAGTCAAAAGAGCCATCAAAGACAATAGTTTTACCGGCGTTTAAAAGCCCCGAGTTTATACGCTGGTAGCAAAATGTTTCTGTCTTGAGCGTTTAAACGCCAACCCGTGCCCCACTTCCGGATCGATGTATAAATACCTTCCCAAATACTGTTTTAGGGTTCGAACTTTATTTTCTTGATTTGGATTGTAAAAATTTTATCGAGTTTATTCCTTTAATCTCTTTTAATTCTTGTTAATTTATCATGTTTATGTTTATTATTGTTAATTGTGTTTTCGAATCTATAGAGTAATCCATTTTATTCTGAAATCAGGAATAACCCGATAATATGTTATCAGTTAATTATAGAATATTTGGCGTTAATACCCTTGGGACTAATGCACACAAGCAGTTGAAAATAGAGCTAAATTTATCATTTACATATGCAATTTAAAATACACGTTCTCCACCCATCATGCAACTATTTCAAATTCTCATTTCTTTTAAATACTTAAATCTCTCTCAAGGAAATAATAATATTTATTTAAAAATTAATATTAAATATATTCTTTTGCTATACTTAAAAATAATCATTCACGCGGTATAAATGTGCGAAGTCGCTAATGAACATAAATACCAGGTAATTTGTTTTAATAGTAAAGGTAGATTGCGCTTCACCACCTCGAAAAACTTGGATTTTGCACTACGCCCTTAAATACATAAAAGGAGATATTACCTCTTAAAATTTGATATATGTATCACTTGCCCCACTTACTATTTTCTGGGAAAATTTTGATCGAAAACGTGATTCTTTCACATGCCCGGATTTGAAATCACATTCATAACTTCAAATACTCGTATTGGTTAGGGTCTCTCCTATGATAGGTTAGGGTCTCTCCTATGATATTCCAACCTCACCTCCCCATGAATTAGTTACTCCTAAACGAGTCATGAAGGATATAACGAACATACCCTGTCTCTATATTGGATCAAGAACATGGTTAGAAGGATAAAAAACTGCTAATTCATATAGAGCCATCTAGCCCATCCAACCAACAACCAGAATTGTATGCATTATATGAGCTGAAAGCAACCGGTAGGGAAGATTCAATAGGACGATATCAACACGATATCAAGGTAAACCCCTTTCAAATCCAGGCATGTGAGAGAATCATGAAAAATAGTATAGACGATTATGCACTTTACTGAAAAATCATTTAAATGATTTCCGATTAAAATTTGGCCAAAAAATAGTAATTGGGGCAAAGTGACGCCCATCAAATTCTTAAGGAGTGACGTTTTTATTTTTATAGGATAGTGAAAAATTTAAGTTTTTCGAGGGGTGAAATGCAATTTACCCTAATATTAATTGCATAAAATTTAAATTAATTCTTGACTTCAACACTATTATCAATATCTGATTAATAATTTTTTTTAAATTAAACAGTGGCTTATTGAATTAACAATCAAAGCAGCGTTAATGCTGCACCCTGGATGGTCCAGTAGCTTATTCTATTGCAATTAAAAACATAAACTCTAAACTAAAAACAATAGAATTACTATAGAAGTGAAATATTACCCCATGCTTCTCTATCTACCTTATTCTCAGACATCATGGGCTCTTATAAGTTTATAATTAAACTGTACATGTCTTATTGATTGATTTTAAAAGTTAAAATTTACCTTCTTAAGCTAACTCAAAATAACATGTTCAATAAATTGTTTTAATTATAATAAAGATCACAAAAATAAGTTTAAATATATTCTAGAAAATAGCTTTTGGTAAAACTTGATTTTAGGTGTTCCGTTAATTAAGATTTAGATTTGTGGTCTTCGATAAAATAGGCAAAGGAACTTTATGTAGACTCATATATTTTATTTATAAAATAATAAAATAATATTTGTTTATTCTAGAATGGTGTAATATGATTTGGTGCAATATTATGAGATAAGAGGTCGCATCTATATTGTAAAAATTACACGAACCCTTCTAATGTTTTGAAACTTAAAATCTCTGTCAAGGCAATAACACATACTGTTTAACTTGTAAATCTTACAAATAAAGTCAGTCTGTACGTAATAGGGTTTTCTAGTAATTTGGATAAATGAGGGGACTTACTTGAAATTATATAATCAATTAGGGTCTACATGTAAGTTTTCTTGTATTATTTGGTAAACTTACATACCTACATATATGCACAAGAATTACGGATCATTATCATTTCATTGAATGTTTCAAACTCTAACAAACTCAACACTCTTGCTATTAATATATTACTAATTGTCTTTGAACTTATATATACATATATATTGCAAAATTTCCATAAGCCATCCTTGATTAAGTAATTATTTTGTTAAGCAAAAGTCTGTTTCAAGATAATATTTATTAATAAAAAATTGTTATTTTAATAGTCTTGAAAAATTGATTGGCAAGATGATGTTGAATTATGCGAAATCCAAATTTACTGTTGTTTCTAGTTATTTCAGTCACAGAATGTGTTTAGGGGTTGGTGACATGAGCAGCTCGCAAGAAGCATGTAGCATTTGTCTTGAGCCGTTCAATTTTCTTCATCCTCCCTACGTAAGATACTGTTTCTTACATTTATATATATATATATATATATATATATCATATTTATATGTCTTAGTACTGTGTGTATTTTCCCTGTTATATGTGTGTTAGACTGCTAGAGTAAAAATTCTTTGGGATAAGCATTTGGTCTATTTAATGTTGAATATTGAATAAACTTGTTTTCTTTACATTTTATTAACAATGTGTTTTTTTTGTTTTTCTTTTTCAGATCACTAATTGTAAGCATGAATATCATTTTCACTGTATTTCTAAATGGTGGGTACTATTTTTAATTACCATTACAAAGCCCTATAAAGTACAGTTATATAATTTCAAAGAATTTCCACCAATTTTCAGGTCCAAGATCAAAAAGCAATGCCCACTATGTTTGCAACATTTTGAATCAATCAGGTACTTAATATATCTTACTACTTAAATCAGACGTATTACAAGTAATAATAATTTATGTATTTACATACCATCTAGACGAGTCTTTTATTTATTTTTTGAGCCAAATTTCTTGTTAACCGATATTAAGTTTTTCTTTTAAATTATATTTTATGGACTACTAATTCATCTAGTTAAATTAATAAAGAAGTTTTGAATATTTTGCAATCATAAATTAAACCAATGGTAAAAACGAAACTGATTATCAAGCCGGAAATTTGATCAGTTCAAGGTTTATTGATCGGACTGTGGTTTAACCGTAATCGAACAGGTGATATCGTAGTTGTGATATAAATCAGTATTAATATATTAAAATTGGCTAAGAAATAATAAAATACATAAATATATGCAACAAAAATAAAAAGGAAAATAAAAAGGTATTTGGCTTATGTTGTCTCTATGAAGAAAGTATTTTGCAACTTCAATTTTGACCGGCAATAAACTTGATGGCATTATTTCAGGATTTAGGCTAAAGATTAAAATGGAGAAATTGCAAAAGAAAACCCATATGTTATGCTCAAATGCCTAACTCTTCCAAGTATCTATTATCCATCTATATATGTCTGTATATGTACATGAATGTACAGTATTTATTAATTCTTTTAGTATACATTTGATTTGGTCAAAGGTCTATTTCTTAACCATCACCTTTTCCAGCCCATGAAATAACTTGGTTGGTCTTGTCTAAGAAGTTAAATCCGTCATATTTACATGAAGAAATGCAAGTGTGAAATTTTTATTATGTGAAAATTTAATAGACATTTTAGCCTTTTCATTTAAATTAATTACATTTGTGTATTATTTAGAAAAAATAAACCGTTAAACATTTTAGACTTCTAACTCCTTTGGATTTTTGATTTACTCAGCTCTTCTATTTTGATTTGAAGAAAAAGAAAGAAAAAATAGAAGTTACTAACTTGACTAATTTAGATTTTATTTACTTTAGATTATAATTGATGTACTTCTAAATAATATAAATATTATTGTTTAAGAAAATAAAAAGGCATAAAATAATTTTCACACAACATAAATAAAGGGATCAAGACAAGTTTTCTTATTGACAAATACTTTTTTACTTACATGCATATATGAAGTAGCAAGGCAATTAAAAGTTACAACAATATTCTCTTTCCCGGAACCTATTTGGCATCCAAATTTTCTATTAACTATTAATCTTGTTTTTTTCTTTTCTATTATAGACATAAATAAGAACTTTAAAAGATATGCAAACCACGTCTGACTACAATCCTAGAATGGTTACATTTAATCTTTCCATATTAATTTTCATTTCTCTATATTTAAAAGCCTCTCGGTATGTTTTTTTTATCATAAATGTTACTTTTTTCATTCAAACGGTTAATCGAGCTGTATAATTACGGATGATTACAATTCTTTTACAATTGAAATAATATTACTAGAAATTCGTACAAGCGATTTTTGGTGTTATATCCATGACAACGGACACAGATACGACACAATTTGTAGATGAGACATGATATTTTTTTAACATTTAGAATACGACATGACTTTGACACCACCGTTCAACATATATATAACCAAAAACTATTTCGTGGTCGTAGTAAGAGATAGTAAGTTATTTTTCATAACTCTATGTAGTCAAATTAACTGCAATTTTGCTAATCTTTATTTTCTTCTTTTAAGGATTGAAAAATCAGTTTATCATTTATTAAAACCTCACAATGTTTTATTTTGTCATTCATTGTACAAAAGAGTAATATGCATTATATCTTTATCAAATTCAATAATTTTTGTTACTAAGTAGCTTGAAAATTCATCATACTCTGATGATGATAAACAAGTTATACATTAATTTTTTTAGTAACTTAAGGAAATTTTTTGTTTCTTGTGTATCTATACTGCTTTGCTTATAGCCATTCTGTTGAGAAATGGAGCTAAGAATGTGTGAAACCTCCATTGAACTTCATCGATTGGAAATATTAGTGTTGAGCGTCAGAAAGTCAATTGGTTGTCAAAACATAGCAACACTACGAGAACGATCTTGTTTTACTATTATAATGAAATGAGATTCTTTATTATATATTTATATGTCATGATGTGATGCCCCACATATAAGTGAATAATTTTTGTTAGTTACAAGTTAATTTGGAAGAATTGATTATAGCTAAATCAATATTTTATTGAACTAATTTGATAATATCGGTATTGAGTTTCTGAAACTTTGAGAAGCATCATGGAATAAATCAGAGCCCAGCTGCATAATTAGTGTTGAGGGTCAAGATTGATTATTTTTTTAAATTTAAAGACCACATTAAAAGTTCTATTAAGGTGTTAGTGTCAAAGTGTAGAATTAGAAAGACACAAGGATTAATTGTAAATTTAGAAAATATGAAATTTAACTCATGTTGAAAGAGGCACACGTGTCTTGCTCCCACATGCTCTTCCTCATTTGTGCCCTTACTAAATGCCACCTCAAGTACTAGGTCTACATTTAGGATATGTATGCAATAAAATAAATATTCAATTAGTCCAACTAAATTCTGTTCTTTGTTGCCCAGAAAGGTACGTCTCTCTCTTCCTCCTCCTATCCTTTTCTAGCCTAATTAGAAATTTCAATGTGAATAATTTTATTTAAATTGATGTTTAAAATTTTTATTGGGCTATATCTCTTGTTGGTGCTAATTTGTTGGTCACATGTTCATGTATGAGACTTACGGGTTTTTGTCAATATATGTAGTGTGAGCTCTCAGTTGTCTAATTAATTTACTGTAATAAGTTATCAAATCCCTATGTGGTTTAGATAAATTTATAATTGAAAATCAATTAAGTACAAAGTTATGCATATTTTCAATTAGTTAGTATTTGGTAATTCCTATTGTTAACATGTGGTTTAGACTCCTGAACAAAGAAAGACATGAAGAAAAAAAAAAAAAAATCAAAGAAGAATGGAAAATGGATTAGGAAGTCTTACATGTTGGAACAATTGAACTTTCTTAATTGATAAGTCTAACAATACTTAGACTATGTGGTTAGTGTAGATTAATTAATCAGGTATGCATGTTTCCTTTTATTATATTTTGGTTAAGTAATTAGTTTAATTCCTCATTATTAATGTTAGTTAATTATTCTTCTTCAAATCCATTTAGGAGTGTTTACTTATGATTTATTTTAGTAAAAACAGAATCATGTTGTTAGGATTTCATTAATTAATCAATTGGAGTATTCACTAACCTAGCTATTTAATTTATCTAGTGCGTAACATATCAATACTGAAAGGGAAAAGGAAGTTATCATATGGATAGTTTTGTTTATAAACTGTTCAGCTCAAGCTTTTAGTTACTAAAAGTAATGCAATGAGTTGAGGATACTTTGATTTACATATAATTATATTTTTGATATGTATTCATGGTTAGGTATATGTGGCTCGTATACAAGTATATGCACAAGACTTGTCTAATGAGATCAACATAGAGATATCAACTTTCTTCATAGTGTGAGTGCTTTATTTACTAGTCTATTTTACATGTCATATTTAATGTCATCGTCATTCCTATAGGTAAGATTATGTTACAAATGTGTTTTACTTCTATAAACACGTTTATTGATGTTAATCCATACATTTGCAATATTCATGAAATCCGAGTGTAGTACTTTATCTCACTCTGGATATAGGATAGTTGACTGACGAATCACAACTTATGTGAAATAACTAATAAAGGCCTGGCGTAGTACTTTATCTCGCCTGTGCACAGATGTGATATTATCTTGATTATATGAATCCTATCGGTGATCATTTATTGTGATATGGGCCCAATTTACGGCATGGAGATTGTGATCCTTACGGGCAGCATTGGGCTTGCCGTACTGGTTGGTCACAACTCCATGGTTGCCGATTCCCCTCCCGCGCATGGACGGAGCGTATCATGGCGATGGGGTCGTAGATTTAGACATGTTCCCGGGCATGTCAATTTGTTAGCAAGGTCGCTCCTTGCATTTGGTGAATAAGGTAGTTGATTTGCAGCGGGAGTTAAGGAGGTTGTCAGAACTGTATCCTTTATTATGTGATAAAACTTAATTGGAAGTGATGGACCTAAGCGCTATACACCGTGACACAATCTCAGGGCATTATGAGTTACTCTAGTGTTGTACTGAGGCAAATCCGGGAGTAGCCACCAATCCTTCACTGACAACTGAGTGATATTTGTTATCAACTTCCGTTAATTCATTGATGCGTAGTTTATTGTTTGATGATTGTCATATTATCATGATCATGCATAGAGGTTTATATATTTTGATATGCACGCATAATCCCCGCACCTACACACACTGCACTCACTGGGCTTTGTAGCTCACCACTCGTGTCTCCCCTCCCCAGGGTAAAGATAAAGTTGGTTGAGGAATAAGTCTGACTTGCTTAGGATCATGAATTCACTCAAAACAAATGGAGGTATTGAACTTTCTTGATTACATTCGATTAGATTCGTTTAGTAAATTCATGTCCTATTTCACTAATAATTTTATAGTTTTATTTTGTAGAGCTCTGAACCACATGATTGGATTATTAGAGTTGTTAGAGTATCGTCTAGCAGACAGGTGAGTTAGGGCATGACACATGAAGTCCCTTGGATTACATAGATCTATGGGGTACGATCATGCCTTGGGTGTGGTGATCATAGAATGTACTTGAACGGTTGTAGTTCTAAAAGCGTTCCAAGTTATAGAGTAATTGAGATATGAATATCAATGATTCGTCAAGATTTGCTTGTACGTATCATTTTCTTTTTGGAAGTACCTGATTCCATGGGTATTGATCAGGAATCGATGCATAAAAGAATGTTCACATTGGGGACTACTGAATTGAACTACCCATGGAAACTTATATTGGTGTTTACGTCAAATATGAAATTCCTAGGTCAAGTAGGCTTGTGGTGATCCTCACCACTTGAGGAATCGCAGCTGCACAATTGCATAACTCACTGCACTTTGATCTAGTTAATGATTACAGAATATTCACAAAATGGGCTATTTTGGGTGTAGTCTGATTATGTGATTTGCAAACGATTCCAAGATGGGATCTGTCTCTAATATCTTAATTAACGAATCTCTTATGCTATCTTAGAAATGAATGAATATGGAATCTCTGTCTAGAGTTAGTCAATAAGAAGGTGAGTGATTCTTACTTAGTTCACACAAGTCATCATTTACTAAAGGAATGATTAAATTAGTAGGATTTTCTAAAGATGTGTGATCCTACGATCGTGATCAGGAAAGGTCTACTTGAAATCATTCCAGTATAGCAGTTGAGTCGACTTTGCTAGATATCGAACTCAATCTATGGGAGTTATGAATTAATTGGTGGTTAATTCATGACCAAGCTTAAATAAGTTCTCCGGTTATGTGTACTACCTAATCTTTGTAGAAGGCTAAAGATGAATTAATCCTTGGAATTGATTCATTTTGAAACATTTAATTCATTGAGCATTTGAGCTTATGATTAAAGGACTGTTTAATTAACCGTTGGATTGATTTACTAATGGATTAGACCCAAATGATTGTTAATGAAAGACCAATTAACAAATTTTGATACTTATTAATTTAATTAGTTTTTGAGATTAATTTAATTAATTAATGAGTTGAAATAAAATTGTTGAAAGACAATTTAATGAGGAAATAATTTTTGGATTTTGGTTGAGATTTATTTATCATGGATTCCTTAAATTAAGTAATTAATCTCAAAAGAGTGGGGTTTGATATATACTTACACATGGAAGAGATAAGACACACACATATAGTAGGATTATGATTGTTAGAATCCATTTTCTACTAGTTAATGTGCGATGGACGAAAATTAGGGTGTTCCTGACTCTATTTGTCGTGCCCCGTATGTATGTATGTATAAATGTGTCTTTATCTTATCTTTATGTAAAAGTATTCATACACCCATTCTAGTAATAATTCATGAGATTCATTGATGCATTCTAGTATTACATGATGTATTCGATGTATGATTCGAAAAAGAAATTCTATCTCCTAAAATCCTTGGTGGTGGGGGTGTGTGTTCTTGGTCTTGTAAACTCTCATATACTTTATGTTGGAAGAATAACATATTCCATCACCCCATACACATAAACTTTCGTTTGTTTTAAGTAAGTTTCTAGCACAACTTTACTATCGAGGAAAACGTTCAAAGTGTGCATACAACGGTTAAAGGCACAATACTTGGAGTGCTTTAAAGATCTTTGATAATCACGTGCTATACACGTTCATCATCAAGGAGAAACCAAAAAGGTTGATTAAATTTAATCACAACGTTGCATTTACGCTTTTATTTCAATTTTGCATAGATGCATCAGGTGAAACGTTTCTAATACTTTTAAAAACCTATTTCTGCTGTGATATTTCAGCCGATGGTCTAGGTGATCCTAACAAGAAAGCTCACTAACATGACAATTGGATCACTTCTTCCAAATACAAAATTGCTGCTCTAGTAAATGACAACTCTTACTTATCGTTTAAACTATCTTATTAGCATCCTAACACGTTCTTCAGATTGAAGAAAGCAAAAATGACATCCAAGTGTTCTGCAATGGAAGTGTCAAAAGATCCTTCCAGCGAAAAAAACACCATTCCCACTGTCATCTTTGACGGTACAAATAGAAGTGATCAGTTTCAGATAACTTACCCTATCGGAAAATCCAACAATGGCATGGTACAAGTCTATAAAGCAACTTGGATCTCCACTCAACATGTCTCTGTTGTTGCTATCAAATGCGTGAACAAGGATCGCCAACCAGATGCCGTTAGCAAACTGATATGCGATGTTAAAAGAAATAGAATAATTCCAGATCACCCTAATATAATTGGAATCATTCAAGATTTTGATTACAAGAATTATTACTGCACTGCATTCCCTCTTATGGAACACTCTCTTAGATCGATAATGCATGCTCGATTCTCTAAGGGGTTTCCAGAAGAATGTATTGTGGTGGCTTTAAAAGAAACGCTTAATGCTTTGTATTATATCCACAAGAGTGGAGATGCTCATTTAGAATTAGATGCCGGTAATATTTTCTTCAATGGAAATGAAATCAAGATAGCTTATTCAACTTCTGTATACCACGAAAGTCAAGATGAAAGCCAACCTTCTTCTTCTTCACCACCATCTTATATGCCTATGGGTTCTGTTTGCGAGTGGGCAGTGGCACCAAATGGTCTTTATAAAGATTGGGAACCTTCATTTGATGTTTGGATGATTGGCATTACAGCAATCGAATTGGCTTACGGAGGACTTCGCGTGTCAAGTAGGAAAGACCTAAAAGAAAGGTTGCTAATGGTTGAAGCATATAAAGAGATTCCTGCCCGTGGGATAGACAAAACCGAGTATAAAGATAAAATGTTGATTTCGAAACTAATCAAACGGAGAAAATTTTCGAAAGCTTTTGAGGATATGGTAACTAGTTGTCTTTGTTGGTGGCCTACAGTGAGGCCGACTATTGAGGTCCTTTTGGGGCATGAAGTTTTCACAGAGTGTAATAAGGATGTGAATTATTTTGCTCGAGTTATTGGAGATTAATTGTTTTCATTTTATGTAGAAAACAAGTATTGGCACTAATTAAGATATATATATATATATATATATATATATATATATATATATATAGCCTACTTTTTTTCTTCACTAGCAAACTTATTGTGCGTTGCACGTGAACCCTATATATATATATATACTAAAAAAATTTAAATTGAAGTTTTAAAATTTTGAAAATACTAATAAAAATCATACATGATATGTTGTGAAATTGACTTTTTCATACATTATATAATAATATATAAATTTATTAATTGCCAAAATAATGATGGTAATGACGTGAAAAAAATTAATTTGAGGTGAATCATTTGGTTTTATGTTTTTCATTAATTGTCTTAAGATAAGTAATTAAGTATATATTGCTATATGCTATATATAACACTTAAATCAAAGACCACTTGAATTAGATTGTAATAATTATATATGTATTTATATAGTAGTTAGCTAAAGCATAAATCTAACTATTTTTCATAAAATATAAAGAATGGTAGTTACACCTACCACAATTTTAAATAAGCGTTCATGAACATCAACCAAAATTTTCCTTTATTATAGCACAATTTTTCTTTAATCCTAATTTTCTAGAATTTTGAATATTTTAATAAAATGAAAAATTCTTATTGGTTGGTTTAAATTTTTTAAGATTGATTATTATTCTTAAATTAGATAATCAAATTAAATTACTTTCCTATTACATTCACTTGCAACCAAAATGGGAAGAGTTACAATGTTTTGATTGTGATTTGTGATCATTAATGCAAATGAAAAAACCAAAATTTATTACTATGTATAATTCTTAGCATATCTAAATAAAGAATGGTCTAAATTAAGTACGTTCACATTAGGCTTAAATTTAAATTTTAAACTTTATTTTGACAATTGTTTTTAATATATATGTGCAAAGGAGTGTACTAATAATTTTTTTTAATATATATATATATATATTTAATAAAATTGGGGAAAACTTTAGATTATGAATGTGGCAAATAAAAGCGTTCAATATTGAATTTTGAAGGTTGAAGACAAATCTCTGATTTCTATTTTCTATTCCCTTCTTCCTTTTGTTATTAGATTAAATTTTGAATTTAAATTTAGTTTCTTTATGAGAACTAGAAAGAAAGTTTAATTTAATAATATAATTATAATTTTTGTTATTGGAAATAATTTTTCATTTTTTACAAGTTATAAATAAAAAACAACTTAATTGATTTTATTGTTTTAATATTATAAAAATTATCTTCTGGTTGAATTTATATTTTGATATTCCAAAATTATGAAAAATTTAGCACCTCAAGTCTATATGTGAACCTGTATAGATAGGCTTCATGTACTAAATTTCACTACATTACTTATTAATGTTATTTTTTATTGATTAAAATAATTGAGAACTAATATCATTATCATTTTCTACTATATTATAGCACAGTTTTTCCTTAATCCTAATTTTCTTGAATTTTGAATTTTTTAATGAAATGAAAAATTCTTATTGGTTGGTTTAAATTTTTTAAGATTGATTACTATTCTTAAATTAGATAATCAAATTAAATTACTTTCCTATTACATTCACTTGCAACCAAAATGGGAAGAGTTACAATGTTTTGATTGTGATTTGTGATCATTAATGCAAATGGAAAGACCAAAATTTATTACCATGTATAATTCTTAACATATCTAAATAAAGAATGGTATAAATTAAGTACGTTCACATTAGACTTAAATTTAAATTTTAAACTTTATTTTAAAATTGACTTGTCAAATTGAAATCCTTAATTAGGAGGAATATTTAATTTACATTTGCTAAATTTACGTATTAATTCATTCCACAATTGATGGAATTATGCAGTTAATAAGGAAACTGTTACATCTATAAATTATTTTCATTTAATCTAAAAATTGATAAATTATGCCGTACTTTTTCTACTTCACAAATCAATTTTACGTTTCTCCATGTTCACTAATTTTTTCATTTACAAAAGTGAATTTGATTTGATGTGAGTAATTTATTTTATTAGTTCTTTATTTTTCATCTTTCAATAGTTTTGAATTTTACGCTTTCAGTTTTGTTCGATTTTCTTCATTTAATTTCGTCTTAAACATTAATGACATTATGAGATTTTCTTAGTCGATCGAAATTATTAGTCCATATATTTATTTGGCAATGAGTGGTTATGAATGGAGCAATGGAATACTTATACATATATGCAAGCTTGAGGTAATCATTTCACTCCATTAATTTTTATTTTTTGTAGTTAATACCATTCTGTACTATTTTTCTGTTTATTGTATTATTTTTGTTGTTAAATTTATTGTATATTAATAATTGTTTTGAATATATATATGTGCAAAGGAGTGTACTAATAATCTTTTTTTTAATATATATACATTTAATAAAATTGGAGAAAACTTTAGATTATGAATGTGGCAAATAAAAAAGCGTTCAATATTGAATTTTGAAGGTTGAAGACAAATCTGTGATTTCTATTTTCTATTCCCTTCTTCCTTTTCTTATTAGATTAAATTTTGAATTTTAATTTAGTTTCTTTATTAGAACTAGAAAGAAAATTTAATTTAATAATATAATATAAATATAATTTTTGTTATTGGAAATACTTTTTCATTTTTTACAAGTTATAAATAAAAAACAACTTAATTGATTTATTGTTTTAATATTATAGAAATTATCTTCTGGTTGAATTTATATTTTAATATTCCAAAATTATGAAAATTTAGCACCTCAAGTCTATATGTGAACCTGTATAGATAGGCTTCATGTACTAAATTTCACTACATTACTTATTAATGTTATTTTTTATTGATTAAAATAATTGAGAACTAATATCATTATCATTATATATATTATAGCAAAGCGGTGTGGGACCCACTTTGCTCTCTATCTTTTTTTTTTTTTTGGTAATTTTAATTTTTTTTGTTGTTGAGAAAATTTTTATTAATTGATTTGATTGAGTGTGTAATTTGAAAGTTTGAATTTAAACATATTAATTAGGAATATAAAAACACTTATTTGGTAACTAACACAATATTTGGATAATGTATTTTGCATTCATGATTGATAGCTGTTATAACAAGTTTTATGATAAGTTCCTATTAGTAAGCCTACAATTAAATGAGATTATAATATGTTGACTAAAGTTCAATTTTTTAAGATTTGTTAGATGTAAATAGACTTATTGTATTAATTAAGAAATGAAATTCCACAATAAAAAATTATAGTTAATAGTATTTGAACAATATTAGGGATAATCGTATTTATTATTTCCTTAGATCTTGACTTGTAAAGATAGTAAAGAAAAGATTTTACAGACAATTAGGGCAAACAATAAGCTTCCATAATTGATGCTAATTAAATGAGTAATTGACTCTTTTGGAATGACGAAATGAGTAATTGATTTTTTAAATGAGTAATTCACTATTATTATAATTATTGACGTCCATAATTGATGTTAATTAAATGAGTAATTGACTATAGTTATAATTTTTAATATCCACAATTTAAGCATATAAAATGAGCAATTAATTCTCTTAAAAATTAAATGGCTACTTTTCTCAATTCTCTATAAATTAGCATTTCATTGTAATATTATAATTGTGCATGTTCATAGTCTGACATCCCATTTACAAGATCATAAAGTTTTGATTTCTTTCTTATTTTTATGTTATGACTCTCAATTTTTTATTCATATTTTTATTTGTTTTTTATTTTAATTTTCTATTAGTGTTAATCTATGACAGACATAAATCAGATGACTTCCATGGACACAAAGCTGGCAAATGTGGAAGCAGACTACTATATTTTATTTATTTATTTATTTATTTATGTTTATTTGGTTTGAGTGGATATTAAGTGTAATTAGTAAAAAAAATTAATAATTTTTTCCATTAATATTCTTTTATAATTTATTGGTTTAATTAGTTGTGTGGAATTGAAATAGTCAATCTTCATGTAAAAAAAATATTTTTATATATCTCTACATGTTTTCTTATGTTTATAATTTATTATGGCATTTAGTTTTCTTCAATGGAAATGAATAATAACTATTATGATTATATTGAGGACTTTTTTATTTGATAAAGACTAACGAGCCAGCCGAAATAAGCTTGATTTTATAATTAATAAAAGTAATATGTTTAATATAAAAATATTAAAATATCATAATATTAAAATATATTTTTTAGTTTATTTTATTTATTATTTTCTAAAGTTTCAGATATGATAAGCAATATCATCTTTTAAATGTGACAGTAAAAAGAGCTCATTTCATCAGAGTCATTTGATATGTGTAAGATATGATATTAAATATTTGTATTGTAATTGTAACATGTACGTATTAATTTTTTAATTATGCGTGAATGATATCATGTTTTAATTATGCATGAGTGATATCATGATTCATCAAATGTAAATAATAGCATTAGAAAACTTAACTCCAGTAACACATAAAAAAATAAAAATAATTGTACAATAAAGCTTTCATTCAATCAACTAAAAAGTTAACATACAATTCAAATAGTTATGAGATGAACGACGACGTGCCCAATCCATTTCATTATGAATTCTAGTTGTTCGGTCTCTACCTACCCGACGACTGGCACGTAGAGTACAAGTCAAAAGGAGGAGTATCCCAATAGTGTTCTCCTTGCAATGGCGAGTAAAGTCCACTATATGTTGCCAAATATTAATGAGTTCCATAATACGGCTTCGCAAAGTTTGTTGCTTCAACGTTCCATGCCTTGCTTACAGATTGTACGTGTGAGCAAGGTATTCCATATTCAGTCCATTTTCCACAGTCACACTCCATTTTTTCAAGATTTACAGCGTATGTATTCCCTTGTCGCCCTCTTATCAAACGTGTGAATAAGTTAGCAGATTGCTAATGATAATTAACTGTCCTCACGATATTATGAACAAAATGGTCAGACCAATTCATGTACATCTTGTATGCATAGGTTGTCTAAGGAAGACCATTGTGTAGCATCGCATGACCCGCTGCATCTCGCATTTGAAAATGCTTGATAGAACGATAAAATGTGATCTCTATAATAACTGTGATCGGGAGGTGACAAGCACCTTTGAATACGTTATCTGTGCTCTCACCCATGTTGGTTGTCTTAATGCCACATCGCTATCCTCCATCAAGAGCAAAAGTCCATTTTTCCTTATCAATCGAATTCAAATACTGATAAGCATCTTTATCATATAATATAATCTGATCCATGGCAGCATCAAACTTTCCTATTTGAGTCGATGAACCAGTTGTCTAACATAGGTCCTTTAAAACCCTATTTGAGGAGGGCAAAACTGAGGTATGCATGCAACTGCTGAGAGAATTCTAGAATGACGATCAGAAATAATGCATATACCTTCAACCCCTTGTAAAAAATATTTTTTTAAATTGTCTAGAAACTATTTCCAAGATGCAGTTGTTTCATCATCATTAACTTTATAGTGGTTTTCAGCCACCTTATCCAAGAGACATGTATGTGGCCCGTAATACTTTGTAATTTTAAAAAATTGGATTTTTCCTTGTATATAGCTTGGAGTTGAATTATTGTGTTTATATTTCAATTTCCATAGTGTTGGATTACTCAGCTCAACGTAATATTCATGCTTTGCATGTCGCACAGAGTAATCTTTAACATCACATATGAGATGTTTCTTATCTTTAAAGATCATGTGTAAATCGAGCTTTCCTTCTCTGTAATCATAAAATTTGTCTTTTGACGCAATTGTACACAACAAATTTGTATTACTGAAAATAAAAAACACAAGTGACAAATGAAATTTATATTGATCAAAAATATAAATTGGGGTACAATCTGTATTGTAATTCTCTAATTCTTTCTTCAAGAATATCGATTTGAACGTTGGAGTTGACGTTGCTTCTTTGATCTTCTCCAATGTTGACTTCAATCTTTATGACATTAATGCGAGGGCTTGACAACTTAATCCCGGATCAAACGTGCAATTTGTTGTATGGAAGTTGAAATCTTTAAGGTTGACTTGTAGATTTGATCTTCCTTGAACTTGATTTAAACTTCTATAACGTTCATTTGTGGGGTTCAGCACCTTAATCACGATTCAAACGCTATAATTTGATGAAATTCTTCAAGAACGCCTTGGTTTTCGCCTTGAATCTTCTTGAATTTGAAGAACTTTCATAGAGAAAATTTGGAAAGCTTCCTTCGTCTTCTCTAGCTTTGATTGAACTTCTATTTGTCAATTATGAGCTCCAAAATACCCTAGTTGTAGGATGAAAGAGTCATGAATAATTTGGACTTCTTTGATAACTATCCATTTGATTTAATAAATAATTATCATAATTTCGTAGCCATTTGATTGGCTGATAAATGAAGTAGATAAATTTTCAAGATATTATCTATATATTAATTTAAGTAGGTAAATATCTTTGATTGATTGGTCAATATCTCCATGTGGCATGATTTAATTGGTTGTGGACCTATTAAATGCAAGACATGATTTGATTGGATGGAACGCTTCAATTTGACATTTGTCATGATTTGATTTGTCAATAAAATGAATATTAAAATATCAATTAAATTAAATATTTTATTTTGGAATTGAATTTGATAAACCCAAAAATATATATTAAAAGATTTAGGGCAAAATACAAATAACCCCACATGAAATACTGTATTGGCAGAAAACCCCAAGTGAAAAAAATATAGCCTAAACCCCCCCTATAAAATTTTCAAATTGCATGAAACCCCTTGCGAAAAAAATATAGCCTAAAACCCTCTGTAAAATTTTTAAATTGCATGAACCCCCCTTCCTCCATATTACATCCATACTGATGGAATGTTATATCCCCTAAAATATAGCCGATTAAAATTTATGTGCAATTTGTATCAAATTATACGATAAAAATATAGTCATCCATTTCTGTCTATTTGTATCATATTTTGTAGGTCGTAAGCAAGTGATCGTTACCTACGGCTTTAAGCTTCCTTGAGGAACATAAACCTTGGGGAAGAAAAGGCAAAGGTTTGAATTTACTTTGGAAGGTCATCTCATCAGAGTTGAATGACTAGCCCATTCTCTATATATATTTCTGTTGGTGTTATTTATGATCAATATAAGACAGAATATTTCTCTGCGTATATTGATTCAGGTTCAGGTATTTGTAGAGCGTAACCCGGAGTCTTTCTTAGCAATGCTATGGAAACTTTACCTATTATTGCAAGTAGAGATTTTTGTCGAAAAATTTTTATACTCAATAAAGGTAAAAAAGAAACAAAAATCATGATGGGTGAGCATTTGGAACACCTTGATTTAAGGTAAAGATGCCTCCAATTTACTTTCATGATACTGGAGCAGATATCTTGTTGGGTAATAATTTTATCCAAACATCTACAAGATATGTGCAAGACAATAAGAGAAATTTATTAATCTTCACAACTAACTATGGAAGTGAGATATGGTTTTGCTGCGAGAAAAGTCATTTAATTGCATCATGACAATAAAGTTTCGCAACAAACGTGGTGGTGATGAGGCCAAATTAACTAATCCTAAAATGCAGGATAAAAGAGAATTTGGTGAGGCTCTTTTGTCTTTCAGACAACAAGAATTTTATAGTGAAGGGTACAGTGAGGCCGCTGAAGAATAAATATGTTTTTTCCAAAACGTCCCACGAGACAAGAAACTTGATTGGTGTATGGACGAAGAGAGTAAGCTCTCACTCTCGAACATGTTAAAAGGCTAATCCAAAAGATTTATAATGAGGATCCTTTGGCTTGGTGGAACAAAAATAAGATCGAAAGTACTCTAAAGGTTAAGGACCAATGTAAGTATGAGTATGTTCGATATAAGCCTATCCAGATGAATATGATGGATAAAAAAGATATGCAAATGATTATCAAAGAGCATATCGATCTTAAACTCATTGAACCTAGAGTCTCGGCTTATAGTAGCTCTGGTTTCCTCGTAAGAAATCATGGTGAAATAAAAAGGGGGGAAGCAAGATTAGTAATCAACTATCATTGTGTTAATAAAATATTAGAGTTTGATGGTTTCTATATCCCAAGCAGAGAACACTTAATTGATTGCCTCAAAGGGGCAAAGTGTTTTCAAAATTCGATTGTAAATATGGTTTCTATCAGATCAAGTTAGAAAATAAATTTAAGAAATATACATCATTTCTACACCACAAATACAGTATGTCTGAAACGTGTTGCCTATGGGTCTTGCCAATGCACCTTAATATACTCAAGAAAAATGGATAATCTATTTAAAATTATTTTAAATTTATGTTTATTTATATTGATGATATTCTAATTGCATCTAAAAACTTGACTGAACATATTAAACATTTAGAGATTTTTTCCAATGCATGTCATAAAGAAGGATTAGTGCTCTCTAAAAAGAAAGGTATTATTGGGGTCAATAAGGCTGAATTTTTTGGTATCCTTATTAATGAAGCAGGTATTGAGCTTCAAGAACACATCGTGGAGAAAATTTACAATTTTCCTGATATTCTTACAGATAAGAAACAACTTCAAAGTTTTCTAAGAGTTGTTACTTTTGCAGGAATATTTATCAAGAACCTTGCGAAGTACAAAAAGGACTTTCGACCTCTTTGAAAGAAATAGAAAGTTCAAAGTGGAAGTGGGAAGAAATTCACTCAAAGAATTCGCAAGCTAAAACAAGTTTGTAGTAACTTGCCAAAACTCGCAATTTCTCAAAGATAATGATGGTTTAATTGTTTACACCGACGTTAATGATTTTCATTGGGCAGCTGTAATATTGAAAAAGACTATTACATGGGAAGAACATTCTAGATATGCAAAGCGGTTGTACAACAAGCCACACTTTGGCATATTAATGAAAAGGAATTTTTAACTGTCTAGAAGGCTTTTAAGAAATGACCATTATTTCTCTTAGCAAAAAAGATTACTTTAAAGTGGATAATACGAAAGATAAAGCTTTTCCTAAAAACAAATTAGAATCAAAAATAGAAAAGGCTCGTATTATGAGGTGGCAAGCAGAATGTCAATATTATTGTTTTGATATTATCATTGTGAAATCTCATGAACATATACTTGCAGATTTCCTGACAAGAGATGGAAACATCTGAAGCAATTCCATCATTACGAGATATAGGCATCTCAGGAAAAACCTTGAGGAGCTAGACTAGCACTTTGGCCAGTTATCGGTTAATGCTGAGGCAGCTGGACAAATACAACGAGTTAATCTGAACATTGTCCAGAATACAATCAGGAGTCTAATGTATGCCTAATGTATGCTTCAGGATCTCTGTGGGATGCATTGCATGTCACAACCCAAAACTTACATTTCATTAATTCATACATTAGCAAAAGTACAAGCATTTATGTTTGCTAGCATTTAGCAAAGCATGACGTCTAAGCAGGCATAACGTTGTATATTTTTGTATCCCTATGTCATTGTGTGAATGTTATAAAACTAATATGGTTAAACGTTTTCATGTAAATATTGTGATTAAATGAGTACATATATGCAAAGTATGTGTATGATGATTTTAAAATGCAATGTGAGTATTAACATTATATATCGGGTACGTGTGTTACATTGCAAGAACCAATTCGAAAGGCATCTACTTCGATGATACCCCGAGAATTAAGAGAGTAGGGCTCTAACTTTACGTTTAGAGTACATGGCTCTATACCTGGAGCAGCAAATACAAATACTGCTTGCATAAGTCCCATATCACATGCTGATAAGAGGGAAACAATTGAACAACACGAAGTGAACTTTGTTATGAACTTTCAATTCGTCTATGTTTTTGTTCGTTTTGTAATTGATTCCACCTTTCTTGTGAACTAGTTTTCGTATTAATCTGTTATTTCTAGCTATCCATCAGTGATTTACACGAGGTTATACTATGCGTTGATGAAATTATCCAACTTAGTATACCAAAATGGTTGCATTGAATCATTTCAAAAGAAATAAACCATGATAATAATGAGCCAACCGCTTACAAAATTATTGTACAAGAAATATTTTATAACTTCTTGCCTTTGATGATAGTTCAAACAAAGTTATCGTAAGAAGCTCCTCGTATCCTGTTACGTGTAATATTTACAAAGGTTACGTATGTTCCATAGAGGAGGCAAGCCTTTTTCATTCAAGTCTTGTAACCGGAATGTCCGCACTTTGGTTACTTCCACGACCTTAAAAGTCCCTTCCCAATTTGCATCCAGCTTCCCTACGTGCTCTGAAACCTCAACTTTCTTCAGCACGAGGTCTCCTACTTCAAGAAATCTACTTTTTACCTTTTTATTGTACGCACGAGCCATGGCATTCTTTTGAATCAGGATTTTTGCATATGCTCGTTCTCGTATTTCCCCCACTATTTCTACTTCAAATGCTCGTTCGAGCTGATTTGTTTCTGGGTCGTATTGAGACAACCTATGTCATTTCCCCGATCTCCGCCGGAATAACTGCCTCTGATCCATATACGAGGCAGAGCGGTGTTTCACCTGTCGAGATATGGGGTGTTGTTCTATAAGCCCACAATATTCCTGGCAGCTCGTCTTCCCAGTTGCCTTTCTTTCCGTCAAGCCTAGCTTTTAAATGTTGAAGCAATATCCTATTTGCCATTTCTGTTTGCCCGTTAGCCTGTGGATGTCCTACTGCTGTGAAATTCTGATGGATCTTATACTCTTCACACAATTTTACCACGTTCTTGATGTTGAACTGAGTGTCGTTATCGGATACTAGAATACGAGGCACTCCGAAGCGGCATACTATGTTCCGCCAAATGAATTTCATTACCTCGTGGTCTGTGATTTTAGCTATTGTTTCAGCTTCCATCCATTTTCTGAAATATTTCACGGCGACGATCATAAATTTCCTTGTCCAATAACAGGTGGAAATGACCCTAGGATGTCAATCCCCCATTGGTCGAAAGGGTATGCTATTTTGATTGGTTCCAATTCCGTAGATGCATCAAATTTGCATGCAATTGACAATCCTTACATCGTCTCGTAAAGCAACGTGAATCGTCTGTTATGGTCGGCCAAAAGTATCTTTGCCGCAATATTTTCTGGGCCAAAGCTCTTCCCCTGAATGATTACCGCAACTGCCCTGGTGTACTTCCTTCATAACATATTCAACCTCCGTTTTGTCTAAACAACGAAGTAGTGGGCCCATTATGGATCGTTTATATAGCTTCTCTTCCACTAGGGTAAACCTCGAAGCTTTATACACGATCCGTCGGGCCATATTCTTATCCTCAAGCAAGCTTTTATCTGATAAATATCTCTGGATATCGTACCTCCAGTCATTCTTTCATATATGGTAATAACTTCAGTGGCTCTGGTCGAACATTGCATATTGAAACGATTAGGTGTTTACATGGAGAAGAGATGAAAATATGCTAAAACGGGCTTGAAAAGAGTTGAAGTAGTTGGAGGCAAAAATATGGCAGCAGAAACTTTGTTCATTTTAGGCGTGATCACGCTTAACTTCGATAAACTTTCTGCCCGAGAACACACAGATCCGCTGAAGTTGACTTTGACTGCTGGAATGAAGAGAAAACGGCTGGAATTATGTTTCATAGTTCTTAGGAATTATTTCCTTTGATTTTATTTCCTTTTTGAAGAGTTTTAGTTTAGGTATGATTCTTAAAATCCTATTCTAATTAGTTTCTTTATCAAGATAGGACTCTTTTAGGGTTTAAATAAGTGGAATTCTATTCCACAAGACTCTCTCTCAATTTTATTCACGTTTTTGGCTTGCTTCGTACGTTCATTTTTTTCTTTTCCAAGCTTTCAAATTCAAGACATTGTAGACGTTTTTGATTATGTTGCTAAACACATAACTCTAGTTGAAAGATATTCGAGGTTTGATTTCTATTAATTTGTGAAATTTGAATTGTGCTTTTAAATTCCTTGTTCTTTGAGTATTTACTTTTTCCCGGTGATTTGTTGTCAATATATTTTAATCGGTTAATTAATTTGGCCAATTAATTAATCGTTAGAATTATATTTCGCTAATTACGATCCAAATCCGTAATTGTTTGGCAAACCCTAATTTTTGTAGCAGTTAGTGACGTTGATTATTTAATCGTTTTCGATTAGTTGCTATGTGAATTAGTAATCTAGTTTAAATAAACCGAGCTTGTGTGTTTATTGATTAGAATTGGTGTTTTTCTATTGCATGAATGCTATCGATAGATTAAATCCTAAGAGCTTGTTTAGGGTTGTCTAGTTGATAAGGGCAGTAATCAAAGAGCTTGTTTTGGTTATCGACGACGTAAGGAAAAACGAGGTCGTTAGAGCTTGTTAACGACTATAGCCAATTTACTCTAGAACATCGAACTATCATATAAATTGATGATCGAATTATAGAATCAATACCGAGATATCCGATTTTACTCTTGTTGCGTTTAATTAACTTACGTCTTTTAATTTGTTTTAGTTAATCAATCCAAAACCCCCCTTTTTATCGATATTAGTAAACTAGGAATTAATTCTACACCATTCCCTGTGGATCGACCCTACTTGTCACTATTTACAAATCTTTTCGAGTAGATTATTTATTTTTGTTGGATTCGACACCCACCACCATTTCAGGGGGCTTTTAGTCCAAAAGACACACCTTTTAGGCCCTAATGCTATGTACGAAAAGTTGCAATTTTTGACCAAAAACTCGTCATAATCTATAAATAGGCCCTCCATTTATGGAATTAAACACACCAAAATATCATTTCTCTTCTCTCTTTTTCTCTAAAATACTAATTTGAGTATTTTGAGAGTTCTTTTATTTCTTAAATATTAGTTTTAATATTTTAGGAATAATGTTGAATATTAAATGCTAAATTGAGCATTTGAAATATTCTTGAAGTTCTTGAATAATATTTCGAAGAACTTTTTTGTACTAAATTGAGTACTTTGAATATTCTTAATATTAAATTAATAGTTTAAGAATAAGTCTTGCATATTAAATGTCTAGTCCATCGAGAGAGTTTGGAACAAGTATTTGTTCGCTAGACTCGGTAATTTGTAGTGGTACTATTATCGAGACGATGTCGTTGTATCTTGGGAGACAATTGCCGTAAAACCGAAACCACCAAGAGCGGGGCAATATTGTCTTAAGGAACTCGGGTGTCCCGTGCCTCGACATTTCATCATTATATTCCATTTTCATAAACACCGCCCATTACGCTCCAAGATTTTTCCCAACAACTTAAGACAATAGTACGAGTGTTTCTTGAAGATGGTTCTATCCGATGGAAGATGATGAAATCAAGAGATAAAATTTTATTTAATTTTATTGATTGTGATAATTAATCAATTTTAATTATTTTATGACTAATTCAAGTTTGAATATTTTTTATAGTAAAATTCAAACCAAATGAAGGGAGTTGCGAACATCCATGGTGTCAAAGATATAATCCAATATATGGAAGCAACTAATGACGAAATTTTGATTACGAAAACCAATTAATGAGATAAGTTCATTGTATGAATTTATCATTTGCTCATGTGATTACATATTATGTTGAATAATATTAAATGTGATTTAATATTGAATTATGCAACATTAATGATGTAATCCGCTGGATGATATTGAGCAAGCATGTGATATGTGAATTATTCTTGATAAAGAATAAATATGTATGCATGCTTTATATGACTTTTCGCGATGCATATTTATAGTGATGGTTTAGCAAATTTCTTTCGGCTTATGAATAAATGCAATAAATGTGATTCTTTAATATATTTGACATTCTTTATAATAAAGTTTGATAACAATGAATGAAGAAATGCATGTTTAAATAGATGATTTAAATTAGATGCATGTTCTTTTCGTGTGATAGAGACGTTTATTTTAAGAAGTCAATTTGTTTAAAGAATAATTATCGCATCATTTAGAGTTTTTGCTTACAATTTTCACTATGAAAGTGATATAATTTGTGAGGAAAAACGAGATGTGGTTTCATTTAACGAAAGAATATTGAGTCTATTTTTAAGTAATTTAAAATAAACATTATGAAATGTCGTTACTATAAACCAATAAGGTTGCAAAGTGAGAATGATTCTGGATGTTTCATATTGTGAAACGTACTTTCCTTAAAAATGAAATGGAAATGGCATATTGTGCAATGTATACAACTTAGTCAAGAATAAAGGATGTTAATTATCGGAGTAAAATCGAGAAGGTCGATTAAACGTCCAAAAAATTAAATCCGAGAAAATGACTTTAAAGCTACAATAATTTTGGTTAAACCAACACTAGAGCTAGGTGTACTGACAATAGGAAAATAAAGATAAATTATTTCCATTTCGAGAGAAAAACCACTAAAATGTGGTGAGCTGAATCATGCTAGTGATGATCAAAGTCAATTGTTGATTGACAACCTGGACCATGTATTTGGTGGGTGTTTGTCTAGGATAATCGAAACCATATAAATGATGGATTCATTGTGTAGACAACTCGAATTATACAAATGGTTGGTAATTATCAAGATAAACCGAGCTAGGTAAATAAATGGTGGGTGATTAATTCACTAAAACCAAGCTAGGCAAATGGTGGGTGGTCGAACCTCACGCTCGAGGCTGTAGTATCTAATGCCTATTATGGAGGATAACTCAGCGAATGGTGGGTCGACACCGGTGTTGCAAACCGATAGAATATCCAAGACCAAGAGTCTTGACTAAGGAATGGTGGATATTCTTAATTGGCTAGACTTTGTGTCACTAACTCCGATACAGTATACGTTGAAGCCGGCAATCGAAAAGACACAAGTTATCATGTAAAATGGTAATCTTGACATATACGTTGAAGATATAAAACCATTAAGCAGTTGATCTTCAGTGGTAGTGTCTCTAATGATTGTGTGAAATCAATTGAGAACATATGGATCCAAATGTATGCCTAAAAGATCAAATAAACTTCATATCGATGGGAATGGGCATAAAATCCTACACATTAAGGATCAACATAAGGGTAACCCTACCTTGTTGACTGGAGATCCCTAGATCTTGGTTCAAAGGGAAAAACAAATTATGTTAGATTCAGTGTCGCACTTTAAGGAGATCAAATAGGGTCCAACTCATTCCTATGATATACAAGTGCTTAATCCTGCAGAGCGTAGGTTAGGTTAAGCTAAAGAAGCTTTTAATGATTCCTATACTGTCTCAAGGATGGTGAGACGTAATAAAGTGGAGTAAGGCAGAGTACTCTTAATAGGAGATCACCTATATAAGTGAGAAGTAAAGGCCATTTCAAAAGTAAACACTTATGAATCCAAGACGGTCCATGGCCAAAACGGACACAACAGTGAGAACTAAATCTTGTTAGAGAAGTAATTGTGTGTATCATTGTCTTGGTTTACACAAAACGCTGATCAGTTCAAAACATCGCGTTCACTGCCCAGCAAGTAAATTCGATGGTATTACACTAGGGAAGGTTCAAAGCAAAAAACTATCTCTCCTGATGCAATTGCTTTTTGTCCGGACTCTCTCAGTGTCTGCATAATCTGCATCTGTGTCAGCTTAGTCTGTTATGAATTAATTTCATTCATGGTGGGTATTGTTGAAAATCTTGATTGAGTAAATTGTGTTTTAGCACGATTTATGTAAAGATTTAAGTGACTTTCGTATGTCGAAAGTGGAATGTCTTTGGCTCTAATTATTCTACATCTCAAGTAGATAAATTTAGAGTATTTAATTACTCAAATCCGATTTCGGGTAAATGAGAAATTAATTAACAAATTGAATCACTTAAAACGTTATTCATAGTTGGAATTTATTTTTCGATATGAACATAAGTAATTAAATGATCACAAATCATATAATCGATGGCCACGATCGTATGAGAACTAGTTCATTTAGTTGGGACTAATATGTTCGAATCGGAAAAATTAAGAACCAACTTGAAAGGACGTAATTATTCAAAATTCAAAGTTTTGGGGTCAAATTATAAGTTTGGAAAAGATAAGGGATAAGGTGCACCGCAACGGGTGCAACTAGCCGCACCAGATCAGCACTCTACAAGGGAGCAATTTGATTAGTTGAGAAGTGGGGTGCACGGTACACCCGCTACACTGGATCCGAGCTCGTTGGGGGTCTTTTCATCAAATAAGGCAACTTTTGGGGCTGTTTTGAAAAGCCATTTCAAGGGGCTTTTAGTCCAAAAGACACACCTTTTGGGCCCTAATGCTATGTACGAAAAATTGCAATTTTTGACCAAAAACTCTACATAATCTATAAATAGGCCCTCCATTTATGGAATTAAACACACCAAGATATCATTTCTCTTCTCTCTTTTTCTCTAAAATATTAATTTGAGTATTTTGAGAGTTCTTTTATTTCTTAAATATTAGTTTTAATATTTTAAGAATAATGTTGAATATTAAATGCTAAATTGAGCATTTGTTCTTGAATAATATTTTAAGAACTTTTTTGTACTAAATTGAGTACTTTGAATATTCTTAATATTAAATTAATAGTTTAAGAATAAGTCTTGCATATTAAATGTCTTGTCCATCGAGAGAGTTTGGAACAAGTATTTGTTTGCTAGACTCGGTAATTTGTAGTGGTACTATTATCGAGACGATGTCGTTGTATCTTGGGAGACAATTGCCGTAAAACCGTAACCACCAAGAGCGGGGAAATATTGTCTTAAGGAACTCGGATTTCCCGTGCCTCGACATTTCATCATTATATTCCATTTTCATAAACACCGCCCATTACGCTCAAAGATTTTTCCCAACTTTCAACAGCAGATATTTATTGTTCCTTCGATAATTTTATAATTAATAGTTTTCTTCCTAGACTGGGATGAAGTTTTCTATTTGTTTTTGATATTGTTCACCTTATTTGTCCGGAAGTATCATGCAGACTTTTTTAGGGAGCATAGTTGTTAATAACGAACAACACGGTGTGGTGCACGCGTTCCTAAGCAAATTTTTAAACAATAAACTAATTATATATACTAATACAATCAATAACATAATGATTTTTTTTCCAGTAATATAAAAATCATCAGATAAATTATAAATAACAACTTCAACAATTAACTACGTATTAACACATGAAACTTTTAGTAATATAATAAATTGAGCATATATTATATATGATTAAGACTTATAATAAGGGGTGAAAATTTTGGCCGGCAGCTCGGTACTCGATCGATCTCGGCTCGGTGGAGGCTCATTTAAAGCTTGTTCAGTTTCTTCTCTGAATGAGCTCGAACAGAAATTCATGATCGTTTATAAATTCGAGCCGAGTTCGAACACACTCATGTTCAACTCATCATGCTCACGAACAGATGCTGCCTGCCGCAGGTTCATATATATGTATATATATATATATTATATATATTATTTTTGGAGTTAATCTTCTATCTATAGAAACTTTCTTTCAATTCAAAATTCGAATTATTTAATTAGATTATGTTAGAAAAATTCCACGAATTAATAACAACTCTACGAATAATTTCGTCCTCCAAGTCGCATAAAAGTTTACGCTCTCCTCAAGACAATATTCGCCCTCTACCAAATGTAAACGAGTTTATAACTAATTTGTATCAGGATACAATGGAGCCTAGTTTAAGAAAATATAATTTATCTGCATGTTGCATTTTCGAAAATATAACAGAATACTCAAGATTGAAAAGCATATTTAAAGGAAAATGTATATATATATAGTAATGTGTTGAAAGGAAATTTAATAAGAATTTTGGTAATGAGACAAATTTCTCCAAAATGGGTTTTAGATATAGGGGAAAGGGAAATAATAGATTAGGAATGAGACTAAGTTAAGGGCTCGATTGGTTGGCACGTCCGTCTTTGAGAATTTATTTCCATGATAAAAATGAGAATATAATTGAAGTATAAGAAATGTGATTTGAATAATGAGATTTTTTAGAGAAAAATAAGTAATGATTGTGGTTGGTGTGATATATTTTTTATTGTGCGAAATTTGGTTGGGTTGATATTAAAAAATAATCTTAATTAAATGAATTTAGGCAAACTCGTTGATTTAGACGTTAAAAAATAGTTATAATGGATCTTATTTTAAATATTGCATTATTTTGCACTAGAATATGTAATTAATTTTGAGAGATATATTTGTAAGAATTTTTTTACGACAAGTAAAATAATTGAGTTTTTCCTAATTTTTTTACTTTGAATTATTGTTTTGGAAGCACAAATGCCATCCAATTGGGCTTTATTTCCTTTTGTGTGTTGTCAAAAAAAGTAGGAAAAGTAAAATTATCTTTTTCCTCAAAACTCTACTTTGTATATATAGACAAATTGTGTCTCTTCAAAGAGTTACATCTTTCCAAAAAAGACAACGGAAAATTAAAATTAACTGCATAATTTGTGAAAGGCTAATTTTTCTATTTTGAAAATATCTTACGGTTTTATGCAAGGAACTCAGGATATGTTTACCAAATCATCACATATAGAAGATTTACTAATTGATTACGGTAATTTTAGACAATATGAAATCTTTAAGTTTATATCAGCTAAGAAATTGAGTTTTGAATTTCCGGCTAAGATTTAAACGGGTAATTCTATGTTCTTTCAACTTTTTTTTGTCAATGCTCTGACTTTTGGACTATTGTTAATGCTTGCATTATTTTGAAACATAATCACGAAATAGGTTATAATCATGGTTCAAAGTCGCTGTATCGGCGATAATATCGGCAGGTGTTGTTCCATATCGGTCGCGGCATATCGGGATATTATCGGGCGATACCATACAAAATCATTATAGATGTTCCATAAATTCTAAAAAAATTAGTAAAAATTATAGATAATTGTAAATAACACAAATTACCTGTATTTAATAAATAACATAAGCTTTTACTACCTCAACCACAAAAGAGTACACAAACACATGTGCGTTACTTACCTAAATACATTGACACATATACACATACACTCAAATGCTACTCTTAATTAAACTATTTAATTAGAGTAAACTCTTAATTTAACTAGTTAATTGGATAATTAATTTTTTTGCAGTATAAATAATGTTGAAATCGTATTTGGTTGACTATTCTGAAAAGAAATAAAAAATCGGGAACACTTTGCAAGGGGGAGTGTTTTGATGCGAGACAGAGTGAAATGAGAAGAGAAAAAATATATTTTTTTCAATGAGGGTTTAAGTGTTGTGCTTTTTTAGTTTGGAGTGTAAAAGTGTTCTGTAAAACTTAAAAACAGGTAAAACCTGTTTTACAAAATAGCAGATTTTGGAGTTTTGTTTTTCAAAAACAGAAAGTGAGAACAAGCCCAATCAAACGCCTTTTTCATATTTTTGTTCTGCAAAAACAAAAACACACTTTAAAAACAGTCATCCAAACAGACTCTAAATCATTGGCTTTGATATGTGCTTGGTCTTAGTATCGCCGATATTATCAATTGTATCGGCTGATAATATCCGATTTGGCCGATATTATCGATTGTATCGCCGATATTATTGGCCGAAATCCGATAATATCGGCGATACATTAAATTGTCGAATAATATTGTATCTATCATTTTTATCAGATCGGCACTCATCGTTCCAGTTACGTATCACCAATAATATCGGCGTATCGGACGATACTTTGAACCATGGTTATAATACATGTATGTTTATTGAAAATTGAACATGTAATGATATGAAATGGCATAGGATTGTAATATTATTTTCAATTTTGCATATACATGGAGATGCTTACAAAGTGTTTGATATTTTTCCTGAATGAAGTGTGAATGTAATTTTTTTTTTAATTAAAATACTCCTTGATTAATTTATTTAACTTGCAACAAAGTTTGATTATAGTTTTTTAGCCTATAGATACTTAGCATCCTTTTTTTTTTACAGTTAAGTTTTATGTTTAATTTGAAGTACTATTGGTTGAGTTGGTTGAATTAATGATGAGACCAATATTAAGGTACCTACCAAACATTACTACTTTGATGAACTTTCAACTTTTCACATGAAAGTATCCGTAAACCTGCTGCAACTTGCAAGTCTGTAAATGGAAGTGGCACCTTTTGCTTTTCAGCTTTTGATTCCAATCTCAGCTGCAGCCAAAAGCCGAGCCGACAAAAAATGGCTTGGCTGGCTCGAATCCAAGCCGAGCCTGAACACAATCTTGATATTCGAGCTCAAGCCTTTTTGTCATTTTCTAATAAGTGAATATGTATGAGAGGAGAGGCTATGGGCAAGGAGACTTAGAATCAGGGGCTTAACTCTTAAGTTGAGTCGGCCATTTTCATGCCTTCCTGATCTCAAGAAACCATTGTTAGTAATAAAAAAAGTGCATGCACTTTCAACAATCTTGCTATATTTTAAGCCTGAACTTTCCTTTATTCCAAATGGGGTTTTGGAGTTTGTCTTTTTTATGATTTAAGGTGATTTATTTGACTCTTGTTTTTTTGCAGAAGTAATGTCTTTTGACAAGGGTATTTGAGGAGTTTTTGGAGGCTCACAGAAAACCAGATGATGAGGAGCCTCTTGTCTAAGGTAAATTATTATCTTTCTGTATATTCACAGATAATGTTTCTTTTTTTTGTTTTCTCTAGTTTTTAACTGTGTTTTTATGGATTTTTTCTATTTGTGTATCTGCTTCATCTTCACCCTACTCTTTCATTAATTAGTTCAAAGAATGCATTTGGTTTTAATTTATATGTAAAACAACTAATTACATTAAGATGATTGGTTACGAAGAGTATGATATCAATCCTCTTTCTTAGGATGCTTGTGTTCTGTAATTTGAATGGGAACCCGCAGCTAATGGCAGTGGAGAACTTGTTCTTTTTAAGAACTTCAAAATTAGATGTTTTAGAAGCTGAATATTGAATTGGTGGTAGATTTTTCAAGTTTCCTTGGAACCCAGATTTACTATGCTTTTTCATTGTTCTTTTTTACAGTGCTGAAATCTGTACCTGGGATTAGTTTAGGGTGATAATGAGCAGTGTTTTAAAAGGCGATGGCACGGAGCGCGGCATTTCATTTTCCCATGGTGAGACATAAGCCCCAAGACATGGGAGTATGCCCCACAAATTTTATATTTTTAATATTAAAAAAATATATAAATTTCTATCTAAATTAGTGGAAATTACAAACATGTATCAAAAAATGAAGTTAATAAATTCGCTAGATAGACTTAAAAAATTAATATATTTAACCATGCAAGTTAAGAGTTCTATTAGGCATAACATGATTACATTAGAAAGAAATAAAAAACTACACTTGGAAGTTCTTATTTTCTAGAAGAATATTAAAGAGAAAAAAGCATAAAATTTATTTCTTGGATGAAAATTTCTCAATGGAAGAAACTTCTGAATTGTTGAAAACCTGAAACCCTTTTTTGAAAATTTGATTTGAATTAGAAATAATTTTTAATTATTTCACTTAATTGAATTGAATAGTTGTGGGCTTTTAATTTTTTTTTTGTTACGCATATTTATGGTGGGCTAAAACTAGGGTGACCTAACTTTAAAATAGCTCAAATTTATTGCTGAAACATCTTTCGGCATATGATGCTTCGGCGCAAAAAACCGCGCGTCTAGATGCATGGGGCATACTTATCCTTTAAATTTATCATCAGATTATGAAATAGAACATATATCATCATGGAACATCATAAACTCTATTGTGTTTTTCATGGATTATGTTTATGTGTGATGTACTCGTCTAAAGATAACAAACTCAAACAAAAAACACAAAAATACATACTCCATAAAAAACACTAAATAGTCTATGATATTCAACTGGATGATATGTCACTCTTTTCTTATCTGATGCAAACTCAAAATGTGATCATTACTATCAGACATGGCTATGTTTGGTCATTTGATCATGGTTGGGTAAATACTAAATACCAAGGAAAATGCTTTTACTACTTTAAGTGATAGTAGTTTGTGCTTTGATGATGCTTTATTCCTAGTCAAAATCCAACGTCCATATGTTGCATAAATGTCCTAAAGAAAATACGTTTATAAAGGCACACATTTATAAACTTTATCATGTAACTCTCATATTTTAGATACTTCGAAAAATTGAGCATTGTTGCTTACCTGCTTCAAGCAAACAGTCTTTGTGTTCACCATGATTTATTTTTCAATCTAAGTTCTTTGCAGGAAAATGGTGTTTGGTTTTCAGCTTCCATGTATCTAATTTCAGTTTCAGGGTTTCACACTTTGTCCTCAACTGCATCATGATGCTTCTCTGCTCTCAAAGAAAACATTTGTTTTATTTAATAACTCGAATCCTAAAAAGAATATCTAAACAAATTATTGTTTTGAAAATATCTTACGCAAATGAGATTTCCATGAGATAGTTTCCTTCATTTCCAAATATATATATATATATATATACTTCACTAACAAAAAAATTTAAAAAAAAAATTTATATATATTTTATTAAATTTTTATTTAATTATTATATTATTTATAACTGTTGCCCCACCTAAATTTGAATTTTTTTCGTTTCTGTCTCCGCCACTGCTTCACTAGCCAATCATGAGCACTAGTGAACAGTATGTACTGGGACTGGGATTACAAATGAGATTTCCATGAAATACATATATATGTATATATTATATGTATAACCTTTACAAATGAGATTTCCATGAACTACATATATATATATATATATATGTTATATAACCATAAAACTTGAGCTAGTTTTTTCATTTCCAAATTTACAGCTTCATAGCTAAGTCCCTCCCTCCATCAACAAAATCTCAAATGGAAGACCCTCCAAACATCCCTTCTATCCACCTGACCTTTTCTTTTGGGACTACATGAAAGATAGCAATACAGATCGGAACATCAAATGGCGGCATCGTACAAGTTTTTGAAACAACTTGTAGACCCAGAATACAAGTAACCGTCAAGATTTTGAGCACTCATGTTGCTGTTAAATACTCACATATGGACCACCAACCATATGTGTTTCGACTTTTGGAACTCGATGTGATAAAAAAGTATTTTAATCCCACATCATCCGAATATCATTGGAATAACCAGAGATCAAGTATTTAATAACAACATGTACTATTGTGTTTCATTTCCACTCATCAACCATGCTCAATATCTTAGATCATTTTAAATGCTAAATTGATCATTTTAAATATTCATAGAGTTCTTAAATATTATTTTAAGAACTTTTTATACTATTTTGAGTACTTTGAATATTCTTAAATATTAATTTAATAGTTTAAGAATAAGTCTTGCATATTAAATGTCCATATATGCATTAAATCATACGAGTCCATCGAAAGTGTTTGGAATAAGTATTTGTTCGCTAGACTCGGTAATTTGTAGTGGTAATATTATCGAGATAATGTCGTTGTTTCTTGGGAGACAATTGTCGTAAACTATAACCATCAAGAGCGAGGCAATATTGTCTTAAGGAACTCGAGTATCCCATATCTCGACATTTCATCATTATATTGCATCTTCATAAACACCGCCCGTTACGCTCCACATTTTTCCCAATAACTTAAGACAATATTTCGAGTGTTTATTGAAGATGGTGCTATCCGATGGAAGATGATGAAATGAAGAGATAAAATTTAATTTTATTTTATTGATTGTCATAATTAATAATTTAATTACTTTATGACTAATTCAAGTTTGAATATTTTTGTAGTGATTCAAACCAAATGAAGGAGTTTCGAACTTCCATGGTGTCAAAAAATATGATCCAATACATGGAAGCAACTTATGGCGAAATTTTAGTTACGAAAACCAAGTAATGATATAAGTTCATTATATGAATTATCAATTTTCGTTTGCTTCATGTGATTACATATTGTGTTGAATAATATTAAATTTAATTTAATATCGAATTATACAACATTAATCATGTAATCCGCTAGATGAAATTGAGAAAGCATTCAATATATATCTGATTTAATATTGACTAATATTTTTTCATAGTGAATTATTCTTGATACAGAATAAATATTTGGGCATGCCTAGTATGACTTTATATTGCGACGCATATATAAAGTAATGATTTAGCAAATTTCTTTCGACTTATGACTAAATGCAATATGTGTGATTCTTTTGAATAAAGCTTGATCACAATGAATGAAGAAATTCATATTCTTTTCGTGTGATAGAGACGTTTATTTAAGAAGTCAATTTGTTTAAAGAATAATTATTGCATTATTTAGAGTTTTTACCTATAATTTTCACTATGAAAGTGATATAATTTGTGAGAAAAAACGAGATGTGGTTTCATTTAGCGAAAGAATATTGAGTCTGTTTTTAAGTAATTTAAAATAGATATTATGGAATATCGTCACTATAAATCAATAAGGTTGCAAAGTGAGAATGATTCTGGATATTTCCAAATTGTGAAACATACTTTCCTTAGAGATGAAATGCAATCGACATATTGTGCAGAGTACACAACTTAGTCATGGATAAAGGATGTTAACTATCGGAGTAAAATCGAGAAGGTCGATTAAACGTCCAAAACTAAATCCGAGAAAATGACTTTAAAGCTACAAAGATTTTGGTTAAACCAAAACTAGAGCTAGGTGTACAGACAATCAAAATAAAGATAAATTATTTTCGTTTCGAGGGAACAACCACTAAAATGTGGTAAGCTGAATCATGCTAGTGATGATCAAAGTCAATCATTGATTGATAATCTGGACCATGTAATTGGTGGGTGTTTGTTTGTCTAGGATAATTCGAACCATATAAATGATGAGTTCATTGTGTAGACAACTCGAATTACACAAATGGTCGGTAATTATCAAGATAAACCGAGCTAGTCAAATGGTGGGTGATTAAGTCACTAAAACCAAGCTAAGCAGATGGTGGGTGATTAAGTCACTAAAACTAAGCTAGGCAAATGGTGTGGTCGAACCTCACGCTCGCGGCAGTAGTATCTAATACTTATTATGGAGGATAACTCGGCAAATGGTGGGTCGACACTAGTGTTGCACACCGATAGAATATCCAAGACCAAGAGTCTTGACTAAGGAATGATGGATATTCTTAATTGGCCAGCTTTTGTGTCACTAACTCCGATACAATATGATCATAAGTCGGCAATCGGAAAAACCCATGTTAACATGTAAAATGGTAATCTTGACATATACGTTGAAGATATAAAATCATTAAGTAGTTGATCTTCAATGGTAGTATCTCTAATGATTGAGTAAAATCAATTGTGAATATATGGATCCAAATGTATGCCTACAAGATCAAATAAACTGCATATCGATGGGAATTGGCATAAAATCCTACATATTAAGGATCAACATAAGGGTAACCCTACCTTGTTGACTAGAGATCCCAAGATCTTGGTTCAAAGGAAAAAACAAATTATGTTAGATTCATTGTCGCACTTGAAGGAGATCAAATAAGCTCCAACCCATTCCTAAGACATACAAGTGTTTAATCCTGCAAGCGTAGGTAAGGTTAAGTTGAAGAAGCTTTTAATGATTCCTATACTGTCTTAAGGATGGTGAGACATAATAAAGTGGAGTAAGGTAGGGTACTCTTAATAGGAGATCACCTATAAAAGTGAGAAGTAAAGGCCGCTTCAAAAATTATGGCTTTGTTTGTTTATGTTTTCAAATCTCATTTTCAAGTTTTTAAATCCCAAAATTCAAAATTAACTTAACACACCAAATTTCATCCAAATCTACTCGTTTTCAACTCTACTTTTTCAATTTCCAATATAACTACCTATCAATCATATGTATAGCCTTTCACACATTTACCAATCAAACTAATCATTATTTCACTTTTTCTTTCCTATTTTACAATTTTTTTTTATACTTAATTATTTTTTATTCACATAATCATTATATACACAACCAAAATAATCACTCCACACATCATTCATCAACCTATCAATATTGATTTGACACATTTCACAACATTCAACCTATTTTTAAAATATAAATAAATAACTATAATTTTCACATGAATTTTTGGTAGTACACAATTTCCGAGAAAATTTTAAATTTTTTACTCAAAAACATAAACAAAATAACCTAAACACTTATAAATCCAAGACGGTCCATGACCAAAACAACCACAACAATGAGAACTAAATTTTGTTAGATAAGTAATTGTGTATGTATCATTGTCTTGGCTTACAAAAAATGTTGATAAGTTCATGAAATCGCGTACACTGCCTAACAAGTAAATCCGATGGTACTACACTAGGGAAGGTTCAAAGCAAAAAACAACATCTCTTGATGCAATAGCTTTTCGCCCGAACTCTCTCAGTGTCTGCATAGTCTGCATCTGTGTCAGCATAGTCTGTTTTATATTAATTTCATTCATGGTTGGTATTATTGGAAATTTTGATTAAGTAAATTGTGTTTTAGCATGATTTATATAAAGATTTTAAGTGATTTCGTATATCGAAAGTGGAATGTCTTTGGCTCTTATTATTCTACGTCTCGAGTAGATAAATTTAGAGTATTTAATTACTCAAATCCGATTTCGGGTGAATGAAAAATTAATTAACAAAGTGAATCACTTACAACATCATTCATAGTTGGAATTAATTTATCGATATGTGCATAAGCAATTAAATGATCACAAATCATATAATCGATGGCCACGATCGTATGAGAAAAGTTCATTTAATTGGGACTAAAATGTTCAAATCGAAAAAATTAAGGACCAACTTGAAAGGACGTGATTGTTCAAGATTCAAAGTTTTGGAATCGAATTATAAGTTTGGAAAAGATAAGGGATGAAATTCACCGAATCAGCACTCTACAAGGGAGCAAGATGTTTGGTTGAGAAGCGGGTGCACCGTGCAACAGCTACACTAGATCCGTGCTCACTTGGAGCTATTCACCAAACTAGCTAACTTTTGGTGCTAATTTGAAAAAGTTGGAAAGTTGCTTTTAGGGGCTTTTCATCCAAAAGTCACACCTTTTGGGCCCTTTTGCATAGTACGAAAAATTACAACTTTTCACCCAAAACTCTTCATTATCTATAAATAGACCCTCCATAAATGGTATTTAAATACACCAAATATCATTTCTCTTCTCTTTTTTCTCTAAAATACTAATTTGAGTATTTTGAGAGTTCTTTTATTTCTTAAATATTAGTTTTAATATTTTAAGAATAATGTTAAATATTAAATGCTAAATTGAGCATTTGAAATATTCTTAGAGTTCTTGAATATTATTTTAAGAACTCTTTAGTACTATTTTGAGTACTTTGAATATTTTTAAATATTAATTTAATAGTTTAAGAATAAGTCTTGCGTATTAAATGTCCATATATGCATTAAATCATACGAGTGCATCGAGAGAGTTTTAAACAAGTATTTGGTCGCTAAACTCGGTAATTTGTAGTGGTGCTATTATCGAAATAATATCATTGTATCTTTGGAGACAATTGCCGTAAACCGTAATCACCATCTTAAGGAACTCGGGTATCCTACCTCGATATTTCATTATTATATTGCATCTTCATAAACACCGCCCGTTACGCTCTACATTTTTCCCAACAAGCCCAATTGAGAAGATCAATTCACAATCTTGGCTCTTCAACTGGGGTAACAAATCACTTTTTATTTTATTTTTTGGTGCATGTGCATTACGCGCTTGAACATACACTTCATAATAAAAATATAAATTCAAGACCAATAATGAACTTGACCTTGAGTTAAGTAATTGCCACACACAAAGTATAGTATAAGACTCTAGGACAAGGTTATAAATTCTTCACACCTTAACGACCATGCACAATGATCCTAATTCTCTTGAGCCCACATCTTGTTATAGATTCGACCGTCTTGACACTCTGTCTAGCTGAAACCTCCAACAATATTTATGTATGGGAGATCCATAAAATTATCATCTAGGTCTAAGTAACCGTCCATATCATGTTGGGAAAATCCAGTAGCGTAATGGTTGTGTTTATGAAGATGCAATGATGATAATGAAATATCGAGGTACGAGTCACTCGATTTCCTTAAGACAATATTGCCCCACTCTTGGTGGTTATGGAATACGACAATTGTCTCTCAAGATACAAAGACATCGTCTCGATAATAGGACCACTACAAATTACCGAATCTAGCAAATAAAAGATTGTTTCAAACTCTCTCCATGAACTCGTATGAATTAAATGCATCTCTAGACATTGAATATGCAAACCTATTCTTAAAATATTGATTTAATCTATTTAAGAATATTCAAAGTACTCAAATTAGTACTAAATAATGCTTAAAATAACATTTAAGAAGTTGAGCATAGCATTTAATATTCAACACCATTCTTAATATATTAAAATAATATTTAAGAAATCAAAGAATTCTAAAAAATACTCATATTAGTATTTTGGAGAAAAAGAGATAAGAAAATGATTTTTAGTGTGTTTAATTCCATAAATGAAGGGTCTAAAGAGTTTTGGGTGAAAAGTTGCAACTTTTCGTACTTTGCAGAAGGGCCCAAAAGGTGTAACTATTGGACAAAAAGCCTCCTAAAGGCAATTTTCCAGCCTTTAGAAAATCACCCTAAAGGTTCACTTGTTCATGAACTGGCCCCAGGTAAAGGGAATACAGTGTGTGCGGGTGCACCATGCTCCTGTAGTGCGATTCTAGCTCCTTACTTCATAAATTATATTTTGACCCCAATACTTTGAATCTTGAACAATTACGGCATTTCAAATTGGTCCTCAATTTTTCAATTTGAACATTTTAGTCCCCTGACTAAAAGAACTTTTTTTCATACGATGGTGGCCATCGATTTTATGATTTGTGATCATTTAATCGCATATGTACAAATCGATAAATCGATTCCAATTACGGACGACGTTTTAAGTGATTTAATTTGTTAATTAATTTCTCATTCACCCAAAATTGGATTTGAGTACTTAAATACTCTAAATTTATCTATTCGAGACGTAGACTAATTTGAGTAAAGACATTCTACTTTCGACGTACGAAGTCACTTAAATTTTTATATATGCTAAAACACTATTTACTCAAACAAAAATTCCAACATATCAAATCTAGCATCATACCTTATATAAACCTTAATCTTAAGAGGTGATATAATAGATTACTTCTTGAATATATATATATATATATATATATATATATATATATAGTTATTATACTTAGGTGTATTGTCTATGAGCACGTTGAAATAATGTCAGCTCATCTCCTTGATGATACAGGATCCACTACAAGAAAATGCACTTCTCATGACAAAAACAATTGTAACGAAGCAATTTTTTGTCGCAAGAACTGTTTTCTCGTAACAAAGAACATGAATCCTTACTAAAAAGGTATTTTTTCGTAACGAATATGCTTTTTCGTTACAAAAACTAAGATTTTGTTACAAAAGGCATATATTTTTAGCAACAAAGCAAATATGTCGTTACTTTAAATGACTCTTCGTTACCAAAGTAAAAAATTCATTCCAATTAAACGTTTTTGTGACAAATCCGTGTATCTTTTCGTAACAATGTTTGAATTGTTACAATAAATTTATTTTGTAACAATAATAATTCCTTACAAAAAATTTAAGAATTTGAACCCTTTCTTTTATGTCACTGGTGGTAAAATTTCCACCATAGATTGCTCCAGTCTTGTTTTTTTTCTCTCCTCTACAAACGACGTGGTTTGGCTCCTGTCTCTAATTTTTTCCTGCTCTGTGGTAAAATCCTAAATCGCTCTCCGTCCAGTATCCATGTTCCTCACAGCAACCGCTTGCGCGAAGTCAACTCTTCCGCCGCCTTGTAAAATCGTTGTACGCCGCCGGAGGGAAAAACGAAAATTGTGCCCTTAAGCTCTTGGGTAGGGAAAAGGACCTCGTTTGAAGAATCACATTGATTAGTTGGCAAAAATTAGGGTTTCGGGTTTTGTGGTTGAAATACTGACTCAAATCTGCAAGTACTAAAATTTGGGGAGTGCTAGACAAGCACGAATCGGCGCCACCAGACTAGTATTTTTTAGTTGATACTCAGTTTTTAGACTTTGTGTGTAGAGAGGCTAACTCAGTGCTTGATATTTGTGAATGCTGCATATTTGTGCTTGTATGTCAATGAAATATTTATGAGTTTGTCCGTGATGTGCCTATTTGATTAATATTAGGAAAATAAGTGTGAAAAGCTTTTGAATTTCTTGGTGAATTGTAGAATAGTTTGAGGGGTTGTGAGGACAATTTCTTGTTTTGGTTCTTTGATTTGCTCATGTCTCTAAGCTTGTAAAACCTGGTATTTGGCATCATATTTGATAATCTGATCCTATAATTCGCCATTGACTAAACTTATTTATGTGTTTTGTGAAGCTGTGAAGAAGTGAATTTGATATATTATAAGGAGGGTTATATAGTGAAAAATTAGGAGTTTGGGAGAGATAAACTCACAGATTATGACAAGGTTTTGCTATGAGATTTATTTAATGACATAGATTATAGATATGATGATTTTTTAAATTAATATTAAAAAGTAAACGAGAAATATGTGCTATTCCAAAATGAAAGAAAAGAAGAAAATATATCTGGTTTAAAGAGTTTTTACTCTTTGTCTTCGACTTTTTAGTTCTGTAAATATCCAAAAATTATTTCAGTTGTAAAAGGTGGCATGCAGTTACATCCTAAATTCTATATACCTTAATCTGGTTAAGTGCATTGCACTAGAGGAGACATGTGTAGTTGCTTGCTTGTGCGGATAATATCTTGCTTGGAGGTCTTGCTTTCACTGATCTTCTGCACGGGATGTCTATTCTGTCTAAAAGCCTTTGAAACTTGGTTTCTTGCATAATGGCAATATGCGAATATAAATTGATTTTTGAAAAATTTATCATACGATCTGCGTGTGATCATGAATTTGGCTAGTGTCTCTGAGCATCAGTGTTGATGATCTAACAGAATTATACTTGATTGGGATTGGTTTCTCAGAAAGAGGCTTTTTCAGATTATTAATGAGGTGCCAACTGTATTTGAAGTTGTGACTGGAGCTGTTAAGCAGGCCAAGGAACAACCTTTTTGCTCAAAATAACAGCAGCAAGAACAAATCATGTGACTATGAGCCTTTCCATGGGAGAATAGTAAGTACCCACTTACATGACTTGTTATTTCGATTGCAGCATATGTCTCCATTCTTAGCCACTTCTGGAGGTCACAAACAATTTTGTTTGCATTTCTGAAAATCATGTGACTATGAGCCTTTCCATGTATATATATGATTTACGTATAAAGATACTTTTGTGGTCTTTGTATTTTTTGAGTTTAAGTATCGTCAATATCACATTACCGCCAAAGTGAAGTAAACATTCTAGGTTGTTTTATCAAAACAGACAAAAGCTTTTATAAATAAATTCAATTTTGACATTTATTATCCTTAACAAGCACCAATGGAGTTTGTATTAAGAATGTGTTTGGAGAGCTTCTAAATATGAACTCAGTTCTTGCAATTAGATCCATGTTTATGGATCACCAAGCAGTAGTTATATAAGTTGTTAAAATTATTTGTGCTTCTATTTACATTTTTAGGTTATATGTAATAAGTTGTAATTTGAACCTTACTTTTATTTGCAGATTTTTGAAGTAGAAGATTCGATCGTTGTGCATGCACTTCAAATTTTGTTTTAGCTACGAGATTTGCTTGGATGGGATGAATAGCTTGTATATAAGACTTTTGAGTGAGTGTAAACGAATTTTGTTTTATGTTTTGTGTATGTTTCTTGGATTCATTATAAATAAAAAATTAATTCAGTTTTTTATTGCAACAATATTGGCAATAAAGAACTTGTAAGGAATTTGTAATTGTCATTTACATTTTGTGACAAAATTACTATTAAATTATATATTTTTCTTAATAATAATTTACATTGGTAAGGACTCGTACTTGTTACAATAACCTTTTGTAACGAAATCTTTATTATAAGAGCATTAAAAAGAAAATTAATAAATTCACTTTTAGTAACGAATATATTCTTTTGTAACGTCATGGATTAGCTTTTGTAATGACAAGATCGTTACTAAAACCTATGATATTGTAAGGAATTTTGCTTTGTTACGGATATATTTGTAACGACTTTAAAAGTTTGTCGCAAAAACTTTTCGCGACGGGGCTTACAGGACAAACAATTGTGACGAAAGTTGTGTTACCAAAAGTTCTAGTGACGAAAATTGTTTTTCTTGTAACAAATTTTTTCCTCACTAAAAGTGATTTTTCTTGTAGTGATCTAATATTTCTTCATGCTAAGGGGAGGCAATTCCATTAATAGAATAAAATATAGAAAAAATTACTATCCTTTCATTTAACATTTTCTACCCAAAAGACTCGTGCAAATAATTGGCAATCTCAAAAATTCCTAAAAGCTTTCATTCCAAAAGATTAAAATATTAGAATTAATAACTTCTTGAATTAAATTACCCTTGAATTATGAGTTAAGAGTTGATTGAGTTTTTTAATGAAAGTATTTTAAATTGACATTTTCAAATAATAAAACGTATAATATGATTTTTTATTTTAATATAAAAAATTATCTAAAATTATACAATCGTACATCTTTAATAATATATAAATATATATATATATAACAATTTAAAATCGAAATCATATTCAGTATTGATTATTAATATAAAGACTAAAGTTCAAAATGAATAAATTTGTGTATGAAATTACAATTAATTAATTTTTATTCTCTACAAACAATTAGACTAATAATTCCAGGGTAATTTGCAATTTGCACCCTGAAAAGAGGGCTAATTGGCACTTTCCATCATAGCAAATTAAAAATAGCACAACCCACCCTTAAATTGAGTTAGTTTTGGCAAGTTGCATCATATTTAATTTTGCAACTAAAAATATCATTTCGAAATGGCAACATCATCCATAAAATACAAATTGAATTTGTAAAGGCAAAATAATCAACTTAATATCAAAAATATGAAATGCTTCATTAGTGGAAGTTTTAGCAAAATAAATAAAAAAAGTTTAAAAATAATACAATCATAAAGAATCTATGAAGATAACCCGAGACGACATCTCAAATGTTGTCTTCAAATTGTTTACATTTTAAATTTAGAAAAGTAAATTGCATTTTGAATATCGTCTTCAAATTTCATATTTTTCTAATTTTGAAAGGTAGAAGACTGAGTCTCAAATGTCGTCTTTATTATTTTTTTATATGATATATGTTTGACCTAATTTTAATTTTTAAGCCTTTTTGGGCACATAATTTTATTGTGGTGATGATGTTTCATTTAGTTCACATTTTATGACAGCAATTTGGTTCCTTCTTGTGCATTAGTTTAATGATGATGGAGCTTTTAGGGTTGGACGAAAAAACGATAAGTCTTCTTCAGTCATAATCATTTCTAATTAATTATTTTAGAGGGTTAGGAGGAAGAATCACAATAAAGTGGAAAAAGCGAGTGACTAGAGGTTGGCATATGAATGAGGAGAATTCACCTTTTTTTTTTTTTGGATATTTGTACCCTTACTGACATGAGATTTCGGGTGAAAAACTATACTCAATTTAAGGATACATGATGTTATTTTTTTTTTAGAGTGGAAAGTGCCATTTAGCTCTTTTTTCGAGGTGCAATGTGTAAATTACCCAATAATTTCACTTACCCTCCTAATTGGTGGATTATGTTTGAATATAAAAATTTGTATAATGAATTTGTTTGATTGAAAAATATTCTCATAGATTTTTTACATATAATGTTTTCCTTTTGTTTCTAAAATATGTTTATAATCATGGTATTAAAACCTAGACTGGACCGGACCGCCCGGTCCGGCCGGGTTAACTGGGAATCGGTCATAACACTGGTCCCGGTATGTTCAATGAACGGGTGATCATAGAACCGTGACGAAATAGACTCGAAACGGTCAACTCAATGGTGAACCGGTCAAATCGTGACTCGTGAACCAGCCGAGCCTTACAAACTCGGATTTTTTGTGTGAGATATTTTTTTTCCCTTTTTCTTCTTTTTTTCCATAGTTAATCAAAGAAAAAAAGTATGAAAGAAGGAGGAGACTAGGACTCTTTTAATACTTAGAGTTTCAAGACTTTTAAAGACACATCATAAGAACTTAGAATTCTCTTTAAAATTCTTCAAGTATTTTGCTTCTATATTCAAAATCAAGAAGAGTTCATCCTCGTCGGCGCGTCGGAAAGAGGTTTCTCCAATTCTACCCTTTTGTGTGTAATAATGTAAGTTGTTGAAGGTTTGAAGTTTTTATGGTGAATATTACATTTTTGGTACACTAATGTGGCATGTACGTTTATTTGGTATAATAATATGGGAGTGACAATTTGGGTATACTAATGTGGAGTATGTAAGGCAATTTGAATACAATTTTCACCGGAATATTCGATTCTCATCGGAAAATTAATTATTTTTGACTAAATTTGGAGATTTTGACTGAGTTTTTTCTTTGACTTCTTTTTCCCTTTTTTTCTTTTCAATTTAACTATTCGTTAAAAAAATATATGTTTTATTTTCTTAAATTTTCCACCCTCACTGCGTCGCCCAGCTGTCGTCGCTGCCATCACCACCGTGTTATCGCACTGTCACCACCACCATCGCCATCACCACCACCTCCACAATGATCCAGAACAAGAAATTAAATAATAAACAAATGTTTCCGAATAAAAATTAGGGTTTAGGAAAAATACTAATTTCTTGTACTTGAATTCAAACAACTTATAAAAGAAATAACAAATTTAAACCAACTTGCAGACATCTTGTAGGTAATTATCAAAAATCAATTTGTTCTTTTACTGTTATAAAGCACTGTAATTCGACGACTATGGTGTTGGCTATGGTTCAGGGGATATGGTTGATGAAAAAGATGAAATTAACTAAAATCGAATACTTATAAAGGAATTATAATCAGAATCTGAATTTTTTATTTGAATCCAAACAAATTTAAACCAATTTCAACAAATTTAAACTGCATACTGTAATTTCTGATGGCTATGATGTTGGCAATGGTTATGATGGTAGGGTTGAAGAAGATGAAATTAACTAAGGGGCTTGAGGTCAATTTGGTAAAATCAAATTCTATTATATTTATAATAGTCAAAATTGGTCAATCCCGCCAAATAATCAATTAATTTACTTAATTTTGGTCAAAATAGTAAAGAATCCCAATCAATTCAAAATCCCCAATTTTACAAGTCATGTGCAATGCACATGACATTTTCCGGCGAAAATCGAATTTTCCAATGAAATTTGTATTTAACTTGTCACACATACCCTATATTAGTGTACTCAAATTGCCCCCATATATTAGTGTGCCAAATAAACATGTATGCCACATTAGTGTACCAAAAATGCAATATTCCCAATTTTTATGTTTGAGACTTTTGAGTACGTAGAAAAAAGCCAAGTTTGTTTTCTTCCATTTGTTTTGATGTTGAGTTGTGACTTGTGACTTTTGATGAGAAGCCTCTTTTTGTACAATATATAAAAACACTATATTATCTTTGAATTTTGCCAAGTCATTTATTGTGGCTAGTACTTATGATCCTATACAATAGTTAAAAATTGTAGCTTCATTTTTGATCCTATATTAATTGGAGATTCTATATTGGACCCTCCCCAATGGAGTCACACCCTCCAACACCACATGTTTGTGTTGGGGTAGGTGGTTTTTGGTGGATGTTAAAAACCACACACCCAACACAAACATTTGGTGTTGGAGGGTATGGCTCCATTGGGTTGAGTCCAAGATAGATTTTTCTCTATATTAATTATGATTCTGACTAGACACAATTCACAAGAGTACAAAACAATAAACTATTAAGGCTAGGATTTGAACTATTTTATTTTACTTTATCAATAAATAGGATTAAAGCAAAACAAAACAAAAAAAAGTGGTGCATACTAGCTAACATTGATATGATTGAGTGGGTGGGAGTGGGTGAGAAAGGACATGTATTCTTTATTAAATTATATTAATACATCAATACTTGTATCCATGTTTTGTTTGTACTTACATAATTCCTTAAAATGCCAAAAAAAAAAATTAACAAATACGTGACTTTTTGGAATTTATTCTATGGAATTCATTATCTTTTATTTATGTATTTAGTGTTGAGATATATATTTGGTGATATCGGCATTGACGATGAGGAGGAGGATTGGAGAAATTGAAATTCGTTTTGATGGTTGTTTTTATAGTAATTTAAACTATTTTTTATTTTTATTTTCTTTTACATATAAAAATTATAAAATTTATCGTAATATTGTTGGATAAGTGGCTATTTTAATTAAAATACTCCTTGATTAATTTATTTAACTCGCAACAAAGTTTGATTAGTAGCAGGTGACTGATTTAAACACTGTTGTCGTTTCTAATTTCTTTATGGGATTCTGAGAAGGGGCTCTACGTGTTTTCTTGTATCTGATTGGTCGATGAAAGCCACGTGTGCTGTCTTGCTATTTCATGTCAATTTCTTTTTAAAAAGAATTATTTTGGTGACAATTCTGAACATTTTAAATTTTGCTAATTAGCTTCATACCATATTGACCATGTGCATTTTGCCATTTTTTTTAGGTCCTAACTATCTAGCTCGACAAATTTTGTGTAATAGTCATTCGTCTTTGCTTTGTGAAGGCATGCCGGTCTTGCTCCAAAAAGTTTATCATATCTGGATTATGGAGTGTAAGAATTGAATGTCGTATTTCAAAACACATTTAGATAAGGTGTTTATTACTTAGTCAGTCTCTCTCCACACCACACATTGCAAAATCTCTGCCTACCAAGCCATTGCAGTTTTACTTCGAATCTCTCAATGCTATTGAAAATGCGGGATAGAGTTATCTCAAATGCTTGCGATTGTTTAATGGCAATTCGTTTCTATGATTACGCGTATTGGACGTGCTTTCATAAAATTGCTTTCACCTTCACTTTCAATGGCTTGGAGAAATCAATGTTAGCACTAAATCCTTGGAACAAGTGCCCTTGAGGTCGTTCTATGTCATACTGGTCCAATAAGTACCCGTTGAGTGGTTCTATGTCTCGTCGAGTTCAACAGGGCCGGTGTGACATACACCACCACCCCACAAATATGTGGTGAATAATACATCATACAATGTTTTTAAAGCCGGACCGGTCATCGAACCGAAAAATTTAGTGGGCCACTGGTTCAACCAGTTGAACCGCTCTAAAAAAATCAGTTGACCTGCGTATATGTAATATATTTGATATATATCCAAAATATAAAACTAATACATAGAGGAAATTGAAATAATTTCATTAAATTGACAAACTAAATCCAACAACATAAATTTAGCTACTTATCCAACAATATTACGATAAATTTTATAATTTTTGTACGTAAAAGAAACTAACAATAAAAAATCATTTAAATTGCTATAATTTAAGACAACCATGAAAAACAAATATCAACTTTTCGAATCCTCCTCCTCCTCCTCAATGTCCATATCACCAACTCCATCAATTCTAATTCGACGGCCAAAATGTTCACGATCAACATCTCTCGTAGTCGCACCATCATTTTCCTCATCTAAAATAAAAAATAATATATTTAGAAAAAATCTTATAAATAGAGATTTCAAAAGAAATACACAATAATTTAATAAGAACAAACATATACATGGGTGTAACCTTGACTCTTCTTCGAGTATATCTTCTAATTCGTCATTATCAAATTCCCATGCAAGGTCTTTTTCTACGATCCAGAACTCTGTATTATCGATGCATTCATAATCAATTGGATCATATGGTCTCTTGTTAAACTTAGCACTAAACAATCCGAGTTGTAAAGTTAAAGTAAAAATAAAATAACAATTAATATTAATTTAATAAAATTAAATTTTACCATTAAAATTAAAAAGAATTATATCTATTCTGCAGATGTAAATTATAATGAACATACACCAAATCACTCATTCGTTGGTCTTCCAACCTATTCTTCTTCTTAGTATAAATTCGCTAAAAAACATTCCAATTGTGTTCACACCCTGAAGAAAAGGCAGCTTGACTAAATATTCTAATTGCTAATATATGTATGTTTGGAGAATCGGTACCAAATAATCTCCATCATTCATCTAGCAAAATAATTTAATTTAGTAATAGAGTACGAATAAAATTGTGAAAAAATATAAAAGAATATTAACATACTAAAAATTACCAGGACGAGTTGATCTTGCAAAACACTTTTGTCTATCCCTGAAGAGTGAGATTTCTTGATATATTTCTGAATTTCCACTCTCAACCTTGATATTTATATTCTTTATCATATTGAAAAGCTGGATTCAAAAAATATATTGCAGCATGTAGACTTTTACGCAACATCCTATCCCACCTAAGCATCAATAATATCCATATATTGCTTATATAAACTTTGCATATTTTGAAATAACTCTTGAATACCTTTCTTAGCCCTATGCATGCCTTCATAAACATAACCCATAATTGGTTTCTCATACGAAGTAAACGTAAAAGTGGAGCCCCAACTCTCACCATAATACTACTGTTAGTCCAAAATCTTTCATCGAAAATAATTTACTTAACTACTTTTGCTTTTCTTTCTTCAAAAATCTTTTGAACTCTTGAGATGTTACCATAGCTTGCAAATCTGCTTTATGATCACTTAAACATTTTAGTGCAATAAATGTAGTGGCAAAGCGAGTATCTCCGGAATGTATAATTTCATTCCACCCTTCTCTATTTCTTAACCAATTAAGAGACCATTTGTTATTGTAGACATAACATGTAACTCTAGATGCAAGTGTAGCCAAATCACTAACATTATGCATATCACCAATGTCTTTCATAATCAGATTAATGCAATGAGCATCACAAGGTGACCAGGTAACGGTAGGATATTCATCACAGAGTAAATGTCCCACTACCTTATAATTACTTGCATTATCTGTGACCATATGAACCACATCACTCACGCTAATCATTCTTATTATATCATCAAATAAGTTACACATTTTTTTAGCATTTGCCTCTATTCTAGAAGTATCGACAGACTTAAGAAATGATATTCCAGTGGGACAGTAAACCAAAAAATTAATCAAAGGCCTTTGTCTAGAATCTCTTCAACCATCACCCATTATAGTACAACCAGTTTCTATCCATTTACTTCTAAAAGAATTAACAATCAATTCAACATGTTTCTTAGCATCTTTTAGAAGAATAACTCGTAAAGCATGATAACTAGGACCAGTATAACCATGACCCATCAATGCAACTTTTATCATGGCAATTTGAAAACGATGTGAATTGCAAGCGTTTAAAGGTATACAACCATCATAAAACCATAATGCAAGTGACATCAGTATCATGCCATTTTTCCTTGCTTTCTAAAACAACCTTAATAGCAGGTTGAGAGGGATCAAGATTACCACTTTTAAAGTAAGCCTCCAATCCGGTTGGCCATTTTCTTTTCCTTGATAATGTATTTTGCATTTTATTGTGACCTCCTCTTTTGAGTTGGTTTGAGGGGTAAGCTCTTGAATATCGCAATCGATGTTAATGTCATCTGCATTTACACCTAACTGATCATCAATAACTAGAGTTCCTCTCTTTTTTTTGGCCTTTTCACCATTATCCTTTAAAGATCCTTAGATCATAAACCGAATCTCTGGAGGTACTTTCTTGCAAGAAATTACATTGTTTTTTGTTCCAGCAAGATGTTGCTTCGTCCGATTAATACCCCACCTTGAAAAGATGCATGTCAGAACCCACAAGTCAATGTCTTTTTTCCCTCGACATTTGTTGCCTTTGAGACATAATTCTATGCTACATCTCTCTTTTGTCGTGGATTACTCCCAGATATTTCTTGTCCGGCAATTGGTATGGATAGAGAGCTTGTAGCATCCATTACACTGCAAAAGAGCGAAATAAAGTATGAGTTATATAAAACTAGCTACATTAAATATATATAATTTATTGTAATAATACTCATAGTAAGTGATAAAATATTAGCAAATTTATGTAATAGAAAAACAAAATTAATCTATATATGTACCATTATAAAAGGATGAGTTGTTTTTTCATATTTTTTGATTTACCTAAAATAGCCCTATGAAATTCAATTTTTAATGGCAGAAGAGTCACATAATAAATAAATAAATATAACAATAAAAAGTTTTATTTATGTATATTTCTATAATATGTGGAATAACATTAGAACTCTACAATATATATCTATAAGATGTGTAATATCATTAGGACTCTAACAGAAAAAAAAAACATTAGGACTAAAAAATTAAATTATATATTAAAAGTAGTTTTTTTTTAATTACGTGGGTGTGAAGTACAAAGACACCTAATCATTACATTTATCAAAATTTTCTCAAATGTTACTTACAAATAATAGGTAGAATGATTATTGCTCTAGATTGATATCTAAATGTTATATATAAGGTTATATCATTATGTGCCAAATATTTGATTAAGTTTAATCAAAATGTTTATTAGTCGACCAATTAAGAAGTGTAGAACAAAATTTAATTGCATATTTATAAATACCATTTGAAAAATTAATAATATTATTCGAATACATCTGAAAAAGAAAAGAAAACAAAGAAGCTAAAGAGATATTTTATTTTTTATGATTAAACAACAAAATGTAATTGCATATTTATAAATACCATTAAAATTAATAATAATATTAGAATATATTTTTAAAAATAAAGAAGCTTAAGGAAATATTTTATTTTTACGGAGGTTCTTTTTCTTTACGTTTTTAATCTTGGGCAGCCCAACTCCTCAAATTAAATATATGTTTTGGGCCTGAGTGAGCATTTGGGCCACATGGATAGCCCATCACCTAACCAAGAACCATAGTAACATACTTGAAACCGAAAACATATATGAAAAGATTTAAATCCTAAAATTTACTAATTGAAGTTAATTTGAAATATAATATGATAATATCTAATTTCCCCATTCATAAAAAATATTATAGTGATGACAAGAGCATTGATTAGCACTTATTAAATTTTAGTTAATTGAAGGAATTACTTAAAATCAATATAAATTTGTAACGTTTCATCTCCGTATATTCTTAAATTTACACATTTAAAATCATTACTCCAAATATATGAATATACTAATATATATCTATCTATACTATTATAAAAATAAGGGTTGTTTTTTACATTTTTTTATCAACCTAAAATATTCTTATTAAAATTCACTTTTAATGATAAAATATTCAAATAATAAGTTATCTAATTTTATTAGGACTCTAAAATAAAATAAAAATAAGAAGTTGTCTAATTTTATTAGGACTCTATAATAAAATAAAACTATATAAACTTATTAATTAACTAATCAAACTACATTAGGTCACTCAATATAGAAACGATGCGTCTACGGCTGCAACTAGGTCACTCAATATAGAAACGACGCATCTACGGCTGGAACCGTGTTAATTATTCTGGGAAGCATATACAAAAGAGTACTAAATATTTGTTGTGCATTGCCCTACAAACTTCAATATATTTTTTTAAGTTTTGCATCTCTTGCATAGGGTTCAAAATTATTATTTATATATATTTTTATTATTAAATTTTAATATAACTATACATCTTATTGGCATAGATATATATTTAGCAATTATTTGACTCTTGCAACTACATGTTGGGAAAAATGTTTAGACCTGAAATTTATATCCTACATGATTTTTTTATTTTATTTTATCACAATAGAAAAATCATTCACATATTTTTACATTTAATATATAAAATTATCGTACATTTGTAAATTTTAAAGTAATGTACACTTTGCTCACTTGCATATAAAGTATATTACAAAAGCCACTAAACTGTCAAACTTGATATTTCCCCCCTTATTTACATTGATACCCATTTTTACACTTGTGTAAAATATGTATATACATTAAAACTTCCATAATTAAATCTGATTTTTTTTTCTTTTATTACATCTCAAATTTTTATCCTAGCGAAGAAGGAATATATCTCAAACTATATGAGTTCTAAACTAATATAATTTCAAGTTAATTCAATACTCGGTTTTAATATCATCTTAATTATAAATTAGTCTTAAATAGTCCAATTTTATCGTACTTAATGTAGTCAAAATGAGAGTTAATGTAGACAATATCTCGAACTAATCATATTTGTATGTTTTGTTCGTCACAATAACTCTTTCCTTTGCTATTATACCATATTTATGTGTCATATTGCTCTTTTTTTAATGGGGTGTAATACAACTCACATTTCTATAGATTTAACATTTAATTAAATGAGTCAAATAATAAGATAAATAATTTGATTAGGACTCTACAAGTGGGGTCAATGTTACATTTTCAGACATTTTAAAATTAATCCAGATACAATATTAATTAAAAGTATACATAACGGACACGGTTATGACATAGATACGATACTACACTAAATCTTTTCTTTTTAGTTATGTGCTATGATGCACAAACACGCGACACGTTGAGATGAAGCACTACACGACATGGCCACGTAAATAAAATAGTAGCAAGAATAAGAAGTATAAGTACATTATAACTCTACAATGATATTTGTAAAATTACAAATATTAAAATTTATGTGAGTTAAAATATTAATCTTTTGCCGTAAAATAGTATAATGCCTAGGAATATATTAGGATTATATCCAACTACACCTATAATAAATTTAAAATAAATCTTGAAATTACTTTTTAAATTCACGAATGTATGTGAACATATTGACATTTATTGTGAAGTTACTGTACCATAAAGAATGCTTATTTTACTGATTAGGTATTATTTTGAATTCACGTTTCTGTAAATCACAAAAACAATGTATTATAGGTATAGCATAGTAAAATATTTTATTAAGTACGGAAAAAAGATTAATTCCTTGACAAATTCAATTATATTAGTATAAGTTCTTTTATGTGATTTATATGTGTAATAAACCCACATATGTAAAAATAAGAATAATTATATCGTCAACTATTCTTGTATTATTATGTGACCTCCTATTCTTGTTAATAGGAGTACAAGAGTACTCCTATTTATTTATTAAAAAATATATTATGATATATATTTTCAGATATTATTGTTTGTATTCTATGTCACAAATGACCAAAAAATATTGCTTCTTTATAATCTTAGTGTAGTAGCTCATTTATTTTTTAGCAAAATAATTACATGAAAGATCAAATAACTTTGAAGTATCGAATTGTATAAAAACAAATACTCATTATTTTCGTGATTGTGATAGACACGAACACAAACCACAACCAAATTGTTTCACATTTACAAGAAAAACCAATAAAACACTTAAAAATGAAGCATAAACAAAAAAGATGAATATTTAGAAAAGAAAAACATTGCAAAATGAGAATGAAAGTGATATAAATATAAAAAGAGAATATTACATTTTTGTCCGACTTTAAAAATTTATCTCATCTTTATGAATTTTTTCATTTAGTTTTTAGATTATAAGAGTCAAACATTAGTCGTCATACAAATAATCATGAAAATAATTGTCTAATCTTCTATGTTTGGTCAAATATCATAATCATTATTCTTCATGTCCAACTTCATGGACAAACAAGTCATGCTCCAAATCCGGTTCATCAAGAGTGAAATTTTCAATCTCTAAAACTTCAAAGTCATTACTTGACTAAAAAGCATCCCCACCCACATCCCACATTTCATATATTGTGAAGTATATTTTGATAAAATACGAGAAAAAAATTACTTTAAAGTTTCTATAATTTTGTATTTTACATTTGGATCCAAAAGGATTAATTTTCCTTTTAGAAAAAGGTGGACACCCATGTATTAAACGTGTCGGACATGGACATGTTCGATATGTGTCAATATTTTTTAGTTTATTTTTATTCATGACATAGATCAGTCGTGTCTAACACGTTTTGGTAGCGTGTTGGAGGTGTGTCCTTGTCCGAAGAGTGTCCGCCACCATACGGCGTGATTTTACGAAGTGTTTGTGCTTTATAGGTATGTGCATTGGTTCAAAAAGTAATATATTTCAAAAAAATAAGGATATGGTACACTAAGGATATATCTATTTACATGAATGTATAATTTTTTTAAAAAGATAAGTTAACATATTTATTGACATAAATAAAATTTTATCGAATTCTTCGAATTTTTTTATCATTTGTTCAACTTTTATATTTAAGTTTTAATAAAAGAAAGAAAATATTATCTCTTTTTGTATTATAGCGCAAAATGTTTGTATAATGATAAAAAATAAATTGTATGTCAAGTACCAATACATGTTGATACTTCAAATTTTATACCTGATACGTCACCAAAAAAATCCTTTCTTATTTTTTTGACATTATAAAACTATTTATGATACAATAATCAAAAGTATACATAGCTGAAGCGGGAATGGCACCCATATTGAACTAAGTCTTTTTTCTGTGTAACATAGGTCAAAATGAAGTAGTGTTTAAAATTTTGGGATGTGGTACACTGAGATATGTCTATTTATATGAATGTATAATATTAAAGAAAAATAAATTAAAAAGACTCATTGACATTTGACTTTTATGTTTAAGTTTTAACAAAAGAAAGAAAATATATATCTTTTTGTATTTTAGCCCAAAAAATATTGTATAATGATAAAAATAAATATTATTTATGGTACCCAAGGCGAGTTGAAATGCTTCAAAAATTTAATCAGATATGGTATCCAAAAACAAATCCTCCTTATATTTTCAGACATTTTAATATTATACCGGATACTTTGTTTAGGATTATCTATAGCAGAACTGCTACGAAACCAATATGATACTATACTAAGTGTTTTTTATGAGTATATACACAACATTGGTTATCAAACTTCAATTATAACCTATGATGCACAAACACGGGACATGGTCGTGCACAACACGACATAGACACGGGATACGATATTTTTAAAAAATCATAGGATACGGCACGATAGTAATATATATATATATATAATATATATAGTATAAATTACTTGTTTATTTTTAAGTTCGATATGTCATAAAAAAATTAATTAGTCATCAATACTCATTAAATCAATAACAAATAAAAAACAAGAATAACCACGTCTTCAACACAACATTAATATAGCACAATAAAATGCTTCATTGTACAAATTCTAATGCAAATAAATGAGGTAGCAATTAAACATTAATCGTCATACAAAATAATGGAAAGACAAAGAGTCTTATCTTTAATATTTGGTCAAATATCATAATGGTTTTTTACCTACTTCATCTACAAGTAAATCATGTTCCAATTCTGATTCATCAAGATTATATTTGCAATTTCTAAAATTTCAAGAGGGAGAATTACAATTTCTAAAATTTCTATATGTTGATCCTCAAAGCATCTTCACCGACATCCTTCATTTTTGGTCTCACCTCTTATATATTGTGAAGTCTTTCTTAATAAAATATGAAGAATTTTTAATTTTTAGTTTCTATACTTTTGTATTTTATATTTTGATCGCAAAGAATTTTTAATTTCTATACTTTTGTATTTTATATTTTGACCCCAAAATATTTAATTTATTTCAAGAAAAGTGGACACCTGTGTCCTAGTCCGTGTCGGGTCGTGTCCGAAACGTGTCGATTTTTTTTATTCAAGGACACGTGGCAGCCATGGCCGACACATGTCGAAGCCGTGTAGGAGGCGTATTCGTGTTCGAGAAGTGTCTAACACGACCATCGTGATTTTCGGTATGTCCGTGCTTTAGAGATTATAACTCTTTTAATTTATTTGTAGTTACAACTAATAACTAAGAATTTGTATATTTATTTATGTGGTTTGTATGAGTTATGTGTTTTTATGTACACTCCTAACATAAAAAATACTAATGCGTCATTTGATTAAAACAATAAAAAAAATAAAAAATAAGAAGCAAGAAGTCTACGTAAGTATCCAAATTTTGAACCAAAATGAAGATGTTTGCCAATATATAAAGAACTAAATTAAAAAAAGAAAGAATATAAATTTATGATCCATTGAAATTGAGAAACAAATTTCGTGAAATGCAATCAGAATTTATTTGGAAATATTTATTTATGTTTCTCTTTTTTTACGTTGATTTAACAGTTCATTCAATTAAAATTTAATCTTTTAAACAAATATAGTTTATTAATGATAAACTCATTTAGTCAAATTATTGTAGAAAATATTTTGAATTTGAACATTAATTACGTATATAATTATTTTTATAGATATGATATGATTCACGTTCAACGATCATGTTATTTACTTGTGTATATAAATATTCAAGTTAAAACATTCCGTGTGTTAAATATGTTACATCTCAAATCATTTGAGATATGAAATTAAATAATAATATTTATTATTGCCGTTAGATGACTACAAGTCAATAACCTTTTAACTAATGCCTAAACTATAAAAGAAAACATATTTTTAGTAACATTAAATATATATCTCAACAACCCATAAATGTGTTTCTCTTTTTCTTTTCTTGAAGTTTAGACAATGAATTTAATTACATATGACACAAAAAATAATTTATCTTTAAATTCCTTGAAAAACAACTCTTATCTGGTGTCATGTGATTGTTGTAGTCATAACTCATGAGAGGACATAAATAAAAAATAATGAGTTGCATTTGAATAAATTCCAAAATCCATATCATTCAAATCATTACATTCAAACATATACTTGAATTTGGATAACGATTTTTAGGACTGGAGGAGGTTAAAAGAGGATGCATTCGAGAAGCTCGTATTCAGATTTGTCAAGAATCCCCAAATCATTTATCAAAGTTAATAGCAAAGAGCTAATAAGACATGCATTACGTATAATAGCAAAATAAGGAATTTGAGTTTTGGGATTAATTATTATTTCAAGGATATGATAAATTTGAGATATTTAATTTGTTTTGTAAAGACAAGTGGAATTGGAATAAGCAACGTGATTTATAAGGAATATCAAGCACAAGAGTTTGATATAGATCCCAAGTCCCAACTATAGTATATAATATATATATATATATATATATATCCTATGTTGGAACTTGGAATATCAAGGCAACAATAGAAATGTTAGACGGAGATAGTATTCATACTTACTTAAAACTAAATCAAATAAATTTGTTGCATCATTATCATTATGTACAAAAAAGTTTTTTATACAAACAAGACATTATGTACAAAATATTAGATGATTGAAAAATAAATGCAATTAAGTTGGAAAATAATAAGATGTGCAGTAACAGATATTAGCAAGTCAGCGTGATGACTGTTTTTAAATTTTGCTTTTTTTATTGTTTCAAATTAAATTTTATTCACATTAGTGTTGTATAATACTTTTTCTAAGTTGAGTGTCTTTCATATATAATGTTAAGGGTCAACGTGACTGAGTGTTAGGGCCCCTAATAGTTGCCCTATCAATTATGTCTTTAGAGAAAGAACAAAGAAGTAAATAAAGAAAAAGAACATGCTAACCAAGTCTATTCATTTTTTATATTATTAAATATATCTTGCTAGGTAAAATATGTATTTAATATCTGTAGGTAGGGATGGCAACGGGTCACCGTGTCTTTCATTTTATTGAATTATACATAATAAGAGCAATCAAAAAACAGATACCAAAAACCATACGGTGGAATGCAGGAAATTTACTATATAAAGCAAAATGTCCGGATACAAAAAACCATCAACAATGAGCCTAAAGCAAAATGTCTAAGAAAAAGAAACATATACCAAAAAACAACAATGAAAACTATCCATCCTCAGACGTTCACAACTCTAGAAAAATAGTCCATGTCCTCGCACTTTTTGAAAAACTTAGAGTCTAGAAGCTCTGCAACAGTCGGCCTATTCTGAGGTCTCCACCAAAGACAGCTTATCACCATTTCCTGAAAAGCTCTCGAGAATTTTCTCTTTCCGAATAACATCGAATTTAACCTTCTAATCCCAGTTTCTTCCTCGTCATTCCATGTGTCGGGAAGCTTATTATACGCCTCGATTTTCAAAAACCGTTTTTTTAGCTCATCCTTATTCCTAACACGAAGCCCTCCATAAGCCAATTCCAAAGCGGTAATGCCAATCCACCAAACATCAGTTTTATGTGCAAAACGCTCACAAGGAGACTCTGGTGCTGCAGCCCACTCACTAATAGAATTCTCAAGCAAGTACATAGGATTTTGAGTTTGAGTTTGATTTTGAGTTTGGTATATCGTCGCTGAATAGGCTAACTTAATTTCGTTTTGATCAAAGAAAATATTACCCGCATTGATTTCTAAATGAACTCTTCTTTTCGTATGCATGAAATGCACAGCTTGGACAATTTTTTTTAAAGCAACTGCAATGCATTTTTCTGGAAACCCATTGGAGAATCGTGCTTGCATTATTGATCTAAGAGATTGAGCGATGAGGGGAAAATGAACACAATAGTACCTGCCGTTATGAAGTACTTGATCTCTGGTGATTCCGATGATATTGGTATGAGTTGGCAATAAAAGACTTCTTTTCACATCGAGTTCCAAAAAATGGAAGATAAATGGTTCGTAGTCCATATGTGCGTATTTAACAGCGACCTGAGTGGTCAAAATCTCGTTGGCATCTGGTCCTAAGCGTGTACAAGTTGCTTCAAAGACTTTTACAATGCCGTCATTTGATGTTCCGATCTGCGTTGCTATCTGATCTATTTGATATAGTCCAGAAGAGAAGGTTGGGTGAGAATGGATGTTAGAAGGGCCTTCTGCCATTTATGTTTTCTCGAAAAGATTGTTATATTGTTGAGGAGGGACTTCGCTATGAAGTATGGAACTTGGAAATGGAAGTAACTAGCACGTTCACTATGATATATATATATATAGGGTTTAGTACTATTGATGTCTGAATAAAGTTGCATGGAGCTTGTACTCACACCTCAATAGTGAACGTACTGAGATACAAGCTCCATGAGCAACTTTACCTTTGTTCTCCAATCATAAAAGTATTTTTGGCATTGTTTGTTTATTTATTTTATACTTTAATTTTCTAAATTTTGAACAACAAAATTCTAAATAAACATAACACAAATTATTCTTATCCAAATTCACTTTTTTTTAATCTCTTGAATAACTATATATCCAATCACATATATATAATTTAATGCATTCAACAATCATAATAATTCATCATAATAATTATTTATCTTTCATATTCTATAATTTATAACTTTTATTTTTTATTCACATAATTATTATATATATAAATAACATAATCAATCAACACATCATTCATCAACGTATCACTAGTAATTTGTCATAGTAAATTTGTTCCAAAATACAATATAGCCTAATTTAAAAAAAAAAACTATTATTTATATGGTAGTTGCACCAAAATTTAAAAGCATTTTCATGAAAGAATGTATATAAATGTATCTATATGTATATAGCATAGAAAGTTAAAAAGAATTTTAGAATGAGCAAAAATGTTTCCTAGATGCTTTGAAGGTACACGAGAAAAAGTAAAAAGGAAAAAGACAAATTGTTTCCTTTTTATGTGTGATGGTATGAAAAGTAAGAAAAGTTAAAATTAATTTTTTCTCTATTGTATAAATTAGTACTAGTGTGTGCCCCGTGCTACGCACGATATGTTATTCGGGTATGGTATTTTATTAGTTGTTAGTGTAAAAGTTTTTAACTATTATTCTGTTGAATATCATCAAATAGTGTCACAAAAATATAATAAATAAACAAATACCGAAATACATGTGTGAAATATGTCACATTAGTGCAATATAATTGAAAAATATATAAATAGTTCATTAATAGTTTGCTCGTTAAGATAAGAACGTAAAACAAAGAAAATAACAATTTTCACTATTTATGAATGTAGAAACCGTAATCTTTCTGGGAGATATAGACATTCTTCAGACCAGTCCACAGGTAAAATAAAATTGACAGTTCTTCGCGCATTTGGCCTAGCAGAGTTTGGTGGTACAGGAACGATAAATGTAAATGCTCGGTTGTTGAATAGGTTGACGTGGTCTTGTAATAGTTGTTTTCCATTTTCCTAAAAGTGTTATATAGTATGTCTATATTAAATATTTTTTAAGTATTGAATCCCAAACTAAAGTAACATTGTACCTTTTCTTCGAAACTCTTGAAAAAAGCAGCTGGCTCGTGAAACAGAAATTCACCCTGTTTGTTTAATAACTTCAAGTCAATAGTTCCACTACAGTCTCTTACAGTAAGATGTATGGAGAACCTGAGCCGAAAGAGTAACTTAGGTTGTGCATGAAATAATAAAATATAAGTACAATTAAATTGAAAATAATATTACCTAAAAGTTGCGTTTACAGCATCATTGCAATTCATACAAATCATTTTTTCATAATATGATCTGCAACTATTTTGGCATCGGTTGCATGTTGCCAACCATAAATTGTTAATATCAATATTCTCAATTCTGGCCATAATCCGAAAAAATTTAACCTATAAATAAGATATATAATTATTTAATATGACATATACTTTAATGGAAAATGACAAAAATAACCAAAATACTTACATCATTTTGATGGGCATATTCATGTATCAAGATCCTCTTTGCATTTGAAATTTTCAAAGCCCTGGATATTGTAAAGCCACTTGCACGTAACAATGAGACTAATTTTTGAGGCCTTTTTTCTATAGCAAACCTATTGAAATGCAATATTTAGAATGTTGATAAACTAAAGTAATAGAAATACAATTAATTAATTATTAAAGTTTATTCTCACCAGTTATTTAAACGGTCTGTAAACCTTGTCTTCCGATTGATATATAATTTGCTGAAATCATGTGTGTATATGCAAGGCCCTGAAAATAATAATAGAAGATTACACCACAATTTAAAAAAATTGAGTGATATAAAATAATAATTATTTATTTACCTTCAAATGTTTTTATGACAACTCCACATGCTAATATTGTGTTGTTTTTCTCAACTGTTTTTTGTAATAGTTCACCTTCTTCATTTGCTAATTTGTCGTGCAGAACCATTCGAACAAATGTCATCCTGATGCATAGAAATAATTAATTTAACCACCATTACTAATTAAAGCGAATACATATAATAAAAAACTAAAGCTTACGTTGTGTCAAGAAGTATAATTTCTCGAGCGGATGAACCATTATGCGTTAATCGCGAATCCGTAGCACAAACCACCAACCCAAATATATCTGTGCCAATTTAAATCCGTCACATATACAAACCAAACATATCTTACCAACAAATATAGTTTACTTACCAATTAATTGATCTTCAACATCCACATGATCTCCAATATCTTGTAGCCTCACAATTTGATGATAATTATTGAAGAATGCGTCTGTAAGATTGAATGGATTTTCGATTTTTGTATCTTGTCCTAATAGTACTTGATAGTGATGTGGGACTATTTTATATTTTTTATCTGCCATTACCACTTGCACATCATGTAGATTGTAAATATTTCCCTCGGTAAGACGCAAAGTGAAATAATTGGCATTAGGACCATATACAACACCTTGCATGAAAAAACCCTGACAATTTTGATATATGATAAAATTGAAATCAGAAATTATTATTGAGGCATTAAAATTAATTATATAATATAATTAAATAGATCTAAAAATGTTGTGTTAATATGCATTCTTACTTTACAATCTACAAATACTATCTTCAGTATTTGTATCTTATGTGGTTGTCTGCATACATCTATCAATCTGACTACACGAACTTGAATATTGAATCGAAGATTATGTGGATTCAACAACTCCAGAGAAGTATATAATATATGTCTATCACCTGCACTCAAAAATTATTTATGTATAAACGTTATATTGGAAGTGAATTGCAATTTCTGTATGTCATTCAATTATGTAAATCATTATAATAAAGTAATGATAATTAAATAATGTAACAATATTAAATTGTATTGTAAAAACTAAAATTACATAGATGTCTTTAATTAACGATCAGCGTCAAGTACTTCACGATATACGATATTTTTGGTATAGTTTGCAGGTATTTCTGGCCTATTAAGAATGAGAATCTTCAAACCTAGTGGATTCGTTACACGTGATAATGCAACATATAGCTGGCCATGAGTGAATATAGGATTCGGCATATATAATCCTACTCTATTGAGTGTCTGCCCTTGGCTCTTGTTAATAGTCATTGCAAATGCCAATTTAACTGGGAACTGTCTTCTTTTTATTTGCACAAATGTTTGAGAAGCGGAAGTTGTCAAAATAATACGTGGAATAAGAACTTCTTCACCTATATGAGATCCGGTGATTATACGTGCCTCGAGAACCTTTTCACCCATCTTCAATATTATAAGTCTAGTTCCATTGCACATACCCAAAGATTGATTAATATTTCTTAGAAGCATTATTGGCGCACCTTCCTTGAGCTCCAGACAATGATTAGGAATACCAGAGACTTTTATCGAATGTAACAATTCAGGAGGATTCATTGTTTGTTCACGGTCACTTGCTTCGGACGGACACAATGTGTCAGCGCTATGAAATTGTCGAACTTGACCAGGAAGCATGGATAACATCATACAATTGATTTCATCAACATCACTATTCTTTGGAGCCAAAATAGCCCTCTCTTTCAAATAAGTAGAATCCTTGTACCTATTACTTAATTCAGGATAAGTTTCACATATTAACTTCATAATCGAATCATCACTCTTTTCTATTAGAAACTGTTGTGGTATTTCAATCCAATCCGAGTCAAAATCCTGATCCACATTTATGCATCTTATTTTTCCTTCTCCCAGATTATTTAACCAATCAGCAAAACTTTGCAAGTCATTGAGCGATTGAGTTGAACCCTCATGTGCAATGAGTCGCATGTTTATGTTTAGATGCATAATTTTGCATTGATTCCAGATTTCTGATTTCTGTAGTGATGCTGAAACAATAGATTCACGCCTTCCTTTGGTTACCACAAGTAATATTTGCTTAAAATCTCCTCCTAAGACGCATAATTTTCCACCAAATGGTTTACCGTGAGAAAAATTAGGAGTTACTTTTAGCAAGTCATTTAGAGTTTTACTAACAGCTTCAAATCCATAGCGGTGCATCATCGGTGCCTCATCCCAAATTATCATTGACGCTTCTTGAATTAGTTGTGCTAAATCACTATTCATATTAATCGGACAACGTGATGATTCAATTAGTTCAAATGGGATTTTGAATCGTGAGTGCGCAGTTCGGCCCCCAGGTAACAACAACGCAGCAATACCCGATGATGCAACTGATAAGACAATTTTTTTTGCAATCTAAATTTCGCAATTAACGTTCTCCATAAGTACGTCTTACCAGTCCCACCACTACCATTGACAAAGAATAATCCACCGAGATTTTCCTCGTAGGCATGAATTATTTCATTATAAACTCTCAGTTGATCACTGTTCAAACCGTTAAAATATGACTGAAATAATTCTGCTTCAACAGTAGCATCATAATCAATCTCTTCTCGTATCAGCCTATTTGTTATATGTCCAAATGATCGAAAAGATGGGAGAGGCATAGGAGGAAAGTCTGCAAGTGTCTTTCCATTTTTATTAAGAATATGTTCAATTTCTTGAAGGCCCCATTCTCTCAAATCCTCATCATTTAGATGTATGTTTCTATCATGCAAGTCTCTTTGAACTCTGTATTGGAAATCATCAACCATAGACCTCCAATGTTCTTCCCATAAATTGACAGGGTCTGTTATCTCCGAAAACATAAGCATCGTTGAAAACATATTTCGAAGTTTTATGGGGGTTGCCCAATTTGAGGCTTCTAATAATGCTTCATGCCATTCGTTATCATCATCTGGCAAACCCCGTGAAGCACATGCCTGCTTAAAAGTTGGGTACACCATCCCATTAAAAGATTTTAAATCATCAAAACATTGAGCTCCACAAATTTTGTAAAGCAACATCCGCAAGTAGTATCTTTCCCCAGAGTTTGCATGTGCAAAAGGCAACCTACCAATACATTTTCCTTGTCTACGGTTGACCCATTCCTTCCTATCTAGTTTCCATACCCATGCAGTTGGAAACTGAGCGTAAGTCAATGTTCTTGCTTCAACATAGTTTATATTTGCTTCGAACCACTTTGTTAACATTGTATCTCGAACACCTTCACGATGGATTATATCAGGCAAGTTGGCATCCTCACTGAATATAACAAACTGTTGATTTGGCAAATGGTATTGTAATCGCAACACAGTTGGATTATGGTTTTGCAACTCAAACTCATATATTCTCCAGCATGCTTCAATAGCTGATACATAACGACAATCCAAATATTGTTTGATTTCATCCACATGTCTATATCTTCGATGTTCACTATTTTGATCGTTATCGACATTGTTTTCAATCACTATAGTAGCCATATCAAAACCCTTATACACATATTTGTAGAGATACTTCATCAATTTTGGGGATCCAACTTTCTCAACATTTATGTGGGCATCAAACAACACCATTAGATCCCGATTATATGGAACGACCCAGCTATTGTCTATTGCAATGCCATTTTTTATGACTATGTTATTGGAATCATATCTACGCATGTACAACACAAATCCATTGTCATCAATTGTAGTTTGATTACAAAACTTCTTTGGGTAATGTTTAGAACATTTTCCCTCCACCATGCATGGTGCATTTGGATTATGAAGTCCACATGGTCCGTGAATCATGTGTTTAACCACTGTTTCATAAGCTAATGGATCTTCATTTTTATTTGGAAGTTCTGCACATATGAACTTGTCGATGTCATCAGGAGTGTTGGGTTTTTCATGCTCTGATAGAGTTATCGTTAAATGTGAATGAGGCAATCCTCGTTTTTGGAACTCTATCACATTAATATCTGTTATAAGAAAAATATTTATCATCTTAGATCAAATATTTGTTAAATATATTTTATAAATTGTTAAGTACAGTTTGGTATACCTGCTATCACATTTCCCAAAAGTTTTTTTTCCTTCAAATATTTGAGCAACTGTTTGTGCTTCATTCTAAAAACCCTTGCAAGAATATCCGGTCTATCTGCAGAATGTTGACCAGGAAGCTTTTGTAGGTCTCTAGAAATTTCTGGCCAGCTTGGATTGCATGTAAAAGTAATGAAGAAGTCTGGAGCTCCAATTGCCCTACATATGGCTATAGCATCTTGATAATGTTGCACCATATTTCGTGGACCTCCAGTAAAAGAAGACGGTAAGACAATTCTCCTTCCAACTGCGCTTGCATCTGTATCTCCTGTAACAATTGCATCTTCAATGCCTTGATATAAATCTGCACGTACCTCAGCCTGGTGTAACTTTATATAATTTAATCTTAGTTGTTCAATAGCTGCGTAACAGTCAACGATAAGTTGATTAAATAGACGTCCCCCTTGTAGTAACGTTGTTCCCTCATTAACTCTTTGCTGAAATCGAAAAGCCCAAAATGCTCTAATGGAGACGTTTCCGTACCTGGATTGCTCAAAATTATTTTGGATGCCTATTCTCCATCCATCGGTGCCATACGGAAAGAGCAATGGATATTGCAGTGGTGTATATGATGGATGTGTTTCACTAATTCGTTTCAATTGGCCGTCATTCTTACAAACTATAATATCACGACATCCATCATTTGTGTCTCCTCCAACAATAAGAGCAGCAATCTCATTAGAAGTTGGTCGAATGTATTGTCTATTGTTTCTTGAATGCAAAATGCGTATATGTAGTTTTGCTCCATTATCATGTTGCAGTGCATCTCTTGCCCTTCGAAAAATTTGAACATATGGATTGACATTATCCAACATGTTTTTCAAACCTTGAGTTGTAGAAGAAGTGCGTTCTGAATTATTTTCATTTCTTTCAAATAATGATAATCGATTGCGAATCTCAACCTCTTCATCACATATGTACAATTGTACAAAGCGATTCATTCGTCCAGGTGATGGAAGTAATGATCCAATTCGATGATAATTTTCACCTGAGATCTTGAAGCAAGGAGGTCCTCTCCCGTCTTGGACAGATGTATCAATTTTCCCACCATAGAGGTGAAACAGAACATTGAGTTAAATGATCTGATGTTTTCCATAAAAAAATCGATCTTTGAATAACTCTTCAAGATAATCGGGAGAATGTGGTAGCAGAGGTAAAAGAATTTTTCCACTTTGGCAACATATACCAAACTTTGGGTTGTTATTTGTGCTATGTGTTAGTTTCTCTTCTAACCACATAATTGCATGACAAAATTGACAGATGACGTTTCTTTCACTTAACACTAATCTTGCAAGTGCCCGATTTACTGTAGGTCTTGGTATAATTGGTATATCTGGAAGTTACGATAAATATATAAGTTTATGCGATCGAGCATTATTTAAAATTATATTTTAAATTATTTACTTGATATTAATAAAATTTGATAAATTCATCTAGTAGATTTAATAAATTTATACGTTATAGATTTATCCGTTTTATATATTGTTCTTATTTAATAAAAATAATAACAATTATATTTCATGCATAACACAACCCACACAGTAGTTGTAACTAATTTCATAAATGTAAAATTATTAGTAAATTTAAAAAATATTCATATCAGAATATTTTTAAAAATAGAATGATATTACCTTGAACCGCAAGTGTAGGCGAAATATTTCCATCACATATATTTTCATCTGCTACAGGTGGGCTGCTTGGTACTAAAATCTCAATGTTCGAGTCATACTGGTGAACTGATTGGACTCCTATACATTTATGATCATACATTAGACCTTACTTTTGGTAATATTTATTTTTCAATAGGAAATATAATTTCAATGTTGCAATCAACTAAAATTGTAAATATACAAATGTATTTATAATTATTAAGAATTTTTTTAATATGTTCATTAGCATACCTTCAACCATATGTGCATCTGTAGGATTCATATGAGTCTCATTAGCATCTTGTATAGGTGCAGTGTTGGGTGCCAAAAGCTCATCGTCTGAATCAGAAGGAGAATGGAGAATATCTCCTAAACATTTAAGATGAACATTAACAACTGTAACTATGTTTGCTTCCTTATAAAAATATTAAATCTAATATATAAATACAATCAATTTAAATTTCAAACTTACGTAAGAAATTTAAATCTACTATTGGGTTGATGTGCACTTCATCCGTTGTATGGGTCCTAGTTAAGTGATATGTTCCTGGAGGATGTTAAACGATTTGTTTTTTAATAATTATGCTTCGCTTGTAATATTAAATATTTTTTTAAAATTGTAAATGAGAAATAAGACGTATCATTAACAAAATAAGAATTTAATAAAATTAAGTGCATTACCATTTATGTCTTCCATAGTTGTTACCCTCGCAATTGTTTGTTGGTCTCCAACATTATCATTGGGATGCTCTTCTCTTATAGGTTGACTACCGCGTTCTCTATTTATTGTACGTGATGATGATCCAATGTTCGACCGTGTCACATGTGTTCTTCTATTGCGCCGCACACGTGGTACTGGTAAATAAATAGGAGATCCTTCAGCAGCATTCAAAGATGCCCTGTGTAATTCAGTTATTGTTTGATATTCTCTTTCCATTCTTGCCAATGTTTGGGTGATGGCATGATCAGTAACTCCTCTGTGGCGTCTAGCATATAATTTTATCATTAATTTGAGCCTTGCGAGCTTACATCGAATACGATTGATGTTCATTGCACTGCGCAATTGAAAAATTAAATTTAACAAAAGTTTAAATATCAAAAGGCATTATTAATCATTAATTAACTAATTTATAATTAATGGCTAAAAAATATTAATCATTAATTAACTAATTATTAACTAAAATTATTAATCTATCTATATTGGACACGTTGGTCGAAATAAATACAATAAAAGGCATAAAAGAAATTATTTGTATTGATTTGAATAATAATCTCTTACGGAATCAATGGAAGGAAGAAGAAGATGCAGACGGAAGAGCTGAACTCACACAATTTCTCAAATCCTACAGTAATAAAAAAAAACACATAAGCATACGTATGGCTATTGAATAAAATATGCTGACAATTTTGGTTCTAATATTGAAAGAAAAGAATACCTCACTATAGCGAGCACGACAAACTTGCTCTCAGATTGCAGAAAAATATGTTTCAAACTTCCTATTAAATTGCAAAAAAATATGTTCCAAAGTTGCTCTCAAAATTTTTCTCGTCTATTGTTGTGAAGAAAATAAATTTCAATCGAATTATAAAGTAATAATATGTAACTAAGTCTATCTATATTGTTCATGGCATATGGGCCGAATAAGATATGGTAACTAATCTTATAGTTTTCTTAAAAGATTGTTATATAGATTTGTTAAAGCTTAAAACGACTTTATCATTGAGTGTGCCAAATCTCAACTAAGAAAATAATGTCACTTAATTCAGACGTAATCTTTTTTTATCAATTAATATTTTTTGCTTTTCTAAAAATTGCATATTATCTTCCAATCAATCATGCCTTATTTATCTATATTTATAATTAGGTAAACCGTAAAAGCATGCCATTTATAATTTATGAACTTACTGAAATTTACTGATTTATAATTCTTTGCTGATTTTTGCCATAATTCGACCATACCCAGTGAAAAGATCTAGCCCCAAATCATACGGAATATTTCCAAAAATCGAAGATTTAGAAAAATAAACCCTAAATCTAAGCCCCTATTAACCTTGCTGTAAGAATTTGAGCATTATAATTTTTCAACAATTCCAACAATGGGTCAGTGAAATTTATATTTTCACCATTTGAAAATCCAAAGATTCCATACAGAAATATTCAGAATAGTAATGAGTCTAATGACAACTTGACCATGATACAGTAGTGATCAATTGTATTTATTAGTGTATTAAATAAATGGTAAAAAGAAATGTTCTCGTTAATAATTAATGAATAAAAACTATTAATTATTAATTAACTAAATACCAAGTCCACGTGAGTAAATGTTCTTGTTAATAATTAATGAATAAAAATTATTAATTATTAATTAACTAAATACCAAGTCCACGTGAGTTGAGGCAAAGATTTGTATCTATATTAATTCAAAATAGGGCATGTACTTAATCCCAATAGATATGGATAATCTTTTGTTGACGATTTATCGAAGGTGAGAGAAAAAGTGTATATAGAGTTCTGATATGGTGTATCTATATAATATATATTATTATTTTTTTAGGTAAGTTGATATAATGGGAAAATTGATATAGTGGGGAATTAGTTAGGAAAGAATAATTATGAATTACTAATTAAAAAAAATTCAAAATTCTGAGAAAATTCCATTTGATGAATAGTAACCATAACCTTGTTTTAATATAGAGGAAGATAAGCAAAATTTTATTTTTGGTCCTGCAACTATAGAGTATTGGCACTCTTCATCCTGTAACTTTAATAATTATACTTCTAATCCTAAAATTAAAATACCTCAATTTATTTGTAATCCTTTTTTCCACATTTTTGGTCCCGTGTGGTACGTTTTTTTACCATATTTAACCATTGTTTTCGAACATTTAGTCCTACTACCATCAAATTGGAATTTTTAAAAGTTTTGTTCGGATTGATGGAGAGAACTTAGTACATGCGCTTACAGGAATGAAGTAAAAAAATTTCATGAATTATAAAACCAAAAACAATATATCCTACTAAAATATCACCCCAAAACAATTAGAAATGGCTAAATTATGAAGAGATGCTAAATATATTAATTTTTATTCCATCTAAAAATAAACTCAAACAATATCTTATTACAACATCACCCAAAAAAACATTGGAAATGATTAAATCATCAAACGTACTCTCGACAAAGAAAATAATATACTATTTTCTGAAAAATTACACCATCAAATGTATAACTCCCATTACCAATTTCCAATATTCATTCAGTCAAAACAGGGATAGTATTTTTAGGTTGATAAGGGTTAAAATATTTATACGTGTTAAACATCATTTCTTAAATGTATGTATAATTAATTATACGTGTCAAACATTTAAATATTAGAATATAAGATGCAACAAGAATTTAAATAAAAAATCTTATTCTATCAAAAAATATACAATCCCAAAATAAAATCAAACCTAGCCTAAAAAAAGAAAAGAACAAAAGGTTTCACTTGTCATCTAAACGAACTGAAAAACCCTAAAAAAATGTAAAATTCTAAAACGAACAATCTTAATGCATTAAAAACCAATTATTAAGTGAAAAGCAAACCAAATATTAAAAAAAAAAAAAAACGAGAATTCATTACAATCGTTGCCAACGTTACATTTGATGCATGTTTCCAGAGTTAAAGTACTCATAGATCATACAATTATTAATTAATACAATGATCAAATAAACATAAAAAAAAAAAACACCATAATTCAACCTTCAAATTAAGCTGCCAATCCAGCATTAATTGTCCATGTAGACTTGAATATCGCGATAGAAGAAATTCTTGAAATCTCCCATAAATGCAGATTCAAGACAGATTAAAGTAACCAAAGAGCCATGATCACCATCATCATAACCTGGTAAGATCAACGAAAGCCCATCGCTATCGTGTATCCTAGGAGACATGAAGATCTCTTTTCCCCATCCAAAATCCAGGTTATACAGAGGTAGATCTATCCAACTTACAACCCCAATATGATCCGATTTACTTGCAGATGAACGGCCCAGATCGCTTCTCATCATTGCTTGTATATCCTGTAACCCTGAAAAATCTTTCATGTTCTTGAAGTAATCAATGGCGGAATGGACATACTCACTCGTCACACTATCAATGGCGTCTCTTATTCTTTCAGCAGCGTAGCTTAGTGGCTTCTTTATCAGATCTTTTGAGCAGCTAGTTGCAATCATATCAACTATTGCACTGCTGAAGAATTTTGGAGGCAATGGTGGGTCCATGCGTTTGCGTATATCGACACAAAACCCGAGGCCCGTTGGCTGCTCGGGGGTATTCCCACGTGCCATGCACATGCACCTCCATATATGGCCTGCTATAGCCTCGAATCGGCTGTATCCTCGACGAGTCGTATTAGCAATAATATCGTTCTTGTTAGCTTCGTTCTTGAGAGTTTCGACTTGGGTTTTCGACAGTTTCAACATTGCAGTGATCGTGGTTTTCGTCATGGTCTCATTTTCTTGGCCAATCGGAATCTTGGGGGTGTCATATTTCAGGTGATGGATATGTGCTTTATAAGGTTTTCCGGTGGCCGGGGGAGGATCTCCGGCACGGAGTATTTTCCGGTCAAGGAAAGGCGGTGCGCCTAGTGGCTCGCCTCGAGCTAGCCTGGCCCATTCGGAGAAGAAATGGAGGGCACTTTGGCCATCAGCCACAACATGAGACATAGTGTAGCTTAGGCTAATTCCACCACATTGAAAATGTGTGAGTTGCACAACTAATAGTGGGATCTCTTCAATTGGGGTGGCTAAGTAGTCTATTTGAGGCATAAGGTGATTGAACAAATCATGAGACAATGAAGGAGGAGCATAATAAGCACTAATGAGATCATCCAAATTGGCCTCACAAGAAGCTTCTAGAACATGTACACCATGTCCGTTGCAGTCGAGCTCGAGGCGGGCCCCATCCAGCCAGCGTAAACGACCCGCTAGAGGGTAGAAATGGGTCAAAACTTTGGATAAAGAAGTTTTTAGGGTTTTTAGGATGGCGTCGCCGGGCCAGTTCTTGGAGGGCCGGTATAAGTAGATGGTCGGTAAATGGGCTAAAACGCCGGTTTGATCGAATTCGGTCAAGGGCATGCAGCCTGTCCATGTGGGTTTGGATGGCTGCACAATGCAACTACTCTTAAGTGTTACTTTCATTTTTGCTTTTGGGAGATGAAGTGATATTTTGAAAGTTATGTTACTTTTGGAGTGATGTTTAAGTGGCTATTGAGTCTTGTTTATATAAGCAAGGAATAAGGTGGTCTATAGAAAAGCTGGGTCGGGTTAATCCAGATCATTATCATTAGAAACTCGGCACAATCCTCTCGATTAAGTTGTCACTATTTAAATAATACATAATATATCTATCTAATAATAGTCAGTCGAGAAACATTTCTTGCATGTTTAACTCTCTCTTAATTCACATCGTTTTTATCTCTAAAATATTTGTATTATACAATAGTATATGCCAAAAACTACTATAAAAATATAACCACCTAATAAATTTGTTTTTAACAAAAAAAAAAAATTAATTTTATCTTTATCAAGCATGATATACGACTGAAATATTGATCTCAAAAATTTTCTGAAACAATAAATAATAACATAAATAGCGATCTTAAATGGTCCCAGGCACCTGTTTGTTCATGTTTTTAAGTTAGAATTTTGAAAATTTCTAGGGAATGGCGTACCAACGAATTTCGAAATTCGTGTGAAAATTGTAGGTGTTTGTTTATGTTTTTAGAATTAGGTTGAAAATTGTAATGTGTCAAATCAATGATGATTGGTTGATGTTTAATGATTGAATTAGTTGTTTTTGTAATGATTATTGAAATAAATAAATATATATGAGTGTGTAAAATAATGTATATATTAATTGTAATTGATGAATGTGTAGAATGATTGATGTGTTGATATTGGAGATTGAAAAAGTAGGGGAAATTCTATCCCGGACCCTGCCCAATGCAGCCGGTCCGGGATAGCCACACATTTCAGGGGTGGTGGGTGTTAAATTACAACACCCACCCCCACAAATGTGTGGTCCCCACGGAAAATGTGTGACTATCCCGGACCGGCTGCATTGGGCAGGGTCCGGGATAGAATTTCCCAAAAAGTAGAGTTGAAAAAAGGAAATTGATATGAAAATTTGGTGTGTTAAGTAGATTTAAGATTTTGTAATTTGAAATCTTGAAATTGAATTTCAAAAACATAAACAAACTCCCACCTAATTATATTTGTATTGTTATTGGTAAAAATTCAACCACAATTAAAATAAAACCAAATACCCTTAAAAATGAAAAAATAAACACCAAAAACAAGGACTTTTTATATATAACCTCCCGAGTTATTGAGCTTTAGCAAACAACCCCCGAGGTTTGAAATCTTGGCAAGTAACCTTTTTGGTTATGTTGACCATTAGTCAACGGTTACGTTGATGGGTAAAATTGTAATTTATATATAAAAACAAGGAAAAACAAAAATAAATAAATAAAATTTAATTCACTTTATACAAGAATAATTTTTTCAATTTCTAATGTTTATTTTTTTGTCTAAAAATGTAGATATATATTATATTATTCTATCTAAATTACCTTCAAATTTATATATTATAATATTATAGGAAAAAGACAAATTGTTTCCTTTTTGTGTGTGATGGCATGAAAAGTAAGAAAAGTTAAAATTAGTTTTTCCTCTATTGTATAAATTCTCAATAATTATTTATGCAATTAGTAAGAGTTAATTTCATGTATCATATATAATAAATAAGATGCAAATATATCTATCTATATTATTTATATATTATATATATATATATATTTTTTATTCTAAAACTGTGAATGATTTACAATATATGATTTACACTTCTTAACTTTATTGTCTAAAATAACATATTATAAAAAAAATTAATTTGTTAGTGGATGTTCATGAACTTTAAATTAAAAAGTCATGGTAATTTAATGTGTATATGAATTAAATTTTAATAATGAATAAAGTTAATATTGTGAATATGAATGGTTCAAATTCATTGATTATACATACTTTGTTTAGGTAGGTAGCTATAGTGTATAAATAGCAAAGATCAGTCTATACAAAAGTAAATTAAACCAAGGCAGAGGAATATGAAAGGCATCTTAACCCAATAGTTATAGAAATATCCCATAATAGCTTTCACCAATGAATCCAAGGTCTTTCTCTAAAGAATGAGGTTATAAAGTAGTGTCTTACTCTTTTCTTCTTAGGTATTTCCACCCACTTGAGCTCTCTTCTCCATTCCTTAATTTTACTTTTTGTATTTTTTATGTTAATTTATTTGTTTGAATTATAAAGTATAATCAAAGAAATTCATATAATCAAATTATGGCTAATTAATTAGCTTATCGTTTTATCACTTTGTTTAATATTGGTTATTGTCCTAATGGGCTGTTGTTAGTTTTGTTATGTTACTGTTAGTTCAATGAAAACTAGTTAAATAGAAGTAGTTATTATGTTAATCATATTTTGATAATTGTGTATAATGTTCGACAAATAATTAAATGAAAAGATTTATAAAGAAATAAATCAAAATAAGCACATGACATGAGAGTGGATCGAAGTTTCATGCATATCGAATCTCATATGCTAACAAGTGTCCTTTGTTTTGATCAAATCATCAATATAAATAGCTTTATTTGGAATGTAAGTCTTTCTAATGAATGGTGGATCAAGGTTTTAGCAATTCACTATTAAATATTTGTACTTAAATTAAATGAAGTTTCAATGTGGTACCTTAAATTATTTTTCGGACCCTCTATTAAAATAATAAAAAGTATTTTTATTATTAAATTGCATGAACATGTTCAAATAAATATCAATATTTATTAAGTATGTTCAATATATATAGTAGGTAAATTTAATAAAAATAAAATTCACATGAATATTTCCTCAAAAGCAAAAAATAATATAATAAGGATTTGAAAATTTTTAACATAATTAATCCTTTTAAATTAACTGAGTAAAATATTTGAAAATATTTAATCCTTTAAATTATTTGATTAAAATATTTGAACAGATTTGAACATATTTAATCCACACTTGTTACGTTGAAGTGAATGAAGTTAGTTAATTGAGTGCTAATAAACATATGAATAAATGAGAACTAATGACCAAAAGATTCTTTGACGTTTCTTTTAGGCTAATTAATAACATAATCTTCAATTTATTTTATTCTTTCTTATCTTAGTATTAGTATTATTAAAATTATTATTAGTAATAATTACTAAAAGTATTAAAAGTATTAGACAATTTAGTTCAAAAGAATAATTTATAACTCGCTTGAGCAAAGGAGAAGAGTAGTAAAATTATTCACTAATATATAGATTATTAGAAGTACCAGCTCATGAATTGGCTACTGGAACACACATATATATATATATATTTGGAAATGAAGGGAACTAGCATGGAAATCTCATTTGTAATCTCAACCCAGTGTGTATCGTTCGCTGTGTCGCTCATGGATTGGCTGATGGAGAATATATATATATATATATATAAAGTATACATATATCTGTGGCAACCGTAGTACTATTCTGGTGTTAATAAAGTTGCTCATAGAGCTTGTAGTGGAGAATCCCAATGGAGCATTTCAAAATATTGATTAAAGTTTCCTTTTTCAGGGTTTTAACTTTTAACCTTTTAAACTCATTAATTGATATATCATCAATTTTGCACAAGAATATATCCACTTTTTGTCTTTTTCTATTGAATTTTAGCATTTTCTATTAACTTACATGTATACTTCCTCAATTTAATGCTAATTAAAGAAACAACCCCTGATTTTTAATAAATTACAGGAAAACCCTTGAGAGTTTATTTAATTTTAAGGTTTACAGGCAATGAAAATATAAATGTAAGAATTTTTAAGTACATATTATGTAGCAAGAAGAGTAAGATATGCTACATTTGTACAATGTTTTATAATTCTCTCCATTTAGAAGATACCCTTAATTACTACTCCACGGATAAGCACCTCTGTGATACACTATTATTCACAAATTGCGCCCTTGAGGTTGGGGATTCAATCTTTTTGGACAATTATTCACAAATTGCTAACAACAAAATAAAAGTATACTTGGAATCTATAAAGATACGCATAATACTTGGTTTCTGATGCGGGATCAAATAGTAAGGTCACGTGAAGGTCACGTGGGGATGGGATCTGACCCGACTCACGACAGACCAGATTAAGTGTTTTTAGATAGTGGGGTTGTGCTCAATAACTTCGAGCTGCCTACGTACCTACTTAGGTAGGATCAAGCCTCTTCGTAGTTCGTATTAATTGTACTCCTCAATCTCGTGGACTTTAGAGAGTATTTAATAATTCTAGTTCTCAGAGTGGAAACCAGATCCTGATTAATTTAGCTAATCAAGATGGTATTTATAGAGATTTTAGTTGGACCATGGGCTCGCTTTATTGGGCCCACGTTGGAGGCCCACGTACTAATATTACATTCTTATTAATCATTTCGTTAAATTACCGTAATGCCCCTAATCATAACTGGGGACCCATCATATGTCCCCCACTCCCGAGTGCTCGATTGTGTGGGCTCTCGGGAGTAGGAAGTCGGAAAGATGGGAATTTTTTCTTTTATGAACCTTCTCCCTCTAATTCTTGAATGTGGTGAACTCCAACTTGAAACCTCACGGTAAAACTTCGTATTATGATAAATGTGAGACGGATATGGCCCTGAAGCTCAAAAGAGTCGGAGGCGGACACCCGAAGCTTGATAAGTGTGCGGACCCCCTGGGGGGCTTGCTGCGGCAAACCCACTCGAGGGGTCTGCTTCGAGCAGACCCCTTGGGGGGGGGGGTCTGCACAACGCAGACCCCCCGCAGGGGGTTTGCCCGAAGCAGACCCCTTGTGCAGACCCCCCCCCCCCCCAAGGGGTCTGCTCGAAGCAGACCCCTCGAGTGGGTTTGCCGCAGCAAGCCCCCAGGGGGTCCGCACACTTACCAAGCTTCGGGTGTCCGCCTCCGACTCTTTTGAGCTTCAGGGCCATATCCGTCTCACATTTATCATAATACGAAGTTTTACCGTGAGGTTTCAAGTTGGAGTTCACCACATTCAAGAATTAGAGGGAGAAGGTTCATAAAAGAAAAAATTCTCATCTTTCCGACTTCCTACTCCCGAGAGCCCACACAATCGAGCACTCGGGAGTGGGGGGCATATGATGGGTCCCCAGTTATGATTAGGGGCATTACGGTAATTTAACGAAATGATTAATAAGAATGTAATATTAGTACGTGGGCCTCCAACGTGGGCCCAATAAAGCGAGCCCATGGTCCAACTAAAATCTCTATAAATTCCATCTTGATTAGCTAAATTAATCAGGATCTGGTTTCCACTCTGAGAACTAGAATTATTAAATACTCTCTAAAGTCCACGAGATTGAGGAGTACAATTAATACGAACTACGAAGAGGCTTGATCCTACCTAAGTAGGTACGTAGGCAGCTCGAAGTTACTGAGCACAGCCCCACTATCTAAAAACACTTAATCTGGTCTGTCGTGAGTCGGGTCAGATCCCATCCCCACGTGACCTTCACGTGACCTTACTATTTGATCCCGCATCAGTTTCAATATTAAGTATCTTATTTGAAAATCAATGATCTCGGCTTACAAGTTTTCCTATAAATGAAAAACCCCTTAATCTTACTCCTTATTTGTCAACCACTCATACCTGTCTTTAAAATCTCACTCCTTCCATTTTTATGGATTATTCTCTCCTTCATTTTCAACCCATTTTTTTTATTTTGCACCAAATTGATTGCAAAATTCAATGTGCCAAAAAGAATCTTACAAAATATTCTATTTTTCATATATTACAATCTTTCACAAATAAATCTAAAACTTACGTATTGTGTATTTTCACCCGAGGAAATATACTTTGCTAATAAAATTCACAAAAAATAGGAATATTTTATTATGAAATAATAAAAAAATATAATAATTGCAATTCGATATTTCAAAAGTTAATTAATAATTTAAAAATTCTCTCTTTTTGTAACTCGTTGAACATTTGTTCGAAAGTTTCGTTCTTGTTTAAATATAATGAAATGTAATGAAATGTAATGCATAGTACTCCATTTTGAAAAATAACATTTAAATCGCACACCAAAACTGTTCGTACCATTAAAACTATAAAGATGTATTATGCTTATTAAACATATCGATTAAAAATTATAAACTTAAATAAAATAAACTAATAAATTTTAACAAAATGTTGACCATAGGGCATGTCTAATATATCGAACACAACGCAGCCTTTATGAAAGATTATAAAGTATAAGAGTTACTTGTAAATTAGAAAAACTAAAATTTCTAGTCCGATTCTTATGCAAATAGAACACATGCATATATGTATTATTTGTATGACGTTTCAATACATTTATTTGTTGTGGGATTTGAACAATAAAGTATGTTTTATATGCCGGATTTAAAAAATGCTATTTTTTTTATTTTAAAGAAATTTATTTCTTTTAGACATGTAAGCTTCAAATATAAATTACAAATTTTATAATGGACAAACATTCTCATAGTATTTTTTTTAATAAATTATGTATATTTTAGTTCTATATATTGGACATAAGTGATAAAACTGTGTTGTGTTCTAAACTATTTAAAACTATAATATTCTATATCTTAACTTATCGTCTTTGTGTCTGTATTATCGACCTTCGACCATATCACAAATTGACTACTTTTGAATCTATAGTACAGATTTCTAGTAGTGTTTTTATCCAGTTTTAAAATAATTATAATCCTCCATAATTATACCTTTTGACTGAAACAAATTAACAGTAAGACTATGTACATCCGAAAGGCAATTTGGGGGGGAAATGGGGGGGAAAAAAAAAAGAGTGATACATCCGGAAGGGAATGTGGAAGGCAAAATTTGTGAAAGGGAATTTTTCCCTTTGGGGAAATGGAAGGCAAAATTAAAGCCAGCCAATGGGATGCTGCCATGTGTCTCAGCCTTATGTTTTTTTACTTCTTTTTTTTAAATCGTTTTTCTAGTATTAATTATGCAAAATTAATTTTTTATTTTTTCACCATTATTTTTCTTTTTTCAATCTCTATAAATAGAGACTAAGTTTGTATCATTTGGACACCAATTTTTTTTCGAAGTTTTTACTCTATATTTTAAAATTTGAGGTTTTTACTTCAAATTTCAAATTTTCTAAGTTTATTGATATTTGTTGTATTTTTCTTGTACGTTTTTAATAATTTATGAGTATTCGATTTAATTATAACTATAAAATTAATTATTAAAATTAGTGATGTGGATGAAAGAGAAAGTAAAAAAAATTTAATTGCCTAGCTGATGTGGAGTTGAAAGGAATGTGATAGGGAATGTGGTAGGGAATCTGATGTGGCAGGGAAAAGAAGGGAAAAATTTGCCTACCGGATGTACATGGTCTAACAATAGAAAGCAAACCGAGAGGTTAACAAATGCAGAAAAAGTAAATAAATATGGAAAAACAAATGTAACCCATTGTAGGAATATAGTCAACAATTAAGGCTGTAAACGAGTCGAGTTCGAGTCGAGCTTGGTGATTTTTTCAATTTGGAGCTCGAGCCTCAATGTATGAGCTCGTGAGCTTGGTTTCGAGCTCGAGCGAAAATTCGAGCCGAATATTTTTTATTTATTTTTAATTATTTAATATATATTTATTAATTATTTAATATATATTTATAATATAATAATGAAAATAAAAATATATTAAGCTCGAGCTTTTTTCAAAGACAAGTGGGCTCGGGGTCGAGCTCGTAAAACTTGGCTCGAGCTTGAAAAACTCGAGCCAAGCTTGTTTGATCGAGACTTACACCCCTTCACAATTTTGCGTGTCTTTTAAAGTTCTTATTTATGTCTATAAAATAAAAGAAAAACATAAGATTAGTAGTAAATATAAAATATTGGAAGCCAAATAGGTTATAGGGAAAGAGAAGATTGTTTTAACTTTCAAGAACCTTGGCTATTTCAAATAGGTTATAGAAAGAAAATTAACTCAATAACTAGATTCGATGGAAGAAGAGGAAAAATACAAATATGAAAAGTAGAAGTGTAAAATAAATTAATATTATTTAAAAATACATCACTCATAATCTAATAAATAAAATCCAAATTATTTAGAAGTGTAAAATATTAAGTGTTATTTTTTAAGAAAAAAAATACAAAAAATGTAATTTATTTCAAATAAAAAAGCGAAAGTGGCTTTTAAATTTCGACATAAAATTTGAATAAAATTGTCCCACTTTCATTTCTTCATGTACGCATTGATGAATTTCATAAAGTAGCAATGCACTTGTTGTAGAAAGTAGAAAGAATCAATTGGCAACAAATTTTTCCCCATAAAATCAAGTTCATCCATAATTTTTTCCCAAACTTTTATTTCTTTTCTTTTGGTTATTTTGGAAGGAAAATATATTGGGTTTTATAGGAGAAATATTCCATTAGTCTAGTTGAACAAAATAAAAGGACAAAAAGCTGATAGTTGAAAAGCAAGAGAAAAACGAGAGAAATGGAGAAGATGGAGGTAAAACTTTTTCATTTTCATTTTTGGGAGAAAGAAACTAAAGCTGGAAAGAAATAAATAAAAACTCCTCTAATAAATTATAAAAATTTGAACAAAGATTCAAAATAAAATTGGATATTCATAGTAAGTTATTTCATTATTTTGTACGTGGAAATATTTATTATACTTTTTTTTTGTTTATATATAATATCATATATATATATATATAGTTGCTAATTTTTTCACTTCAAACTTGACAGCAATGTTTTAAAATCCAACTCGGCCCGCCCGGTTCAACCGGTTTGACCCGGAACCGGTCTCTAAAACGAACCAATTAGACCCACAAAACCATTTTTGGCTCAAAACTGGTCAATTTGGTCAAAAACCGTTCGACCCACCGGTCGAACCGGTGACCCGGTAAAATCGGTCCCGGGTCAATCGAACCGTTCGGTTTTTATAAATACCAAAATTCAAGTTTAAAACTTAATTTTTTCGTAAAAAATCGCCAACCTTCTATTATTTTGCTCATCCAACATGATTCAATGAAAATTTCTCAAGAAAATCTTTCATTCGAACGAATCAAATCAAATCAAAATATATTCTTTTTAAAACTCTAGTCTTTTTCGTTTTAGTTTTTATTGGTTTGTAAATTATTAAAGCTTTTAAGTTTTTTTTTTCAAAATTGTTGGTTTATTATACAATGATGTAGCAATTATGTCATTTCTGATATACATTTGATTTTTGTTCCATGAATTCGAAAATTAAATCACTTGAACATAATTTTGCTTATTTATTTAAAAAACTCTCAATTTTTTTCATGATTTTGATATAAATATATGAACTAAAAATGATTTTGACAATAGGAAATATCAAATTTTTATGTTTTAAAATTTTATAATAAATATTAGTATTTTATTTAATATTTATTGCGTAATTATGACATCACTGGTTCGACCGGTATTGACCCAACGGTTGAACCAGTGACCCGTGACCCGGTCAATTTTCCGGTTCGATGACGGGGTTGGGTTTCAAAACATTGCTTGACAGTATTGATTCTTTCTAATTTCTACTATTTAATTTACTCACATCTGAAATGAATTAATGACCTAAACTCTTTATTTCAACTTTTTTTTTCCCCTTTTTTTTTTTGTCTTTTGTACTTTAAAAGCAAACTGCAAGTCTGTAACCAAATAACTTATATATGAATAATTTTCTTGTGCAAAAAGGTCCTTACACCACACACACTCAAAAAAGTAGATATTCAACATTTCCAAATATCTCACATTGAAATTTAATTCCTTAATGAATCTGACAACTCCATCCTTACTCATTTGCTTCTTATGCAATATCATCCGCACAAAGAAATTACCAAGTTTAATTAAATTTTATATTAAATCTGACTTTTTAAATTTTGTGTTGAGAGAATCAGTCTTAATGGAATTAGAAGTTTCAAAATAATAAACACACAATTACCGTAACTAATTACGGAGATGGGATTTTTAAATTTTATAAATACTAAAATGGCCAATTCTATTCAAAACCATATTTTCCTAAATAATATCTAGGATAAAGTGCACTTCACCCCTCGAAAAATTTGTATTTTGAACTTTTCCCCTATAAACACATAAAAGAGACATCGCCCCTACAAATTTGGTATATGCATCACTTCGCCCCAATTACTATTTTTCGGTCAAATTTTGATCGAAAATCATTTAAATGATTTTTTCGTGATCCTCTCACATGCTCGAATTTGGATCCCAACGGTTGTGTTTCTCTAATAATTATCTAGAGTTTTAAATTCTCTAATAAAGATGATAATGCCTTTGACAGAAAAATTATTTAAATGATTTTCGATCAATATTTAGCTGAAAAATTGTAATTGGGGCAAAGTGGTGTATATACAAAACTTGTAGGGGGTGATGTTTTTAGGGGGGAAAATGCTAAATACAAGTTTTTTGAGGGGGTGAAGTGCACTTTACCCTAATTTATATTCTCCATTAACCTGTGTGCTTGTTGGTGAATGCCTATCTGGTGCTCAAGTATCTGGTTTTTCTATCAGTGCTGCTGTGCTAGTATCCTATTCCTTTAAGATATATAGTCAGATAAGATTCTGGTTTCGAAATAATCTGTCCCTATAACAGTGGCGGAGTCAGGAATTGAAAGTAGGGAGAGGCGAAATGTTAAATTTTTTAAAATATACATATGTTAAAATTTGGGGGGGGGCGAAATGTTAAATTTTTTAAAATATACATATGTAAAAAATTTTAAAACACACGCATGTTAAAAATTTTAAAAATTTGGGGGGTGGCCGCCCCCCCCCCCCGCCCCCTAGCTCCGCCACTGCCTATAACTATGAATTTCGTACTAGAGAATAAAGCTAAAAGAGTTGCTTTATTTTTCATCTAGTGAAGTTTATTTTCTTCTTTTAAATTTACAACACTTGAACACTTTAAACTAAAATTACAAAACTTTTTTGTTTCAAATAATAATTAAAAACCAATTTGCAATCATCCCACACAAAATAATATATATAATAGAAGCATGATTTTTAATCTTGTGATTTAATCTAAAGCAGATTTCTTTAAAAGAAAGAAAGAAAGCTTTATTTACTGCAATGTTTCAGTAATCTTAAAGTATTAGGTGTTCCATGTAAATTTGTTTTTCGTATATATAACATATATAATAGAAAATTCATTGCGTTTTTTAATCAATTTAATTGTTGTCTTTGTGAAAAAAGAGAACTTCAATTAATGATGCAGGAAAGATTAGTGTAAGGTGTATGTACTTTTAGGAAATATATAAAATTGGTAACATGTCATTTTATATTGAATTTGTTATGAGTATTGAAGTTTCAACAATTTCTTATTGAAGTTTCAACAATTTCTTCTTCCTAATTAATTAAAACTTATTATAACATTATTAATTTATTTACTTCCTACTCCCTTAATAATAGTTTTTCTTTTTCCATTTTTCTTGTGATCTCTTCTTCTACTTCTTCATTGGAGAACTAGGGGTTAGCATTTAGTTGAGATGAATAATCAGAAGAAATAAGTGGAGAGTCATATTCACTATTTTATTCAAATAAATAAACTTTTATTTGTCCAATTTATATAGTTTGCTTAAATTAAAGACTCAACAATTTGTTGATTACACTTTTGGCATATTTCCCTGCTTCATTTATGTGATTATTATTATTTTAATTTTATTTAATTAGGCACAATATATATTTTATTTAATTAGGCACAATATATAGGGGGTTGTGAACGATATAACCGAAGGGATGAAAAGCAAGTTGGGGGTAACCCTTGGTAGAGTTGGTAAGACAGCAGAATCATGTGACGTTGGTCACGTATTCGATCACCCGGATGCGGGTTTCCCCGTCATCTAAAATAAACTTGTTTATTTGAGATCATGAGTAACCTAAAATAAACTTTTCATTTATTTTTTCATATTCCATAAATGTCATGAACAGACCTGAAAGGACTCATTCATGCTAGGCCCATTGCCTAATGGGCTGGAACCTCAATGCTCAAGCTTAAGGGGCATTAAAAGACGGGCTCTTAAGAGTGTTGGGCCAAATCCGCCCATCCCATTTCTGCTCGGGCTAATTTGGCCCAATTTAATTATTAATTTTCTTCTTATTATATTATAATTATATATTTTATCATTTTGATTTACAATTGTTTCTTCGTTAAAAAATCGTTAAAGTTTTGAAACCACGAAATTAATTTGTTCAAATTCCATTATCAAATTAAAAAAAAGGATCATATATATTAAAATATAAAAAAATATTTTTTATTTATGGCGTAATATGGGTATAATATTGAAATATTAGTGATATTGTTAAAGAAGTAACAAAAACACACCCAAAATAGTTTACTAGAACAAAAGAATTGGTGGAATATTAACAACCAAATAAAATATGAATAATATTATATTTGACACCGGAAAAACATAGGAGACGTAGGAGGAACCACAAGGCCACTCAAAAACTCACCACTCTAGGAAATCCACCAAGAGTTTAGAGAAATATAAAAGAAGATATGAACTTCTTTCACTTGCTTTAAAGTTTAATATATGATAATATATTCTGGAATTTATTGTCCTCAAAATGAATACAAGGATGCCTTTTATAGGCAATGTTTGGAACAACCCTCCAAAAATGAGTTAAATTATCTTGATAATTATCTAGACTTATTCAACATGAATCTAATACAAATATTAATCATTTGACTAATTTATAGCTGAAAATGTTGAATGAATATATAGCCAACAATGTTGAATGAAGAAATCAATAAAAGTTTCAAAAATCTCTTCAACATTCAAAATTTCCGACTTGATAACTTTATTCTGCCATACTTGACTAAAATGGCCATATCTCGCTGTAGGAAAGGAATTTTCTGGATCCGTTTGTTGGGTTGGAAAGTAGACTCATGCAGCTTTCCAATGGTGTATAGCTTGAGCCGTAATTAATTTTCAATCAAAACATATTAATTTTTGAAGTTGACATATGAACCTGATTTTTCTGCTGCTGCTGAATTTTCTGCTGCTGAATTTTTTGTGTCAATATTTTACCCATACGTACACTACACATGCTAACATTTCGACCATATCATAGTCTTACGTTTTCACATTTAAGACATTATTGTTCTCAAAATATAGTCAACTAAAATAAAATTTCGACAATGGCATTTTCATGATATTACATTTTTTTAATGGCATTACTATCTAATATTATTTCATCCATACACAAAAAAAATTAATATTTCAGATATAAAAAAAAATAAGGAAAAAAATAAGAAAAAAAATTAAAATATGACGCCAAAATAAAATTACACTACTAAGTACTAATCTTCCCTTTTCCAGGCTCATGCCCATTCCAGAACTCATAAGTTTGAATCACATCTAATTCACTTTCTTTTGCCTTCTGAGTAAGATCCAGCCACATCTCAAAATACCCAAAAAAATAATAATAAAAATCTCAAAAAATCCACAAAATGAAAAAAATATAGAAAATGGTAAATATAAAAAAATAATAATAATAACACCACATTTAGCATTAATATATATCAGGTCAGGAGTGCTCCTTGGATAGTGAATGGATCCAGAAATAAGAATTTTTCTCAGCCCATTTACAGAACTGGCCTTTGAATCATACGACTTAGTATGCTTCATCGAATCGAATAGAGAGGACAATGAAAAAAAGCAGACCCCTCTTCTTGTCTTGTCTTATTTTTAGCCGGTGGCCTCTTACTTCAAGAAGGAGGGGAAGGCCTGGCTCCCTTTTCGTTGTAAAGTCTTTTTGTTCCCCGTTTGAGAAGGGGCGTAGAGGGAGGGCGAACGAGGAGGCATTTACCCAAATAGCACTAAAATAACATTTTTATTTAAAATTAGCCTACATTTTTAGATAATTGAGTTGCATAGCCTTCTCACTTAATAAACTTTTAAATTACCCAAAATACCCTTTTGAATAAAAGAAAACATAAAATAAAATAGTTAGAACAAATCTTCCAAATTGTCTAAACTAACCTTTTGAATAAAAAAGAAAATAAAATATTTAAAACAAAATATATTCTCATAAACTAACAAAAAACCCAAATCAATATTCTTCAAATTGTATTCGATTCTCTTACATTTCGATTGATCATTAACAAAGTCATTTTTCTAACCATCATTCAATGTGCCTTGGATTTCCAAAACTCATGGAAAGAAAAATTGAAGATAGTAACACCTCAAGAGTTTGAGAGATTAACTCCATTGTTACTTTCATCTCAAATCTCGTATTTTTATATAAACTTTGTTGTTTAAAGATTAGGTTTAATTTTTAAGAATATTAATATAAGATATTATCAAGAATGTGTTCTTTTGACTTTTATATTTAAAAATCCTAAAAATTTTGTGGGGAAGACGAAAAACAATATAAGCAGACCAATGTTCAGGTTAACTAATCTACCTAGTCGGTCCAATTGGATATTTACAGTCTTTGGACTAATAGACTGGTTAGATCGGTATATCAATCTTCCCAGTCTAGCATGTCCAACTGCCCCCAATTTTCCCGGTTTATTCAGTTATGTATTTCTTTTTTTTTTTTTTCTTATAAGAAAATGTTTGACATTCTTTTATATTACCGATATGATGGTGAATGGAACAAAAGAGAGGATAAATCATATGAATGATTGCCATGAAATGATCAAATGAGCATATTGATACTAGATGATCCAAACAAGATAAACCTCTCAAAGGTTCATGAGCGTATATGCGAAAGGAATCACATAGATCTGACAACTATGAAAATAAAATTGAGTTATATTCCATTGTCTCATAACATTATAAGTCTGATACATATCATGGATGATTTTGAAACTAAGTGATATTTTTTGAATCGTTGTAATATATCAAAATGTAGAAGCATTTAATATGTCGAGTTGATCAAGAATGAGGAACTTGAGACATGAAATGACAAAGAAAATTGTCGACTGAGCTAACAGATAGACCAATCTAACCCGGTTGATCGGTTTAGAGATCAAAATTCTTCCAATAAAATTTTGATCAGGCCGATCGGCATACCAGTCTCCCCAGTCGGCTGATTCAGAGACTAAATGATTATTTAACAAATTATTTACTGGTAGACCAATCCAACTCATTCGGTCGATGTAGAGACCAAAATTCTTGCAATAAAGTTTCGTTCAGGCAAATCCATAATAGTCTCCCCAGCCGACTGATTTAGAGACTAAAGATCATTCAAACAAATTATCTGGACTGACTAGTAGATTAGATTCAGTCTAACGATCGAGAAGATTGGTAAACCGTTATGACCAATTTTGTAATGATTATAATAAATAAGTTATGCAATGATATATATATATATATACACTATAACATTTTTATTACCAATCTTCTATATAATTACTGGTCGTGCCAATGCATTGAAGAACAACTAGTATATAGTAACAAATAACAAATTATGTTGGGGAGAATTATAGATTTCGTCCCTTAACAAAAATCCAATCATAAATTTGGTCCTCCATGTTCTGCATGCGCACATTGAGCCCTTTAACTTGTCAAATCTGAACGCTTTTAGTCCTTGCTATTATCTTTTCCAACCAAATTAACGGAAATCTTCAAAAAAGGTTAGTGGGAATATTACATTTTTTCATCCTTTAACTTGCTGCTTAATACATTTTTATCCAATTCCCATGAATCAGGCTCAACATATTTCCGAAATATAATTAAACATTATAAATTCATACATTTGTTTGACCTCCTTATTGCTGGGTGTTCCAAGCCTCCGGTTTTATGGACTTGTTCCAATCACTCGATGCGCAGACGATAGTTCGTATGCCTTAGCTCATCCAGCAATACAAAGCGCAACCCTATTTCGTTTCCTACCTTAGAGCGTAGGAGGTATTATAGGATGAATGTTTATTTAAACTTTTGAAAGCAAGTTGAATAAAAGCCTCAAATTTTTAATGATGAAATAAAATTAAATTACATAATACACTCTACTCTGCTATTGGATGAGATAACTCTTTAGCCTATCATATGAGGACTATGTTTTGGAGAAATCCCCATACACTAAAAAAAAAGATTAAAAGAAAAGAAAATGATTTTATTCTCAAAGACTGTTCTCGGAAAGAAGTTATTGTGAGAAGAGTTGGAGAAATTTTCTAATGATCTCCATCTACTTCATTGGATCCTTTTTTAGCCTTCAACTGTGGACTCTAAAGGCGGATTCCAACTTATTTTAATCTTTGAGTATATCATTGCTTACGTATTCATCTTTGTTTTTATCTTTCACTTGCTTGAGTGGCTGCTCCCTAGCTTGAATAGGTCATGCCTGTATTATTGCCCGTGACCTGTCCATGTCTTGATTCTGTCATTGCATTCGTCATCTCTCTTGAATTGTACAACTGTTTCTTTTTTCAGCTGTTGCTCTTTTCTTAAAATTACATTCTTACAATTCTAATTTTTCTATTGAACCTAATTTAATTAGACTCTCCTCTGCGTCTTATTATATTTAGAAGTTTTTATCGAGGTTTGTGAAAATCTATCAGATAGCTTGTCTTTTTACCCTTATCCTGTTTAGGTTTGGGCTTTTCCTTTGTAACCCCGATGCTTGATTTGGATAAGGTTTATCTTGGAACTCACAACTTGGCATATGTGATTATGCCATTGCTCAACATGTATCATGTTACATGCCTTCTTCCTTGTGTTCTCCATTGCGGGCAACTTGTTCTTCCAAATTAGCATCCTCTTTTGTTCAAAAAGTCTTTCCGCGAACTCAGTACTTTTTCCTGTAATGGAATTTAATAGGAATGATCAATTTATCTTGTTAGAAAATATCTTAAATGGATTATTTACTTTGTCCATCCCAGTCAGACAGACCCAGAATCCCCAAGCTCTTCGAGTAGAAGTTTCATCTTCAATTATTGAAACAACCAGGGGTATCTCTCTTTTTCGATCTTCACTTTGTGGAAGGCTGCCATATCGGGTCTTTGTAGTTTCATAAAATGAAATACCGAATGAGACCATTTTCTTGCAATTTCTGGAGCTATTGATAAAATTTTAATCTCTAGATATCTTCTCGTTTCAGATGTGGATTGTTCTGCCATGAGTCATATACAACTCCACTTATCCATTCCTCTCATTTAAAAATTTTCGGAAATCCTAGTGCCGTAGTATATATTGAGGCAAGTGCCTGAAAATCATACCATTCGCTGACCTCGTCGTGTTTTGATCCTTCAAGCATCCAAACTCTGGGCAAGTGTAGTTCACCGGTTCTACCGAATGCTCTTTCAATGGCTCCTTTAATTATGTGCGAGTGGTATTTTTGTCTTTATGTAATTACTTTCTTATTAGGGTTACGTATCTTGTATTACAAGTAGCCGTAATTCTCAATGTAACATCTTATGACATTAAAACCTAAATATTTTTTGGGGTATTTTGGTCTTTACATTATTCTTCCCTAATCCTGATGTATCAATCAGAGTTTTTCCAGGATTTATCTTTTTTCTCGAGACAAGTTTCTCCCATGATCTTTGGCAAAACCTTCCAATGTAAATTAATTTCATTAGTATTACCTTAGATGTGTTTGTTTGTGGCCTAAGGTTAATCTCTCCCTCTATAACCCAGAGGTGCTGGGTTAACTTGAAGCAACTGGAGATTTATCTTCCTGTTGTTCAATTGTTTCCTTTTTACTAGCGTGTGATATGGGACTTATGCAAGCAGTATCAGTATTTGCTGCTCCAGGTATAGAGCCATGTACTCTAAATGTAAGGTTAGAGCCCTACTCTCTTAATTCTCGGGTTATCATCGAAGTAGATGCCTTTCGAATTGGTTCTTACAATGTGACACCCGTACCCGATACATAATGTTAATACTCACATTGCATTTTAAAATCATCAAACACATACTTTGCATATATGTACTCGTTTAATCACAATATTTATATTGAAACGTTTAACCATATTAGTCTTATAACATTCACACAATGACATAGGAATACAAAAATATACAACGTTATGCCTGCTTAGACGTCATGCTTTGCTAAATGCTAGCAAAAATAAATGCTTGTACTTATGCTAATGTATGACTTAATGAAATGTAAGTTTTGGGTTGTGACATGCAATGCATCCCACAAGGATCTTGAGGCATACATTAGACTCCTGATTGTATTCTGGACATTGTTCAAATTAACTCGTTGTATTTATCCAGCTGCCTCAGCATTAACCGATAGTTGGCCAAAGTGCTAGTCTAGCTCCTCAAGGTTTTCCATGAGATGCCTATATCTCGTAATGATGGAATTTGCTTCAGATGTTTCCATCTCTTGTCAGGAAATCTGCAAGTATATTTTCATGAGATTTGACAATGATAATATCAAAACAATAATATTGACATTCTGTTTGCCACCTCATAATACAAGCCTTTTCTATTTTTGATTCCAATTTGTTTTTAAGAAAGGCTTTATAATTTGTATTATCCACTTTAAAGTAATCTTTTTTGCTAAGAGAAATAATGGCCATTTCTTAAATGCCTTCTAGACTGTTAAGAATTCCTTTTCATTAATATGCCAAAGTGCGGCTTGTTGTTCTGTGAACAACCCCTTTGCATATCTACAATGTTCTTCCCATGTAGTAGTCTTTTTCATTATTACAGCTGCCCAATGAAAATCATTAACGTCGGTGTAAACAATTAAACCATCATTATCTTTGAGAAATTGCGAGTTTTGACAAGTTACTACAAACATGTTTTAGCTTGCTAATTCTTTGAGTAAATTTCTTCCCACTTCCACTTTGAACTTTCTATTTCTTTCAAAGAGGTCGAAAGTCCTTTTTGTACTTCGCAAGGTTCTTGATAAATGTTTCTACAAAATTAACAACTCCTAGAAAACTTCGAAGTTGTTTCTTATCTGTAAGAATATCGGGAAAATTGTAAATTTTCTCCATGATGTGTTCTTGAAGCTCAATACCTGCTTCATCAATAAAGATACCAAGAAATTCAACCTTATTGACCCCAATAATACCTTTCTTTTTAGAGAGCACTAATCCTTCCTTATGACATGCATTGGAAAAAAATCTCTAAATGTTTAATATATTCGGTCAAGTTTTTAGATGCAATTAGAATATCATTAATATAAACAAACATAAATTTAAAATAATTTTAAACAGATTATCCATTTTTCTTTGGTATATTAAGGTGTATTGGCAAGACCCATAGGCAACACGTTTCAGACATACTGTCATTGTGGTGTAGAAAATGATGTATATTTCCTAGATTTATTTTTCAACTTGATCTGATAGAAACCATATTTACAATCGAATTTTGAAAACACTTTCCTCCTTTGAGGCAATCAATTAAGTGTTCTCTGCTTGGGATATAGAAACCATCAAACTCCAGTATTTTATTGACACAATGATAGTTGATTACTAATCTTGTTTTCCCCGTTTTTATTTTACCATGATTTCTTACGAGGAAACCAGATCTGCTATAAGCCGAGACTCCAGGTTCAATGAGTTTAAGATCGATATGCTCTTTGATAATCATTTGCATATCTTTTTTATCCATCATATTCATCTAGATAGGCTTATATCGAACATACTTACACTGGTCCTTAACCTTTAGAGTAGCTTCGATCTTGTTTTTGTTCCACCAAGCCAAATGATCCTCATTATAATTCATTTGGATTAGCCTTTTAACATGTTCGAGAGAGAGAGCCTACTCTCTTCATCCATACACCAATCAAATTTCTTGTCTCGTAGGACGTTTTGGAAAAAATATATTTCTTCTTCAGCGGCCTCACTGTACCCTTCACTATAAAATCCTTGTTGTTTGAAAGACAAAAGAGCCTCACCAAATTCTCTTTTATCCTGCATTTTAGGATTAGTTAATTTGTCCTCATCACCACCACGTTTGCTGCGAAACTTTATTGTCATGATGCAATTAAATGCCTTTTCTCGTAGCAGAACCTGTATCTCACTTCCATAGTTAGTTGTCAAGATTAATAAATTTCCCTTATTGTCTTGCACATATCTTGCAGATGTTTGGATAAAATTATTACCCAACAAGATATCTGCTCCAGTATCATGAAAGTAAATTGGAGGCATCTTTACCTTAAACCAAGATGTTCCAAATGCTCCTCCCATCATGATTTTTGTTTCTTTTTTACCTTTATTGAGTATAAGAATTTTTTGAGAAAAATCTACCTACAATAATAGGTAAACTTTCCATAGCATTGCTAAGAAAGACTCAGGGTTACGCTCTACAAATACCTGAACCTGAATCAATATACGCAGAGAAATATTATGCCTTATATTGATCATAAATAACACCAATAGAAATATATATAGAGAATGGGCTAGTCATTCAACTCTGATGAGATGACCTTCCAAACTGAATTCTACACCTTTCCTTTTTCTTCCCCAAGGTTTATATTCCTCAAGGAAGCTTAAAGCCGTAGGTAACGATCACTTGCTTACGACCTACAAAATATGATACAAATAGACAAAAATGGATGACTATATTTTTATCGTATAGTTTGATACAAATTGCACATAAATTTTTATCGGCTATATTTTAGGGGATATAACATTCCATCAGTATGGAGTAATATGGAGGGGGGTTCATGCAATTTTAAAATTTTACAGGGGGTTTTAGGCTATATTTTTTTCGCAGGGGGTTTCATGCAATTTGAAAATTTTATAGAGGGGTTTTAGGCTATATTTTTTTCACATGGGGTTTTCAGCCAATAAAGTATTTCATGTGGGGTTATTTGTATTTTGCCCTAAATATTTTAATATATATTTTGGGATTTATCAAATTCAATTCCAAAATAAAATAATTAATTTAATTGATATTTTAATATTCATTTTATTGACAAATCAAATAATGACACACGTCAAATTGAAGCTTTCCATCCAATCAAATCATGTCTTGCAGTTAAGAAGTCCACAACCAATTAAATCATGCCACATGGAAATATTGACCAATCAATCAAATGATATTTATCTACTTAAATTAATATATAGATAATATCTTGAAAATTTATCTACTTCATTTATCAGCCAATCAAATGGCTACAAAATTATGATAATTATTTATTAAATCAAATGGATAGTTATCAAAGAAGCCCAAATTATTCATGACTCTTTCATCCTACAACTAGGGTCTTTTGGAGCTCATAATTGACAAACACAAGTTCCATCAAAGCTAGAGAAGACGAAGGAAGCTTTCCAAATTTTCTCTACGAAAGTTCTTCAAATTCAAGAAGATTCAAGGCGAAAACCAAGGCGTTCTTGAAGAATTTCATCAAATTATAGCGTTTGAATCGTGATTAAGTTGCTGAACCCGACAAATGAACGTTATAGAAGTTCAAGGAAGATCAAATCTACAAGTCAACCTTAAAGATTTCAACTTCCATACAACAAATCGCACGTTTGATCCGAGATTAAGTTGTCAAGCCCTCACATTAACGTCATAAAGATTCAAGCCAACATTGGAGAAGATCAAAGAAGCAACGTCAACTCCAACGTTCAAATCGATATTCTTGAAGAAAGAATTAGAGAATTACAATACAGATTGTACCCCAATTTATATTTTTTATCAATATAAATTTCATTTGTCACTTGTGTTTTTTATTTTCAGTAACACAAATTTGTTGTGTACAATTGCGTCAAAAGACAAATTTTATGATTACAGAGAAGGAAAGCTCGATGTACACATGCTCTTTAAAGATAAGAAGCATCTCATATGTGATGTTAAAGATTACTCTGTGCGACATGCAACGCATGAATATTACATTGAGCTGAGTAATCCAACACTATGGAAATTGAAATATAAACACAAAAATTCAACTCTAAAATGCACTGGTCGCTCCAAGCTATATACAAGGAAAAACTCCAATATTTTAAAATCACAAAGTATTACGGGCCACATATATGTCTCTTGGATAAGGTGGCTGAAAACCACTATAAAGTTAATCATGATGAAACAACTGCATCTTGGAAATAGTTTTTAGACAATTTAAGAAAATATTTTTTACAAGGGGTTGAAGGTATATGCATTATTTCTGATCGTCATTCTAGAATTCTCTCAGCAGTTGCATGCATACCTCAGTTTTGCCCTCCTCTAGGAGTACATCGATGTTGTCTGCAGTACGTATGTTCAAATTTCAACACTCATTTAAAAAAATAGGGTTTTAAAGGACCTATGTTGGGCAATTGGTTCATCGACTCAAATAAGAAAGTTTGATGCTGCCATAGATCAGATTATATTATATGATAAAGTTGTCAAGCCCTCGCATTATCAGTTTTGCTCTTGATGGAGGATGGCGATGTGGCATTAAGACAACCAACATGGGTGAGAGCACAAATAACGTATTCAAAGGTGCTTGTCACATCCCGATTACAGTTATTATAGAGACCACATTTTATCGTTCTATAAAGCATTTTCAAATGCAAGATGCAGCGGGTCATGCGATGCTACAAAATGGTCTTCCTTAGACAACCTATGCATACAAGATGTACATGAATTGGTCTGACCATTTTGTTCATAATATCGTAAGGACAGTTAATTATCATGAGCAATCTGCTAACGTATTCACACGTTTGATAAGAGGGCGACAAGGGAATACATACGCCGTAAATCTTGAAAAAATGGAGTGTGACTGTGGAAAATGGACTGAATATGGATTACCTTTCTCACACGTATAATCTGTAAGCAAGGCATGGAACATTGAAGCAACAAACTTTGCGAAGCCGTATTATGGGACTCATTAATATTTGGCAACATATAGTGGACTTTACTCGCCATTGCAAGGAGAACATTATTGGGATACTCCTCCTTTTGAGTTGTACTCTACGTGCCATTCGTCGGGTAGGTAGAGACCGAACAACTAAAATTCATAATGAAATGGATTGGACACGTCGTCGTTCCTCTCATAACTATTTGAATTGTATGTTAACTTTTTAGTTGATTGAATGAAAGCTTTATTGTACAATTATTTTTATTTTTTTATGTGTTACTGGAGTTAAGTTTTCTAATGCTATTATTTACATTTGATGAATCATGATATCACTCATGCATAATTAAAACATGATATCATTTATGCATAATTAAAAAATTAATACGTACAACATGTTACAATTATAATACAAATATTTAATATCATATCTTACACATATCAAATGACTTTGATGAAATGAGCTCTTTTTATTGTCACATTTAAAAGATGATATTGCTTAGTATATTTGAAAATTTAGAAAATAATAAATAAAATAAACTAAAAAATATATTTTAATTTTATGATATTTTAATATTTTTATATTAAATATATTACTTTTATTAATTATAAAATCCAAGATAATTCATGGAACATACATTTTTTGTATTAATTTTACAAATTCTTTCAAATTGAAATAATTTTGCCATTTTCATATGATTTACATAAGGAAATTATTAAAATTTCAACTTATACACACATAAGTGCATGAATTATTAAAAGGCTATCTTTGATAAAGCACCTGCCACACGGTAGGTGCTTTATATACTTTAATAAAGCACCTGCGCTTGCTACATGGCAGAGGTTATAATAGCCCTTGCCATGTGGCGGGTGCTATGATGGCAATTGCCATGTGGCAAGTGACATCAAGCTTGCTGAGCATGTGGTCTTGCTTTCATTTTTTTGGTTCTTACATTCAAACGAAGTGAAAAAGAATTCTTCACTGTATTTTTATAGTTTCTGTCATTTCGACAGTTATTATATTCAATAGGTAAGAAATATATGTTATATTATTGTAATCTCATTTTGCATTTTATCAACATATTTTATATTATGGTAAGAAACACTACTAATTTTATACTTTATATTTCTCTCATTTTGAAATCTATAATATTGAAATGTAGGATGGATATTATATCAATCTATGGACCAGTAGTGTTTTATTAGATCAATCATCGATCTGAGGATGTAATTAACACTAATGCAGATGTGGAACATTTACTATTACGGGCGAGACGTGCACGTAATCTATTTTGGTGTAACATTATGGAGGAACCATCCCATACTCGCGTACTATGTTTGTTATATAATATGGGATTTTATGGTGTTTGCAAGTGTGGTTGGTTTAACTATGATTTGGCTTTGATCACTACGTTAATCGAAAGATAGCGTAGTGAAACTTATAATTTTCATTTTCAAGTCGGAGAAGCGACTACCACATTACAAGATGTCGCCATTATTTGGGGCCTCCCTGTCAATGGTAAGGCTATTACTGGTAAAGATAAAGAAAGATAAAGAAAGATCACTAGAGAAATGACAACAATTATGTTACAATCTTCTAGGCTTATGGATTGACAAAGCAAATTTAAATGGGTATCATATTTATTCTAAAGCTTTGGTAAATCATTTACAATCTTACGAAATTGATGATGATGGTACAAATTTTAAAGTAGAACAAGTTGCATGCACATGTGCATTATTGCTTGTGGGTGGAGTTATGTGTACAGACACCACAAGGAATTGTATTCCGCTATTATGGATTGAGAAATTAGAAAATATTTCTGAAGTTCGCGGTTACAGTTGGGGTAGTGCTGTTTTAGCACACCTATACCGAGATTATGCATGACATGTAAGAGAGGAACACAAAATATTGATGGTGCATTGCACGTGAATCAACACTGAAATAAGTTATTATAATTGATTGTTGTTTAGTTTATAATTGAGTGTGACTGAAAACTTTTTAAGCAATGATCCTCATATCCAAAAAGACACCTCCAACAAGCATTTTATAACCATTTCGATATGGGTATGCAAATACATAAATGCCTTAATAAAGACATATAAATATTTGCTATTGAAAATGGCAGTTAATGGCACCAGCAGGTGCCATAATAGCACCAGCTAGTGCCTTTGAGTAAAGGCACCTTGCACAAGTGCCTTTATTCAGAGGCAATGTTAGTATGCAGGTGTCTTTAATAAAAAAAATCTGCATACTGATATTAATGGTTAAATTTAGGGGTGGCAAATTGGTTCCGGAACCGTGGGTCCAACCCGACCCAATTAGTTTTGGGTTTGGATGGATCTTAAAAAAAAGAATTATGGTTCCAATTGGTTTTCTATTTATTGAATTTTCAAGACTTTGGTTTCTTATGGTTTTTGATTGGGTCCAAATTGGTTTCAATAATTGGCCTATTTTGGTTCCCAAATGGATCCAATTAAAAAAGAGAGAAATAATTCTCCATTTTTTCTTTCTTAGACCCAATTGGTTTTCTTTATTTAAAATTTCACTTGTAGAGAATATGTGATTGCTTAAGAACTAAACCCATACTTGTTTTAGTCATATGAACTTATACTTTAAATAAATTTTTATAATAAGATCAAAAAATTATTTTATATTATTTTTAGTCATTTGAACTTTTTTATTTTTAATATATATTATATTTTTATTATTATTAATAAATATATATTAAATAATTAAAAATAAATAAAAATATTTGGCTCGGCTCGAGTACGGACTCGAGCTTGGGCTCGGCTCGAGCTCGAACCCATGCTCGCGAGCTCGAGTCCGAGTTCAAAAATTTTGGGCTCGGCTCGAGTTCGAGCTCGAGCTCGCGAGCTTGGGCTCGGCTCGAGCTCGAACCCATGCTCACGAGCTCGAGTCCGAGCTCGAAAATTTTGGGCTCGGCTCGAGTTCGGGCTCGAGCTCGCGAGCTTGGGCTCGGCTCGAATCCATGCTCACGAGCTCGAACCCGAGCTCGAAAACTTTAGGCTCGACGAGTTCGAAAAAAATGTCAAGCTCGGCTCGTTTACACCTCTATTCTGAACCGACTAACTTTCAAATAGTAACATAAATTATAACTTAGTATCAATTAATATATCTTTAATTTCTGTAACCGAAAAAAAAATTTATATTTTTAATTTTTGTAACCGAAAAAAAAAAATTTATCCTTAATTTCTCTACATTAATTTTTTCGTTATAAATTAAAATACATTAGCTAATAATATATTTTACATATAAATTATTACATTTGTATAATATGATTGGAATTTTTATAAGAAAATTATAAAAATATAATGTAATAAGTTAGTTAGTGAACAAGGAAAAAAAAAATTATTTGCATTATATTGAATTATTTGGTGAATAAGAAAAAAAGATTAGTGATTAGTATACAAATATTTGCATTGTGTTGGATCCATAAGTCACCAACCTCCTATTTTGGATCCTTTATGGTTCCTAAATGGATCTTTGTATAAGAACCATTTGGAACCAATCAAAACCAATAAGGACCCAATTCATATTGAAAAGACATTTTGGTTTCTTGTTGGTTCCAACTTATTTTTTTTACAAACCCAATTGGACCCAACCCAAATCCGATCCGATCCACCCATTTGCCACCCCTAGTTAAATTAGTCTCCGGCTATGTCAATATTTTTAATTTGAGTCATTTGATATTGACATTATATGTTATTAAAAATTTTGTATTATTGTCATATGTGATACGTGAATAAATTCTAAATTTTTATGTTTGGACTTTGGAAACCTAAAGTTTTATCTAAATTTTTATGTTTGGAAACATATTAAATAGGAAAATTATGTAAATAAAGATGAGAAAGAAACATATTGACTATTTAATATGTCTAACTGAAATAAAGATGATAAGGTAACATATTAAATAAAAAAAATGAAGAGATACTAGGTAATTCTTAAAGTGATTAAAAAAAATCAACAAAATAACTTTCTTCAATTGAGATTAAAAAATCATGTACTCTTCAACAAGCCATTTCATAAAACAAATAAAATGGCACTATATTTTTTTAATTATACGTGAATGATATCATGTATGAATTATGCATGAGTAATATCATGTTTCATCAAATGTAAATAATAAAATTAGAGAAGGTAATTCCAGTAACTCTTAAAACAATAAAAATAATTTCACAATAAAGCTTTCATTTAATCAATTAAAAAGTTAACATAAAATACAAATAGTTATGAGATCAACTACGACGTGCCCATTCCATTTCATTATGAATTCTAGTTGTTCGCTCTCTACCTACCCGACGACTGACACGTAGAGTGATATCTTGATACAACTCAAAAGGAGGAGTACAATGGCGAGTAAAGCCCTCTATATGTTGCCAAATATGAATGAATCTCATAATATGGCTTCACAAAGTTTGTTGATTCAATATTCCACGCTTACTTACAAATTGCACATGTGAGCAAGGTATTCCAAATTCAGTCCATTTACCACAGTCACACTCCACTTTCGTGGCGCAGACACATGACCCGCTACAGTCCACATTTGAAAATGCTCTATGGAACGATAATGTCATATCTACAATAGCTTTGATCGGGAGGCGACGAACACTTTTGAATACGTTATTTACGCTCTCGCCCATGTTGGTTGTCTTAATGCCACATCGCCATCCTCCATCATGAGCAAAAGTCCATTTTTCTTGTCAATCGAATTCAAATACTGATAAGCATCTTTATCATGTTTTTTAATCTGATCCATGGCAGCATCAAACTTTTCTTACTTGAGTCGATGAACCAGCTGTCCAACATAGGTCCTTTAAAACTTTATTTTTGAAATGAGTGTTGAAATTTGAACATACGTGGCACATACAATATCAGTGTACTCTTTGAAGAGGGCAAAACTCAAGTATGCATGCAATTGCTGAGAGAATTCCGGAAGGACGATCAGAATTAATGCACATACCTTCAACCCCTTGTATAAAATATTTTCTTAAATTCTCTATAAGCCATTTCCACGATACAGTTGTTTCATCACCAACAACTGCAAAACCAAGAGGAAGTATATTCTTTTTAGCATGGCGGTTGCGAGCAACATCTTATGCTTGTATTTTCTGTATAGATGCGGCATATGACTTTACGACAATGTCGGAATCCATCAATGCATGGCTTGAATGCCCAAGATACATATTTGGGTTATCCCTTTAAACAATAGTGTCTGGGTTGAACTATTGGGTAGCTCCCAAAAACATAGGCAACTTGCGAACTGATTCCTCACAAGTCCCGTAAGCAATCTCACGAGCACGTTTCAAGCTATACAAAGCCTTAGGATATAAAATTTTAAAATTGAATTCTTCTTTCGCCATTGTCAGCACATTTGCAATGTTGTATGATGGATCATTTCGAACAATCCCAGCGAAAAGCGTCACAACCAATTTTTTGTCTAAGTTACAGTGGTTTTCGGCCACCTTATCCAAGAGACATGTATGTGGCCCATAATACTTTGTGATTTTAAAACCATGGAGTTTTTCCTTGTATATAGCTCGGAGAGACCAAATGCGTTTTACAGTTGAATTTTTTTGTTTACATTTCAATTTCCATAGTGTTGGATTACTCAGCTCCACGTAATATTCATGTTTTGCATGTCGCACAGAGTAATCTTTAACAACACATATGAGATGTTTCTTATCTTTAAAGATCACGTTAAATCGAGCTTTCCTTCTAATCATAAAATTTACCTTTTGATGCAATATTAAAAGAGGCTGCTTGTACCTTTGGATATGTTCCTGTGCAAAATGGTATGACTGGATATAACATGTCCTTATTTACTGTTGAGTGTATTTCTTGCAATGTCAGGTTGGACAATATCTTCAACATTGCATTGATATCAACATCTTCTAATAGGATAATTAATTTCATCTGGCTCTGAGTTACTCAATTTGTAATCATCAAAACTGTTTTGATGTGACTTAGGGGAGAATTCAGCATTATCAGGGTCGGTGTTGTAATATTTATATTCAATATTTTGCTGCCAATTATCCCCCATTTGTTGAAATGATGTATATGCACCTGCATTCAAGTCATGAATTCCGAAACTCCCAAACTCTTGTGTCACCACTGGCAAATCTGGTATTATAGAAGCACTTGCACAATAATCAAACAATCCAAAAGTTTTTGGACCATGTATGACCACGGACAGATCAATTGTGGTGGGTTTTCTAAAAAACGACAAGAATTGATCTAGTTTTTGGCTCACAGGTATATCTTGTGTTAAAAGTGAAGTATATTGCCCCCACTCTTGGGACAAAGGTATATATGGAACAACATATTTATGAATTTCTTCTTTCACAATATATAGATTTAAACTAGTAAACCCAGCATCATGATACGTGAAAAATCCTAAATTTTCATGATTGGTTATCTCCAAAACTGATTGTCTTATCATAGATCGGTAATCGCATAAATATTTAGCAAATACTTTCAGCGAAAATATATTACTATCTATTAGTGTTTTCTTATACAACCTCGTTAGTAATTGAAAGCGAAAATATATTACTATCTATTTGTGTTTCCTTATACAACCTCGTTAGTAATTGAAAGAACTTTACTAAACGTCGTATTCTAATATACCGAACTGGAGGAATGCTGTATGTTATAGAATTTGATTCTTGTAGCATTTGGGCCCCCAAGAACACAATTACATCAATATTGTTCAAGTTCGACATACCTTGAAAAGATAAATAAAGTAAAAAAATTAGTTTGAAGGAAAACCAACTTATCAAATTATAAAATAACATATTTTGTAGTTTAAAAGACAATTATGTAAAATATGGTCTTATAAGAAATTTTCAATCATCAAACTTTTTACACTCTCAAATAATAAGTAATTAGAAAAATATATATATTTATCTCAAATATTTGTTTACCTGTATAGTTCTTGTATTTGAAACTGATTAACATTTTCAATGATCAAAGTGAATATGTGATAAAGGGAAAGATAATAGCAATTTCAGTGACAAAAAAGAGAAAAGAAGAAATGATTATGGCATTTCAATGTCCACTTCAATTGAATTACATTTATGGATGTAAAACACAAAATTCCAAGATAAATTAAAAAAGAATGACCCATCATCTTCCATTCTTTTGTTTTTAATAATAAGAGTCGAAAAAAAATGTAGTGATTAGTCATTATTCTTTGAGATAAAAATGTCAAATTCACGCGATAATTTTTAATTTATATAAACATAAAACACTTAAAAAATATTAAATTTATAATATATTGAAGACGACATCAGAGATGTCATCTTCAATATATTATTAAGCTATTAAAGACGTCATCACAGACAATGCTTCATGAATATAAAAATATTTGTTATTCCTATAAGTAATGATTATTGATATTTTTGTTGTAATGATTATTTTATAGCAATGACTATTACTAACCTTATTAAAGCGAAAAGAAGAAATAAAGCCTTAATAAGTGAAGCGTCAGAAATCCAGTAACTTTTACTCTCTGTCCACATGCACTTCCCTGCAATGGTTCTTCCTTGTTTTATCTCTTGACACCTCATACCTGCATACAAATCCGCTACTATTTATACATCTCAAAAGTTAATATGTAGATTTTCAATGAAGACGTCGGTGACGTCTTTTGTTTAGAGAATTTTTAAAAATTAAGACGTTGATGTTGACGTCTTTTTTTAATTCCATAAAATTTCTAACATATAATAGGAGGGTGTTTGGCTAAGTTTATTTAAAACATGTTCTTACGGTTTTACGATCTTTTAAAAGTTTATAAGATGTCAGATCTTATTTAAGAACGAAGCTCTTAAGTGTTAGGATAAAATAAGTCTATTAAACTTATAAATGTTTTCAAATGTTATACGAGAGAATGTGTGCAATAATAAAAATAAACATTTTTCGGAGAAAGGTATTGAAAATGAGAAAATGAACTAGGGCTATTTGTGTTTTTTTAAGAATATAAATAATATCCAAAATTTAAGATTTTGAAATAAGGTCGGTTTGACTTACTTATTTTTTATTAGCTTATAAAACTCAAACATCTTGGCCATGTTTTGTTTAATTTTGGACCTGTTTTTGTCCAAATTTTGGTCAAATATTGTTCGGCTTACAAAATTTGGGCTAGAAAAACCCCCAAAATTTTGATCCGAAAGTTTAATCCAATTTCAAACCCACTACATAGAATATGGCCCACATGCAGCTTTTATCTCTCTCATTTTCTCCATAGTCCACGGGCCAATACATTCTTTAGTTGTATGTGTGTTGTTTGTAAGTGCATCCTCAAGTATTTCTCTCTCCATTTAATTTGTGTCAATGTGAATTAAATTTTTTACACTGATAAAATGATTTATGCTTATATCTTTGATTGAATCTAATTGTTGAATTAACTGCTCATAAAATGATTTATACTCTTTGATAAAATGATTTATGCTCATAAAATAATTTTTTATACTGATAAAATGATTTATGTTCATATCAGTGATTGAATCTAATTGTTGAATTAATATTTTCTGCTCATAAAATGATTTATACTCTTTGATAAAATGATTTATGCTCATACAATTATTTATGCACAAATAAAGTGATCTATGCTCATGATATTTATTTGAATGTTTCATTTATTTAAATTTGTTCTCTTTTAACAGTTGTGTCTTATTTAATAATATATTTTGACTTCAATTATTTATATTTAATATTTAAGTCATTTACATTAATAATTAATAATTAATTTATATATTTTAAATTGTAATATATACAAATAATATTCATCTGTATCATAATTATTATAATTTTAATATTATAATATAATTTTAAATTATTATTTAATCACCAACAAACAAAATTGTGATGATTTGACTGCTACAGTAATATACGTTGCCTTTCAAAATAAAACCAAATACTATCTCACCGAAAATAACTAATCGAAAATCAATTCTCAAATTAAACCAAACATTATCTCATGAATAAGGCATGTGTCCCAAAAAATTCTCACCAAAATACCCAACAAAAACAAAACCAAACATACTCCTTATTTTTTGTCTTATAAGTTCTTATTAAAAAGAATTATCCAAATACTTTTAAGAGTTTATAAGATTTCAAACATCTTATAAGATGTTTAAAAGAGCTTATAAGCTTAGCCAAACACCCTCTTAGGAAATATTTTTATCAATAAGTATTATTCAAATTAAAAATTCTCAAATCATGAATTATAAAAAATGAATTTTACTCAATTTTTTAAATTATTTATAATTCTGAGAAATTTTTTATAAGAAAATTCTTATGACATGCCAAACAAATCAGTTTTTCATAAATTTTTTTTGTAAAATTCTTTTTTGGGTATAGATTTCTATCCAATTGAAGCTTGATATTTATAGATTTTTTAAGAATAAGATTTTAAATATCAAAAATTTATAGGATAAAATATTAATTTTCAAAAGTTGAGTGGCGGCGGTTCCACTACTCAACTTTTGATAAGATTGTGAGGTAAATATTTTTTAAAAAAACTCTATCCTTTATTTTAACCATCTGTATATATACATGCATTGTCACAAAAATATATTTTATGCTTTTCTGAACCCACACGTGGGTCCCACTTTGCTCTTTTAACCTCCACAATTTTTTCCTTAGATTCATCCATTGAGCTAATGGGTTCCATACGCTTTTCTTTTTTCTTATTTTTTAATGAAAAGCTTTTCCGATTTATAATGTTAAATTTGTACAAAAATTTGAAAATATTAGTAAAGGTCTATTTGGCTGATGTTCATAAAAGCTTATTTAAAATTGTGGTAGGTGTAACTACCATTCTTTATATTTTATGAAAAATAGTTAGATTTATGCTTTAGCTAACTACTATATAAATACATACTAGCGTGTACCCTGTGCTATGCACGGAGTATAATTTAAAATATCTCTTTTGAAAACTCATAATTATCATATTTATATTCATTAACTCAATACAAAAAATCATTCAATAGAACAATGAAGAGTTTTAAAATATAGTTACTTGATGACAACTGATAAAGTAATATGATCCAACTTTGTTAGCTAAGATACAAAACGGTCCTTTACTGAATAAAAAAAACTTATAACCAATTGCAAATCGTCCAATTGATGTGTGTGAAGAATTAAAATGCTTATTCATTTATAAAGTTGTTTAGTGATATTTTTTTCGTTACGGTAGTAAATATGCATAAAGGGGAGTTATTGAACATGTTTCGGATATTATCTTGAAACTCCTCAAATATATGATGAATATATGAAAATTAAAAAGAAAATTAAACATTGGTCTTAATCTACATGGCCTTCCATAGGCCATATATATATACTATCCTAACTTGCTTGTACTCTCTTAACTTTATGTTATATAGTGGCCGTTTATGCACAAAGAAATAGATCAAATTTTAGTAATGTTAAAAAATCATAATATTATGACACCTTATTTTTCATGAGAAATATAAAATAGTGTCACTGAATAGTAAACAAATCCTTGTGCCAAATAAACAACAAATTATTTATTTAACCCAACAATACTTTTCAACAAATTTGTTTGGTGGAAGAAGTTGAGAACATTCTTTAAGAAAATAAATAAATAAACAATTTGTTGTCAAAAAGAGTACCGCAAAATAATAGAGCTCATTCCTTTGAAAAAATTATTTCCAATTTATTTTTCTTTAAAGACTATTATAATCCTATTATTATTATGAAGAATATTAAAGTGGTTTACTAAACTAAAATTGAAATGTAATTTGTTTTTGAACATATTCTTTTCTAAATAAATTGTCCAAATATATATATTTTTAAGATTTTTAATATAATAATTTAATTTTAAGTGATTTTTAGGTGATATATTTGAATTTTAATCGAGCAATTTTTTCTTTAACTTTAATGTAGAAGATGAAACAAACTTATAAAAAAGATTTGGTGAAATCCATAACTTCGTAGATAAAAAAAATATTAAATATGACCAATCACATCAATATATTTAGTGACTAATTATGTAAAGTCATGGATATCTATCTATCAAAGTAAATATATTAAGGGACTAAATTATTATTATATAATAATAATAATAATAATAATAATAATAATAATAATAATAATAATAATAATAATAATAATAATAATAATAATAATAATAATAATAATAATAATAATAATAATAATAATAATAATAATAATAATAATAATAATAATAATAAACAAATGTCACTTATAAATAGAATATGATTATACTCAATTGTAATATGTTTCATTTATCATACAAAAGTTAGGCTTGTAAATCAACTGTTATGAGCTAAGAATGAAGTGACTCAAACTCATTGAGTTGTAATACAATAAGTTTAAGACCAATTTACAAATTCTCTTATTTTAACTTTACTCAAGCTTATTGTAACTTACAAATTCTCCTATTCTCAGACTTTTACAAACTTCAAGCTTATTTCGGCTGGCTCATTAGTCTTTATCAAATAAAAAAGTCCTCAATATAATCATAATATTTATTATTCATTTCCATTGAAGAAAACTGAATGCCATAATAAATTATAAACATAAGAAAATATGTAGAGATATATAAAAATATTTTTTTACATGAATATTGACTATTTCAATTCCACACAACTAATTAAACCAATAAATTATAAAAAGAATATTAATGGGAAAAATTATTAATTTTTTTTACTAATTACACTTAATATCCACTCAAACCAAATAAAGATAAATCAATCAATAAATAATATATAGTAATCTGCTTCCACATTTGCTAGCTTTGTGTCCATGGAAGTCATCTGATTTATGTCTGTCATAGATTAACACTAATAGAAAATTAAAATAAAAAACAAATAAAAAAATGAATAAAAAATTGAGAGTAGTAACATAAAAATAAAAAAGAAATCAAAACTTTATGATCTTGTAAATGGGATGTTAGACTATGAACATGCACAATTATGATATTACAATGAAATGCTAATTTATAGAGAATTGAGAAATGTAGCAATTTAATTTTTAAAAGAATTAATTGCTCATTTTATAAGCTTAGATTGTGGACATTAAAAATTATAACTATAGTCAATTACTCATTTAATTAACATCAATTATGGCCGTCAATATTTATAATAATAGTGAATTACTCATTTAAAAAATCAATTACTCATTTCGTCATTCCAAAAGAGTCAATTACTCATTTAATAAACATCAACTATGGAAGCTTATTGTTTTTGCCCTAATTGTCTGTAAAATCTTTTCTTTACTATCTTTAGAAGTCAAGATGTAAGGAACAAATAAATACGATTATCCCAAATATTGTTCAAATACTATTAACTATAATTTTTTATTGTGGAATTTTATTTCTTAATTAATACAATAAGTCTATTTACATCTAACAAATCTTGAAAGAATGATCTTTAATCAACATATTATAATCTCATTTAATTGTAGGCTTACTAACAGGAACTTATCATAAAACTTGTTATAACCGCTATCAATCATGAATGCAAAATACATTATCCAAATATTGTGTTAGTTACCAAATAAGTGTTTTTATATTCCTAATTAATATGTTTAAATTCAAACTTTCAAATTACACACTCAATCAAATCAATTAATAAAATTTTTCTGAACAACAAAAAAAATTAAAATTACCGAAAAAAAAAGATAGAGAGCAAAGTGGGTTCCACGCTGCTTTGCTATAATATATATAATGATAATGATATTAGTTCTCAATTATTTTAATCAATAAAAAATAACATTAATAAGTAATGTAGTGAAATTTAGTACATGAAGCCTATCTATACAGGTTCACATATAGACTTAAGGTGCTAAACTATATTTATATTATATTATATTATATTATATTATATTATATTATATTATATTATATTATATTATATTATATTATATTATATTATATTATATTATATTATATTATATTATATTATATTATATTATATTATATTATATTATATTATATTATATTATATTATATTATATTATATTATATTATATTATATTATATTATATTATATTATATTATATTATATTATATTATATTATATTATATTATATTATATTATATTATATTATATTATATTATATTATATTATATTATATTATATTATATTATTAAAGTAAATTTTCTTTCTAGTTCTAATAAAAAAACTAAATTTAAATTCAAAATTTAATCTAATAAGAAAAGGAAGAAGGGAATAGAAAATAGAAATCAGAGATTTGTCTTCAACCTTCAAAATTCAATATTGAACGCTTTTATTTGCCACATTCATAATCTAAAGTTTTCCCCAATTTTATTAAATATATATATATATATTAAAAAAAGATTATTAGTACACTCCTTTACACATATATATTAAAAATAATTATTAATATACAATAAATTTAACAACAAAAATAATATAATAAACAGAAAAATAGTACACAATGGTATTAACTACAAAAAAAAAAATTAATGGAGTGAAATGATTACCTCAAGCTAGCCTATATGTATAAGTATTCCATTGCTCCATTCATAACCACTCATCGCCAAATAAATATATGGACTAATAATTTCGATCGACTAAGAAATTCTCATAATGTCATTAATGTTTAAGACTAAATTAAATGAATAAAATCGAACAAAATTGAAAGCGTAAAATTCAAAACCTAGGCTGATGAGGGAATGTCTATTTGCCTTCTCTACTGTGAGCCTGTCAGCTATGGGCAACCTAGGCTGGTTTACCTCTCTTGTGTGGTTTGCAGGCTATTGCACAAGAGCGGGGTTTACCTAGTGCGCACCTAACGGTAGCGGCTGTGGGTTCCCTTGTCATAAAAAAAAAAATTCACTTTTGTAGATGAAAAAATTAGTGAACATGGAGAAACGTAAAATTGATTTGTGAAGCAGAAAAAGTACGGCATTATTTATAAGTTTTTAGATTAAATGAAAATAATTTATAAATTTATCAGTTTCCTTATTAACTGCATAATTCCATCAATTGTGGAATGAATTAATACGTAAATTTAGCAAATGTAAATTAAATATTCCTCCTAATTAAGGATTTCAATTTGGTAAGTTAATTTTAAAATAAAGTTTAAAATTTAAATTTAAGCCTAATGTGAACGAACTTAATTTAGACCATTCTTTATTTAGATATGCTAAGAATTATACATGGTAATAAATTTTGGTCTTTCCATTTGCATTAATGATCAAAAATCACAATCAAAACATTGTTACTCTTCCCATTTTGGTTGCAAGTGAATGTAATAGGAAAATAATTTAATTTGATTATCCAATTTAAGAATGGTAATCAATCTTAAAAAATTTAAACCAACCAATAAGAATTTTTCATTTTATTAAAAAATTCAAAATTCTAGAAAATTAGGATTAAGAAAAAATTGTGCTATAATAAACGAAAAATTAGGCTGATGTTCATAAACTCTTATTTAAAATTGTGGTAGGTGTAACTACCATTCTTTATATTTTATGAAAAATAGTTAGATATATGCTTTAGCTAACTACTATATAAATACATATATAATTATTACAATCTAATTCAAGTGGTCTTTGATTTAAGTGTTATATATAGCATATATATACTTAATTACTTAACTTAAGACAATTAATGAAAAACATAAAACCAATTGATTCACCTCAAATTAATTTTTTTCACGTCATTAGCATCATTATTTTGGCAATTAATAAATTTATATATTATTATATAATTTATGAAAAAAGTCAATTTCACAACATATCACGTATGATTTTTATTAGTATTTTCAAAATTTTAAAACTTCAATTTATATTTTTTAGTATATATATATATAGGGTTCACGTGCAACGCACAATAAGTTTGCTAATGAAGAAAAAAATTAGGCTTACATATATATATATAATATATATCTTAATTAGTGCCAATACTTGTTTTCTTCAGAAAATGAAAATAATTAATCTCCAATAACTCGAGCAAAATAATTCATATCCTTATTACACTCTGTGAAAACTTCATTCCCCAAAAAGACCTCAATAGTCGGCCTCACTTTAGGCCACCAACAAAGACAACTAGTTACCATATCCTCAAAAGCTTCCGAAAATTTTCTCCGTTTGATTAGTTTCGAAATCAACATTTTATCTTCATAATCGGTTTTATCTATCCCACGGGCAGGAAGCTCTTTATATGCTTCAACCATTAGCAACCTTTCTTTTAGGTCTTTCCTACTTGACACGCGAAGTCCTCCGTAAGCCAATTCGATTGATGTAATGCCAATCATCCAAACATCAAATGAAGGTTACCAAATTTGGAGCAAGCCTTTCTTTGTGCTAAAGTCCTTTAGGTCGTTTGAATTTTATGTTATTTGAATTTTTCCCTATTGATGTTGAGTCGTTCGAATCTCCCTTACTCTCCCCTCATTTTGTTTCTGTTGTGGGGAAATTTTGTTTTGTTTATGCTGTGGGGAAATTTTGGATATTTTGTCTATAAAGTAACTATGGGGCAAATTTGTCCTTTTACTATAAAATTAAATAAAATAAATGAAAAATAATATGAAGGGCTATATTTTAAATCATAGCACATTTGAGTGCTAGTAACTCAATTTTTCCGCAAACGAGACTGGACAGAAGCGCGAGCGGCCGGCGAGGGAGTGGTTAGTGGTCAATAGCACCCTAGCTGATGGCATTCCTCTCTACAACTGGAAGCACGAAGACCAGGGTCGTGCTTCTGGTTTTCATTCCCCCTCGGCGGCTTTGATGAGTCTGTGGCCTTAATTCAAAAATCTTTTGCACTAGAAATCCACGAACACAATAACACCACAACCAAAATTGCATGCACATTTGTTTTAAACAAAGTAGGCTTACATATATATAATATTTATCTTAATTACTGATAGTACTTGTATTCTTCATAAAATGAAAACAATTAATCTCCAATAACACGAGCAAAATAATTCACATCCTTATTACACTCTGTGAAAACTTCATGCCCCAGAAGGACCTCAACAGTCGGCCTCAGTTTAGGCCACCAGCAAAGACAACTAGTTACCATATCCTCAAAAGCTTTCGAAAATTTTCTCTGTTTGATTAGTTTTGAAATCAACATTTTATCTTCATAATCGGTTTTATCTATCCCACGGGCAGGAAGCTCTTTATATGCTTCAACCATTAGCAACCTTTCGTTTAGGTCTTTCCTACTTGACACGCGAAGTCCTCCGTAAGCCAATTCGATTGCTGTAATGCCAATCATCCAAACATCAAATGGAAGTGCATAATCTTTACAAAAACCATTTTGTGCCACTGCCCAATTGCAAACAGAAACCATAGGTATATAAGATGGTGGTGAAGAAGTAGAAGGTTGGTTTTCATCTTGACTTTCGTGGTATACAGAAGTTGAATAAGCTATCTTGATTTCATTTCCATTGAAGAAAATATTACCGGCGTCTAATTCTAAATGAGCATCTCCACTCCTGTGGATGTAATACAAAGCATTAAGAGTTTCTTTTAAAGCCACCACAATACATTCTTCTGGAAACCCCTTAGAGAATCGAGCATGCATTATCGATCTAAGAGAGTGTTCCATAAGAGGGAATGCAATGCAGTAATAATTCTTGTAATCAAAATCTTGGATGATTCCAATTATATTAGGGTGATCTGGAATTATTCTGTTTCTTTTAACATCGCATATCAGATTGCTAATGGCATCTGGTTGGCTATCCCTATTCACGCATTTGATAGCAACAACAGAGACATGTTGGGTGGAGATCCAAGTTGATTTATAGACTTGTACCATGCCATTGTTGGATTTTCCGATAGGGCAAGTTATCCTAAACTGGTCACTTCTGTTTGTACCGTCAAAGAGGACAGTGGGAATGGTGTTTTTTTCACTGGAAGGATCTTTTGACACTTTCTCCATTGTAGAACAAGTTTTCTTGGATGTCATTTTGGCTTTCTTCAATCTGAATTAATCAATAGAAGAACGTGTTAGGATGCTAATAAGATAGTTTAAACAATAAGTAAGAGTTGTCATTTACTAGAGCAGCAATTTTGTATTTGGAAGAAGGGATCCAATTGTCATGTTAGTTAGCTTTCTATATATAATAGGCAGTTGTAACTAACTGTTTTATTGTTAGGATCACCTAGACCATCGGCTGAAATATCACAACAGAAATAAGGTTTTAAAAGTATTAGAAATGTTTCACCTGATGCATCTATGCAAAACTGAAATAAAAGCGTAAATGCAATGTTGTGATTAAATTTAATCAACCTTTTTGGTTTCACCTTGATGATGAACGTGTATAGCATGTGATTATCAAAGATCTTTAAAGCACTCCAAGTATTGTGCATCTAACCGTTGTATGCACACTTTGAACGTTTTCCTCGATTGTAAAGTTGTGCTAGAAACTTACTTAAAACAAATGAAGGTTTATGTGTATGGGGTGATGGAATATGTTATTCTTCCAACATAAAGAATATGAAAGTTTACAAGACCAAGAACCCCCCCAACCAAGGATTTTAGGAGATAGAATTTCTTTTTCGAATCATACATCGAATACATCATGTAATTGCATCTATGAATATCATGAATTATTACTAGAATGGGTGTATGAATACTTTTACATAAAGATAAGATAAAGACACATTTATACATACATATGGGGCACGACAAATAGGGTGAGGAACACCTTAATTTTCGTCCATCACACATTAACTAGTAGAAAATGAATTCTAACAATCATAATCCTACTATATGTGTGTGTCTTATCTCTTCCATATGTAAGTATATATCAAAACCCACTCTTTTGAGATTAATTCCTTAATTTTAGGAATTCATGATAAATAAATCTCTACCAAAATCCAAAAATTATTTTCCTCATTAAATTGTCTTTCAACAATTTTATTTCAACTCATTAATTAATTAAATTAATCTCAAAAACTAATTAAATTAATAAGTATCAAAATTTGTTAATTGGGCTTTTATTAACAAATTCCTTGGCCTACCTAACCCATTAATTAATCAATCCAACGGTCAATTAAATAGTCCTTTAATCAATTAAGCCCAAATGCTCAATGAATTAAATGTTTCAAAATGAATCAATTCCAAGTATTAAGTCATCTTTAGCATTCCACAAAGATTAGGTAGTACACATAATTGGAGAACTTATTTAATCTAGGTCATGAATAAACCACCAAAAAATTCATAACTCCCATAGATTGAGTTCGATATCTAGCTAAGTCGACTCAACCGCTAGACTGGAATGATTTCAAGTAGACCTTTCCGATCACGATCGTAAGATCACACATCTTTAGTAAATCCTACTAACTTAATCATACCTTTAGTAAATGATGACTTGTGTGAATTAAGTAAGAATCACACACCTTCTTATTGACTAACTCTAGACAGAGATTTCATAGTCATTCATTTCTAAGATATCATAAGAGATTCGTTAATTAAGATATAAGAGACAGATCCCATCTTGAAATCATTTGTCAAATCACATAACTAGACTACACCCAAAATAGCCCATTTTGTGAATATTCTGTAATCATGAACTAGATCAAAGTGCAGTGAGTTATGCAATTGAGCAGCCGCGATTCCTCAAGTCATGAGGATAACCACAAGCCTACGTGACATTGGAATTTCATATTTGATGTAAACACCAATATGAGTTTCCTTGGGTAGTTCAATTCAGTCGTCCCCAATGTGAACATTTTTTTATGCATCGATTTCCGACCACCAATGGAACCAGATACTTCCAAAAAGAGAATGCTACATACAAGCAAATCTTGACAAATCATTGATATTCCTGTCTCAATTACTCTACAACCATTCAAGTACTCCACCCAAGGCGTGATCGTACTCCATAGTTCTATGTAATCCAAAGGACTTCATGACATATAAATATATAATAAAGAATATCATTTCATTATAATAGTAAAACAAGATCGTTCCCGTAGTGTTGCTAAGTTTTGACAACCAATTGACTTTCTGACGCTCAACACTAATATTTCCAATCAATGAAGATCAATGGAGGTTTCACACATTCTTAGCTCCATTTCTCAACAGAATGGTTATAAGCATATCAGTATAGATACACAAGAAACAAAAACTTTCCTTAAGTTACTAGGAAAATTATTGTATTAACTTGTTTATCATCATCTCTTGTATGATGAATTTTCAAGCTACTTAGTAACAAAAAATATTAAATTTGATAAAGATATAATGCATATTACTCTCTTGTACAATGAATGACAAAATAAAACATTGTGAGGTTTTAATAAATGATAAACTGATTTTTTAATCCTTAAAAGAAGAAAATAAAGATTAGCAAAATTGCAGTTAATGTGACTACATAGAGTTATGAAAAATAACTTACTATCTCTTACTACGACCACGAAATAGTTTTTGGTTATATATATATGTTGAATGGTGGTGTCAAAGTCATGTCGTATTCTAAATGTTAAAAAAATATCATATCTCATCTACAAATTGTGTCGTATTTGTGTCCGTTGTCATGGATATAACACCAAAAATCGCTTGTACGAATTTCTAGTAATATTATTTCAATTGTAAAAGAATTGTAATCATCCGTAATTATACAGCTCGATTAACCGTTTGAATGAACAAAGTAACATTTATGATAAAAAAACATACCGAGAGGCTTTTAAATATAGAAAATGAAAATAAATACGGAAAGATTAAATGTAACCATTCTAGGATTGTAGTCAGATGTGGTTTGCATATCTTTTAAAGTTCTTATTTATGTCTATAATAGAAAAGAAAAAAACAAGATTAATAGTTAATAGAAAATTTGGATGCCAAATAGGTTCAGGTAAAGAGAATATTGTTTTAACTTTTAATTGCCTTGCTACTTCATATATGCATGCATGTAAGTATTTGTCAATAAGAAAACTTGTCTTAATCCCTTTATTTATGTTGTGTGAAAATTATTTTATGCCTTTTTATTTTCTTAAACAATAATATTTATATTATTTAGAAATACATCAATTATAATCTAAATTATCAAGTTAGTAACTTCTATTTTTTCTTTCTTTTTCTTCAAATCAAAATAGAAGAGCTGAGTAAATCAAAAATCCAAAGGAGTTAGAAGTCTAAAATGTTTAACGGTTTATTTTTTCTAAATAATACCACAAATGTAATTAGTTTAAATGAAAAGGCTAAAATGTCTATTAAATTTTCACATAATAAAAATTTCACACTTGCATTTCTTCATGTAAATATGACGGATTTAACTTCTTAGACAAGACCAACCAAGTTATTTCATGGGCTGGAAAAGGTGATGGTTAAGAAATAGACCTTTGACCAAATCAAATGTATACTAAAAGAATTAATAAAAACTGTACATTCATGTGCATATACAGACATATATAGATGGATAATAGATACTTGGAAGAGTTTGGCATTAATAATATACTTGGAACAGTTTGGCATTTGAGCATAACATTTGGGTTTTCTTTTGCAATTTCTCCATTTTAATCTTTAGCCTAAATCCTGAAATAATGCCATCAAGTTTATTGCCGGTCAAAATTGAAGTTGCAAAATACTTTCTTCATATAGACCACATAAGCCAAGTACCTTTTTATTTTCCTTTTTATTTTTGTTGCATATTTTTATGTATTTTATTATTTCTTATCCAATTTTAATATATTAATATTGATTTATATCACAACTACAACATCACCGGTTCGATTACGGTTAAACCACAGTCCGATCAATAAACCTTGAATTGATAAAATTTTCGGTTTGATAATCAGTTTGGTTTTTACCATTGGTTTAATTTATGAATGCAAAATATTCAAAAATTATTTTATTAATTTAACTAGATGAATTAGTACTCCATAAAATATAATTTAAAAGAAAAACTTAATATCGGTTAACAAGAAATTTGGCTCAAAAAATAAATAAAAGACTCGTCTAGATGGTATGTAAATACATAAATTATTATTACTTGTAATACGTCTGATTTAAGTAGTAAGATATATTAAGTACCTGATTGATTCAAAATGTTGCAAACATACAGGGCATTGCTTTTTGATCTTGGACCTGAAAATTGGTGGAAATTCTTTGAAATTATATAACTGTACTTTATAGGGCTTTGTAATGGTAATTAAAAATAGTACCCACCATTTAGAAATACAGTGAAAATGATATTCATGCTTACAATTAGTGATCTGAAAAAAAAAAAAACAAATTATTAATAAATAAAGAAAACAAGTTTATTCAATTATATATTCAAATATAGAGCAAGTGCTTATCCCAAAGAATTTTTACTCTAGCAGTCTAACATACATATAACAGGGAAAATACACACAGTACTGAGACATATAAATATGATATATATATATATATATATAAATATATGTAATATGTATACAAGAACATAATGTAAGAAACAGTATCTTACATAGGGAGGACGAAGAAAATTGAATGGCTCAAGACAAATGCTACATGCTTCTTGCGAGCTGCTCATGTCACCAACCCCTAAACACATTCTGTGACTGAAATAACTAGAAACAACAGTAAATTTGGATTTCGCATAATTCAACATCATCTTGCCAATCAATTTTTCAAGACTATTAAAATAACAATTTTTTATTAATAAATATTATCTTGAAACAGACTTTTGCTTAACAAAATAATTACTTAATCAAGGATGGCTTATGGAAATTTTGCAATATATATGTATATATAAGTTCAAAGACAATTAGTAATATATTAATAGCAAGAGTGTTGAGTTTGTTAGAGTTTGAAACATTCAATGAAATGATAATGATCCGTAATTCTTGTGCATATATGTAGGTATGTAAGTTTACCAAATAATACAAGAAAACTTACATGTAGACCCTAATTGATTTTATAATTTCAAATAAGTCCCCTCATTTATCCAAATTACTAGAAAACCCTATTACAGACTGACTCTATTTGTAAGGTTTACAAGTTAGACCGTACGTGTTATTACCTTGACAAAGATTTTAAGTTTCAAAACATAAGAAGGATTCGTGTAACTTTTTCAATATAGAATGTGATCTTTTATCTCATAATATTGTACCAAATCATGTCACACCATTCTACAATAGAAAAAATTTATTTTTTATTTTATAAATAGAATATATGAGTCTACTCCTTCGCCTATTTTTTCAAAGACCACAAATCCACATCTTAATTAACGGAACACCTAAAATTAAGTTTTACCACAAGCTATTTTCTAGAATATAATATTTAAACTTATTTTTATTGTGACTTTGTTGTAATTAAAACAATTTATTGAACATGTTATTTTGAGTTAGCTTAAGAAGGTAAATTTTAATTTTTAAAATCAATCGATAAGACCTGTACAGTTTAATTATAAACTTGTAAGGGCCCATGATGTCTGAGAATATTGGTAGATTCAAAACCATGGGATAATATGTCACTTCTATAGTAATTCTATTGTTTTTGATTTAGAGTTTATGTTTTTAATTGGAATAAAAAAAGCTACTGGACCATCTAGGGTGCACTATTAACGCTGCTTCGATCGTTAATTCAATAAGCGACTGTTTAATTTTTGTTAAATATTAGTAAGATATTGATAATAGTGTTGAAGTTAAGGATTAATTTAAATTTTATGCAATTAATATTAGGGTAAATTGCACTTCACCTTCTCGAAAAACTTGAATTTTGCACTATCCCCTAAAAATATAAAAAAGAGACATCACCCCTTAAAAATTTCATGTATGCGACTTCGCACGTGGATATCGTGAATGATTATTTTAAGTGTAGCTAAAGGATATAATTAATATTAATTTTTAAAGAAATATTCTATTTGGATTGTTTTTGTTTTTAAAGTTTTGCAAAATAGTTTTGTAGAACAGTTTTATCAAAACAATTTTGCAGTATAAATAATGTTGAAATCCTGTTTGGTTGACTATTCTGGAGAAAAAAATGGGAACCCTTTGCAAGGGGGAGTGTTTTGATGCGAGGAGGAGTAAAATGAGTAGAAATAAAAGATATTTTTTTCAATGAAGGGTTTAGGTGCTGAGTTTTTTTAGTTTGAAATATAAAAGTGTTCTGTAAAACTAAAAAATAGGTAAAACCTGTTTTGCAAAATAACTGATTTTGGAGTTTTGTTTTTCAAAAATAGAAAGTGAGAACATGCCCAACCAAACGCCTTTTTCATATTTTTGTTTTGCAAAAACAAAAACACACTTTAAAAACAGTCATCCAAACAGGCCCTTATAATTTCTTTGAGAGAGAACTGAGTATTTTAAAAAATGAGAATTTGAAATAGTTGGATGATGGGTGGAGAATATGTGTTTTAATTGCATATGTAAATAACAAATTTAACCATATTTTCAACCAATTGTGTGTATTAGTCCCAATGATATATTTTGACTAATAAAAAATAGTGTGACAACTACCAAACTTATGATAAAATCCTTATTTTACCTCAAAATTACACTAATATTTTCAATTTACAAAAAAATAAAGGACTAAAATTCGTAAAAAAGCTAGAAAAAACTTTCATAGACAAAATAGACTTTCGTTTTATAATATTATAAATACATGATATGAACCTAAACCATCTGAGTCAACCCAACAAATGTACGTGGTAGTCATGACCATAAATTGTTTGCGATATTATATTATGTAATTTGATTAGTATAATTTAGAATTTCGAACAATAGCATGCATGTGTAATTTACCTTGCGTTTTATAAATCTTACTATTATAATAGGGAGCAAGTAGTTCTTTTTTAATTTCTCATAATTTTGATATTTTTTAATAATAATTAATCCTTACCAACTCTCCCACTATCTCAACTGTCATAAAAGAAATATTATATTTTCAACTTTCGAAATTCAAAAAAAAAAAGAACTTGTAGCACTCCAACCCCAGCTTAATAGGAGTCGAGTTGCCACCATGACTTTAAGGTGAGAAATATATTTTTCAAAGAATATTTCGTAAATAAATACAGCGGAAGACTTCATTATAAAACACGAGTATTTTTTTTCCTAACTCTAAAAGCTAACCATTTAAAACTAACTCGTGTTATACCGCATTTGTAAATCAAAACCTTGTTATAAACACATGAAAATGTTTACTTAAATATCGAAGACAATAGTTTCCCAAAAAATCAAGCATGATCTGATTTATACTCATTTACATATATTAAAAACATAACATATATATATGCTCATAGAGGGAAGTCCATACAGCTGGCTACTCATCCGCTTCGTCGTAAACTGGACCTGAAAAAGATTAAACTTAGCAACGTAAGATTAGAAATCTTAGTGGATAACGGTTACTTGCATTTGCGTTGAAGAGATTAACCATATGTCAAAAGCATCATCCAAGGTCCGAAGACCTGGCCTACTCCAAGGTTCGAAGACTTGGTCTACTCCAAGGTTCGACAACCTGGCCTAACTCTAAGGTTCGAAAACCTGGTATACTCCAAGGTTCGTTAACCTGGCCTAACTCCAAGGTCCGCAGACTTGGTCTACACCAAGGTTCGTCAACCCTGATACTTTACTCCAAGGTTCGTCAACCTGGTATTTTATCATCTCGTTTCATCTCATCCAACATAAGAGTTAATTATTCTAATCAATGTAACTGAAAATAAATGTTACCCACTTGACGTTTCACTTAGATGCGGGGGATGGCTCCTAAAGTGTCCGATCGTCTCGTACTGCACTACATTTAGATTTTAACACATTTAAAAGCTTGTTCATATATATATATGTTATATTCTTCAAATCTCTTCATTAAGTATCATCATGGATGTGTCTCAAATATGCCCAATATCTTTTAATCATAGCAACACAAATTAATTTTAAACTAGCAACTTATGGCTTAAAAACACTATTCATTGTAACAATTTTCATAAATCAGGTATCTATCGAAAATTCATGAAATTAGTCATGCATTTACTGAAAATTCCTTATTCAATTAAGCTAAAACAGTGGATTTAATTTCAAACCACAAAATCTTTAATAAAAATATTTATCATGACCAACAATTCATTCGAAAATGCTCTAAAATAGGTCGATCTTTTAAAAATTTACTATAAATCGTATAGTTACTGAAATATTCTGAAATTTATAATTTAAACTTCTAAGATCATTTATATAAACATAGTAAAACAGTTTTGAAAGATTCAAGTGGATCGAGTTTATAAACGTTTTCTTCTAGAGTTAAAAATCACAAGAAACTCATTCAAAACAGCACTATCTTTGAAAATTCACTATAATTCGTGTATTACTCCAAAAATTACCGAATTTTAACCAAAGACTCCCAACATCCTATAAAACAACATACTAAAACATTTCTCTAAAATGCCAAGTATAACAATTTATACAAATCGGCAAATTGGACTGAAATTTCTATAATTTTTCACAAATTGCTCAAACTCACATATTTTCTCAATAAAAATGTACTTTCGAGTTTTACAACCAATCATCCAAAATAAAACCACTTTAACATCATATTGTTACACATGCAACAAAACCCATCTAATAGTAGACATCCTCTTTAGATCATACATGCAATACAATATTAACAACCTAATCATGTTCTTAAAGAAGAAAATGATGAAGATTAGTAACAAGAAAAGAAACTACCTCTTGAAAGCTCAAAATGATCTTTGATGTTTAATTGAAGACCACTAGACTTGAGCTTATTTTCCCCTTTCTACTTTTTATGCTCTTGCTTCTTTACTCCTTTAGAAATGAGAAGTTTTTGAAGGACAATTGGAAAATTGGAACATTTTGAAGGAAAAAGTGAAGGTGTTATTGAGAGTGTAGAGATGGTAGAGAGAAGGGAGAGAGATTGTGTGAAAGAGATAGGTTTGTGTAGTAATAAAAAATATAGGATCAAGCATAATTAAAATGATTTCCAAGATGAGTCATGGTAGGAAAGAATAAGGTGTTGACACCTAATGTCATGCAATGGTGTGGAGGCTTCTAAGTTAGACACTTGTCATGCATGCCTACTATTCCCACTTATATAAACATGACATTATCTATATATATATATGTATATGTATGTTAAATTATATATATATATATATGTTAATTTATATATATATATATATATATGTTTTAATTTATATACATGTTAATTGTTGGAATTATTACACATGCAATATCTATCTTTTGTTCATAATTACATGGGCATGTCGAGTGCATCACGATCAAACTCAGTTTCTTCGGGTAGCTATCTTGCAAGACTTTTCAAACTTGAGAAAATATTAGCTCGTTATTTTCGATTAAACGTGAAACTCATTTAAAACATTAAATGAACGAGCAATAATAAACTATACATAAAAATGGTATTTTTATGCAAAAATATGTTATGCAAGATTTTCAAAATTGGGTGTTGTAGAACTATATTTTCAATACACATATATGAGAAAAACATTATCCTTCCATAACCAACTCCCCACTTGAAATTACACTTGAGATTATACATAACTATTTAATTCTAGTTTCTTTATTTTAACTAAAACTTTATACCATAAATCCAAATATTTCATACAGTAACATGCTACATTTCATCCAATGAAGTTTTAGAGTTAACGAGTGTTTATTGACCTATTTTTCAGATGTACAAAATAGCATTAATTTATTTTGTAAATAGTTTATAACATATATACTATTTTAAATATAAAACTGGAATTATTTTACAATACGAAAGGATATTGCCCTTTTGTCAAAAAAAAGATGTGACACTTTTAAAATGATATATCGTATGTAGCACGGGGCACACGCTAGTTTAATATGAAAAAGAGAGCAAAAAAACTGTCGGTGGTTGTATAATGATGGGCTGAATTTGGAGAAACTAATTTGCAGTTTTTCTACTAACTTACAAATAAAATCTATAAGGGTAAAGTTTGACAAAAATGAATAGTGGTCCGTTAACGGCCAATATTTTGCATTTTTTCCAATTATCCACTCTAAATTATGTTATTGTTTCCAATGTGCATACAATAACGGGTCAAATATTGTAAAAAGCCTATAAATAACTTCAATTTGTGAAATAAAATGAACTTTCTTTCTATAATAAAATAAATACTAATAAATGACTATAATAAATTAACTGAATGATATACTCAAACTCCTTTTACTATCTCGTTTGCTTACTTTGATAGGATATGTAAACTTATGATACTTTTAGGGCTCGTTTACTTGCTTTGATTAGATGGGATAAATACATTTTTCCATTTAATTTATTGTTTGCTTGGCACTAATTCGGCCCATGATTCACAATAGGTCCGGAACACAATTTATGGATTATAAGGATATTGGATCAGGCCCCTTGGGGTGTGATCTATGATGCACGGACACGGGACACGGGATACGCCGCACGACACGACACGACACGGACACAGGACACAACATTTTTTAAAAATATTAGGACACGACACGGCCTCGAAACTACTAATAAAATGTATATATATTAATTAATATACATATATATATATTAATTTACGTTAAATATATAAATTAGTTTTTTCATTCTAATTTAAATGACTGGTTAGAGAAATAAACTATAAGAATGACTATCGTTCGTTATAAATTTGTATTTGATTTGTAAAGTTATATATTTGAAAGAAAAACAAATACTTCAGTTTTCAAAATCACAAAAAATAAGTGAAATAACATCAAGTGTCACAAATAATGCATACATAGTAGACATATCATCTAACTATATTCATTACGGTGTCCATATTTTATTTTATTTCATTTTATTTAAGCAAACAAATTTATTTTTATATTGGACACGGTGCCGGGTGTGTCGGACACGGTGTCGGGGAGTGTCGGACGAGTGGTGTCCAATCAGGTGTCTGACACGACACATTGTGATTTTTTGAAGTGTCCGTGCATTAGAGGGTGTGATATGTTTTGCAATTTTTTATAGGTCTAGATTAAAACATATAATTACTATTTTACCCTTCATTTGTAACCAAACATATGATTGATAAGCTTTCAGGATATCATTCAAATAATATTCTGCAAGCAAATAATAAACTATTATACTTTGATACATATTCTTGTAAAAAGTATCATAAGTTTATCTATCCTATAATATCCTATCAAGGTAAGCAAATGAGCCCTTATAAGAATATGTATCAAAGCTTATCAATCATGCGTTTGGTTACTTGGATAAACTGCAATCATAAACTTCAAATATTTGTAAAACACATCACACATCTCTTGACTTAGATCTAATATCTTGAATATCCACAAATAACATTCCGAACCTATTGTGAATCATGGGCTGGATTAGTAGCATGCAAACAACAAATTAAATGTGAAAAGGTATCTAACCTACTTAATTAAGGCAAGCAAACATGATCGCAACATATACAGAAGTTTTTCTCGATTATTATCATGAAAACTTTCACCAAAATATAATTTTTAAATTCATTTTTAATCTAATGGATAAATTTTTGAATTTCAAAGTTTATGAATTTTGTAGAGAGAGAGAAAAGATAAACGTCAAAGCCTGATCTTTTCTTCCCACCGCCCGCAACCCGCATGCTCCTGCGCCACATCCTTGTTACTTGTTATTCCTGATTACATCTCCTTCATAGTTGTTTACTAGTGTGTAACACGAATGGCCAAAATTAAATTAAAAATATATTATTATAAAAAATATATGAATAAAAGATTTGATGGATTTGTTTTCTTTTATCACAAAATTGAGATGTGTATTGTAAATGGCAAAAAATAAAGTACAACATTTTTGGTAATAATTGTTAGGCGGTACGCGCTGCGGAAGCGTTGGATTATGACGTTATTTGAGTTGAGACAACAAAAATATAGAAAATAAGGGACACGAAATTTAACGTGGTTCACCCAATTTAGGCTACGTTCACGGGACAAGGCTATGATAATATCAATCTGAAAGGAATTACAAACGTCTTCACTAATCACAAAGCCGGAATAATTTTATCCGTCTCGAACTAGGAAAACACTCTCACACTCTCTTTTATAACAAACAAAAGGAGAAGAAAGTTTATAAGGAGAACAGAGAAATGTTTCGGGATGGGATTAAACATTGGACGAGGCTCTCTATTTATAGGAGAGACTCGCCCCCCATTTATGACAATTTCCATTCTTTACGTCATGGATGACAATTTCACTTGCCTACCATTTTTGAAAATTGTTGCCTACCATTTTTGACTTGCCTACCATTTTTGACATTCTCCCACTTGAAGACTAATGACAAATTAGTTCTTCACACATCCTTTCGCCTTGTCCGTCCGTGTTGCCTATGTTTCTGTAAGGCCAATCGAGGATCTACTCCAAACAAACTTGTCGGTACTGATTGGCTTTGTCAATACATCTGCTAAGTTTTCCCGAGTGTGAATCTTTTGCATGTCAACACTCCCATTCTCCACTGCTTCACGAACAAAGTGATAGTGAACACCAATGTGTTTTGTCCTGGAATGAAAGACTGGATTTCTTGCAATGTGCAAGGCACTCTGACTGTCACAAAACAAAGTAACACTTTCTTGTTTGTGCCCGAGCTCCTCAACCAACCTTTGTATCCAAACTGCTTCTTTACAGGCAAATGTAGCTGCCATGTATTCTGCTTCTGTAGTGGACAGAGCTACAACACTCTGTAACTTTGAAGCCCAGCTTATAGCTCCGCCTGCAAAAGTAAACACATATCCTGTGGTGGATCTCCTTTTATCAAGGTCACCTGCATAATCTGAATCCACATAGCCTTTAACAGTAAAATCTGATCCTCTGAAACATAATGCAACATCCGAGGAACCTCTGATATACCTCAGAATCCTCTTTATCGCTCCCCAATGCTCTTTTCCAGGATTCGCCATGAACCGACTAACCGCTCCCACTGCTTGTGCAATGTCTGGTCTAGTGCATATCATAGCGAACATCAAACTTCCCACTGCTGATGCATACGGTACACGAGACATCTCCATCCTCTCTGCTTCACTGCTAGGACACATACTAGAGGATAACTTGAAGTTAACAGGGAGAGGGGTTGAGATTGGCTTACTATCTTGCATGTTGAAGCGGCGCAAGATCTTTCTCAGATAATTCTTCTGTGACAGCCAAATCGCCCTGCTACTTCTGTCTCTGTGAATTTGCATCCCTAGAATCTTGTTTGCTGGTCCCAAGTCCTTCATTTCAAACTCCCTAGCCAATTGTGCCTTTAACTCTTGGATCCGACCAATGTTGGGTCCTACGACCAACATATCGTCCACATACAATAACAAGATAACGAACGAGTTATCCGTACCAAACCTTTTGCAATACGTGCAATAGTCTGCGTTAAGTCTATTGTATCCAAGGCTTATAATGAAGGAATCAAATCTCTTATACCAACACCTCGGCGCCTGTTTGAGACCGTATAGAGATTTGTTTAACCTGCAAACCAAGTTCTCTTTGCCTATATTGGCAAAACCTTCTGGTTGGAGCATATAGATTTCTTCTTCAAGATTTCCATGAAGAAATGCATTTTTCACATCCAACTGCTCCAGGTGTAAGTCGAATGCAGCACACATTGCCAGGACCACCCTGACTGTTGTAAGTCGAACCACCGGGGAAAATATTTCATTGAAGTCAATACCCTCTTTCTGAGCATATCCTTTCACCACCAGTCTAGCACGATACCGTTCCACTTGGTCATTGCCATCACGCTTGATCTTATAGACCCATTTATTTCCAATGGCTTTCCTTCCTCGTGGTAACTGAACAAGCTCCCATGTTCGGTTTTTATGTAAGGCTTCAATCTCTTCTTGCATTGATGTCCTCCATAGAGCCGCGTCTTGGCTTCTAGAAGCCTCCTGGAAAGTTGTTGGCTCTCCATCCTCTGTTAAAAGACAGTATGCTACATTGCTCTCAGTAATGTATTCTGAGAGCCAGCTCGGTACTCGTCTTTCTCGAGTTGACCGGCGGACTTCCATAGCCTCACCTCCGATTGGATCTTCTTCGTGCTCTGATTCTGCTTCTGAGGAATCTGTATCATGATCTTCTGGACTATTTTCCACCATTATCGTCATAGTTTCTGAACTTTCTTTCCCAGTGCTATCATTCCTTACCAATTGCAGCTTATCTTCTGCAAATATTACATCTGTGCTGATGACAACCTTGTGGTTTGTGGGATCCCACAAGCGATACCCCTTTACACCATCAGCATAACCCAAGAATACACACTCTCTGGATTTTTGATCCAACTTTGTGACTTCTTGTGAATTGTACATTACGTACACAGGACTTCCAAATGTATGTAACCGAGAATAATCAGTTGGCTTCCCCGTCCACATCTCCATCGGCGTCTTCAGATCAATCGAAGTTGACGGGGATCGATTGATCACATAACAGGCAGATCTGACTGCTTCCGCCCAAAATGGTTTATCTAGGCCCGCAGTCTTTAGCATCGCTCTTGTTCTTTCCAACAGCGTTCTATTCATCCGCTCTGCCACTCCATTCTGTTGTGGAGTGTATGCCGTGGTTAACTGTCGTTTGATACCTTCTTGTTGACAGAACTTTTCAAACTCATGGCTGGTATATTCTCCTCCATTATCTGTCCTTAGGCACTTGATCTTTTTCCCAGATTCAAGTTCCACCCGCGCTTTGAAAATTTTGAAGAACTCAAACACGTCTGCTTTCTTCTTGATTGGATACACCCAACATCTCCTCGAGAAATCGTCAATGAAAGAGACAAAATACTTTGCTCCTCCAACAGACAAAACTGGTGATTGCCAAACATCTGAATGAATCAGATCCAAGATGCAGCTGCTCCTATTGATAGATCGTCCAAACGAAACTCTATGTTGCTTACTTGTAACACAATGCTCACAAAGTGGTAAATTTACCTTTGTAAGCCCTGGGAGTAACTTTTGATCAGAGAGAACCTTGAGACCTTTCTCCGACATATGGCCTAGTTTCTTATGCCACAACATCGTCATCTCTTCTGCCGAACTGGTCGATGCAATCGACGCATTAGCTCCCTGCTCCGTGTCACCTTTAAGCATGTATAAATTCGATGCGATCTTTTCTGCCTTCAAAACAACAAGCGCCCCTTTGATAATCTTCATGACTCCATTTTCAATATGAGTCACACACCCAAGATCATCAAGTTGTCCAACCGACAACAAGTTCTTTTTTAATCCCTCCACATGCCGAACTCCTTGAATAGTGCGAACTGTACCATCGAACATCTTTATTTTGATAGTACCTATGCCAGCGATCTCCAAGGCATGATTGTTTCCCATGTACACCTGTCCCCCACGAACCGGTTCATAATTTTGAAACCATTCTCTACGGGACGTCATGTGCCATGTTGCACCGGAATCGATCAGCCACATGTCATCAAACTTCGCTCTGCCATCTGCAGATATTGATGCCTCGCTACATAGAATATCGCCATCACTCAAATTTTCTGCTACACTAGCCTGAGCATTAGATGACTCAGGTCTCTTTCCTTTGAAAATTTCATTCTTCTTTGGATTTGGACACTCACTTTTGTAGTGCCCCTTTACACCACAACTGTAACATTTAATGTGCTTCTTACTCCGTGTCTGGGACTTACCACGACTATGGCTCCCACTCGACCCACGATCCATAGATCTTCCTCTTGCCATCGACAAAGCTTCTGCCTGCTGGGAATTTGCCAATCTGTCTTCCTTGTTCTTGCGCCTATTTTCCTCTTCCAGAATCGCGGCCGCAAGATCATCGAAGACTGGACAATCCGTGGTAGAATTTCCTACCAGGTTGATGATAAGTTGATCATATGAATCAGGTAAGCTTTGGAGTAAAAGCTCCCCACGTTCACTTGCATCTATTTTATGACCCATTGAAGTGAGTTGTGAAAATAGTGTATTTAGAACGTTGATATGTTCGGTCACCGACGTGGTTTCCGACATCCGTAAAGTGTAAAGTCTCCGCTTCAAGAATATTTTTGTGTGTAGCGATTTGGCTTCGTAGAGTTTCGTCAGCGTATCCCAAATTTCTTTGGCTGACTTCTTTTCCGCAATGCTGGATAGAACTCCATCTGCCAACGCCAAATGTAAATTGGCCACAGCATTACCATCAATCTCTTCCCACTTCTTATCATCAGTGATATCCGCCGGCCTAGTCTCAATTGCCATAAGACAATTATCTTTCGTAATACTGCCTTTATTTTCATCTTCCACAATGAAAAATTATTTCCATTGAATTTCTCAATATCAAATTTTGCCGTCATTTTTAAAACAACCGTTTTACCTTGAACCGTAGTATACAAAATATAGTACCGTATAAATAATACTTTCCCCGAGTAAGCTCACTGGACAGAACTTCCCGATAGTATTTAATTTATACTACTAAAAATTATGTATACACCAACGGAAACTTTCTTGTGAACGATACTCCAACCTAGTGGCTCTGATACCACTGTTAGGCGGTACGCGCTGCGGAAGCGTTGGATTATGACGTTATTTGAGTTGAGACAACAAAAATATAGAAAATAAGGGACACGAAATTTAACGTGGTTCACCCAATTTAGGCTACGTCCACGGGACAAGGCTATGATAATATCAATCTGAAAGGAATTACAAACGTCTTCACTAATCACAAAGCCGGAATAATTTTATCCGTCTCGAACTAGGAAAACACTCTCACACTCTCTTTTATAACAAACAAAAGGAGAAGAAAGTTTATAAGGAGAAGAGAGAAATGTTTCGGGATTGGATTAAACATTGGACGAGGCTCTCTATTTATAGGAGAGCCTCGCCCCCCATTTATGACAATTTCCATTCTTTACGTCATGAATGACAATTTCACTTGCCTACCATTTTTGAAAATTGTTGCCTACCATTTTTGACTTGCCTACCATTTTTGACAATAATGTGTATTAGAAATAGGCAAAAACACGTTAAACTAACCAAAGCAAATAATTTTTTATTCCTGATTAGAATTTTTCCTATCAATCTACAAACACTAGCACATGTAACTTAACAAAAGAAGCATTTCATTCAATGTAATTTCGAAAACAAAAATATTCAGAAAATTTCACAAAGACTTGCCAACAATTATTCAATAAAAGGAATTAAAAAAAAAAAAAAACCAATAACTAAGGAAATATCCATTTTTCGTCATACGTTTCATCAATGCTCTCATACTCAACAAAATATAAAATATCACCATATTTGATTTGGTCTATATTTTTGAATTCATAACCTTGTCTGTTGGTAATTTTGTGAGGTAAAAACCCAAATCTGTGGTTACAAATATCACGTAGTATTTCGAAGGACCGACGAAGAACAATTACCTGCCCAACTACCCCTCCTTTCTCAGGGCAGCTCACACTCACTTCACGATCACATGCTTTAGGCATTTGTTAGAGTTTGAAAAACTTTCTTTAGCTTCGTTTCAAGTTTGTTATTTCATATCCCTATTTTTAGTCATTTATAGCCAATGAAATGATAATGATCCGTAATTCTTGTGCATATATGTAGGTATGTAAGTTTACAAAATAATATAAACTTCAAAATTAAAGGTAGATTAAATAAAAGAGTTTGTAATTAATAATGATTGAAAATTATTTTCTAGCCAATTTCTCATGAGATTTAAAATTTTTTAAATTCAATACTTACGTAATGATTACTTATACCGGATCACTAGTGCACGTTAGACGTGACCAAACGGTTCCGAGAACCATGGAACCGAACACGTTATATGCGGTTCGAATACGGTTTCCTTGTTTTGAGGAACCAGAACCGGCGGTTCCAACGTCTAGGAACCGGCGGTTCCACAGTTTTTCTTTCTTTTTTTTTTCAAATTTCAATGGTTGAGATTAAGTGTCCGTTTGAAATCAATGGTTGAGATCAAGTGTCTCTTAGATAACGGCTATATTTTCTATTTTTTTGTTATTTACGATTTTACCCCCAAATCACCTATAAATAATCCTTTTAACATTAACAGTTTTCCTACACCAATCTCAATATCTAATTCTCTACTCTATTCTTGATAATGCTTAATCTATCTCCATTTTTCTCAATAATAAATTAAATAACTACTTTAGCTAATCTTAATTAAGTTAATATATTTTTCTGCAATCTCTTTTTTTTTTTTTTTTGTTAAAGTAATATTTTATCCATTAACAGTTCTACGTTATATAGGCTCAAGATCAGCTTAACAAATCGGCTAGAGTAGAGAATAGGAAACTATCAATTTTAGTATTTTTTTGAACAGATATATATATACCCAAAACAAGCCAAAGTCATTGGATGAAACTTGATTTGCTCAGATGCTTGCATAACATAATATCGGAAAATAATAAGACTAATGAAAAGTGAAAACTGGCAGCAGGTACTACTAGTGGCATTTGGTGTCCTGACATTGAAATGAGGATTTTTATTAATTTTCTCTATTTCAGCTTTACTTATTTTTTCTATTTCCAAAATATAAGTAAACTTTTTTTGTCTCGTTCCAGGTCAAAATTAATTGTTCGAACACTCACTAGTCTGATTAAGAAATACTAAAATATTTAGTATTTTAATTTACAACACTTGAATAATTTTAACCAAAATTAGTAAAAAAAAATGAGCGTTGCACGTGATACAAATGAATTTTTTATTTAATTGCAAAAAAAATAATAAGAATGTGCATATTAATATGTTTAATAAATATGAATAAAAGATGTAGCATCCATGTATAGAATTATATGTTGACATGCTTCATATAATTTAGTTTTAAATTGTCTTAAAATCTAATTCAATTATTTGAACTCGTAATTGAGAAGGATGCATGCATGTTTTATTGTTTGTGCAATTTATTTGCATGTTAATTTTATCTGCATTCAAGTTCTAGGAACAAACATAATTTGAATACTATAACGAAGAAAAGTTTTCTTCTCAATGGTACTTCATAATTTAATATGGCATGTAATAAAAATAAAAAAGATAAATAACATGAATTTACTATTGTATGAAAGTCCAATTTTTCTTTTTCGACCTTGATTGACTTTCCAACTTTATATTTCTTTGACTTTATAGATTTATTTACATATTTATACTAATTGATCGACATCAATTAAACATCACCTGGAGTTATATTGAGATGTCTTATTCACTATCATAATTGCTAGTTGTTTTGTCTTGTTTGTATCACTTTAGTCATATTTTGTGATATTCTATTTTCAAGTTCATTCGATATATATACTTCTCTGAACAGTTTTACTTACATTCTTCTTCAAATCAATCTTTTTCTTTCATCTTTTCTCCAGCTTAATTTGTGATTACTCTTTCAATTGCATATAGTATGACGATATGCATATCCTTAATAATTTATATTTCTGTGTATGTCTGATGAGAAGATTAAATCAATTTGATACTTGTAGGCTTAGTGATCTTTAATGCTCTTTAATGTAGAGTTATGTTCTCCTTAAGAAAATCAGTCGAGTATCAATTTTTTTCTAAATTGAAAAGAACGTATTTGATTTTTGTATAATCAACTTACTATGCATTGTTTCTCAAATTAAAAGAATATATGTAATGAGACAGTTTATTAATTTTTCTTTATTATCATACTCAAAAGTGATCTCGTAAGAAGGTTAATTTGTGACCTTCATTATTTATTAATTATTCATCAATTTCAGTTGCAATTAATGTTGTCAAGTTAGGATCACATCTAACCTTATATTCCTTAATAATAAATAATTTTTACCCACAAATATGATTTTGCCAAACTTGTAGAAATAATTTGATAAATTATTCATGAACAAGCCATACTTGTCTTCAACCTCCTTAAAAAATAATTACTTTTAAATTTCTCACTTATATAATATCATAAGTACATTACTAAATACTAAAAAAAAAATTATACCCAAGACTCTAACTTAACTTAGAGATTCTTTTGTAATCTTTTTCATATTATCATTTCATTTAATGACACTATTTCATTCTCCGACTAATTATATAATTTGCCATTTCTTAATTCAAAATGGATAAGTATGAAATTTAAGAACTTCAAATGTATAAATCCATTAAGTTTTAAAAACAACGAAAATTATTTTAAGAAAAAAGTTTTAGTAAATTATTTTAATAATGAATAGTACTTTACATGAGAATCCCATATACCCAATGTAACATTAATTTTGAACAAAAAGAGCTCTAAGGAAAAGTTTGGCATGTGAGTTTCAAAATATATATAGTATATCTAGAAAAATGTCATTTAATAGCATTTTGTAATGTATAAATTTGTTAACTTTTAAAAAACACCGAATATTATTTTAAGAAAAATGTTCTAATTTTTATAATAATGAATAATACTTTACATGAGAATCCCATATACCCAATGTAATACTAATTTTTGAACAAAAAAAAAACTGTAAGGCTTCATTTGTTTTTAGGTAATGGAATCTAAGTAGGGCATATGTGTTTGGTATTATTTTCTGATATTATAGAATGTAATTTAATTTTCAAAAATGTGGGAATCCTCCTCCCAAAAGAGGGAATCATAATCCCTTATTTATTATGGTATTGTGATTACCATATCATATGCATTTACTATCCCTATATCAAAGATAATACAAAATCAACAAAAGTAGTTATTTATTTATTTATGCATTTCATTTTATTTATTATTTATGGACAAATAGTTTAGTATTTTTAATTTATTTGAAATATTTTTATTGTCAAAATAGCTCGTGATTTACATTTTATTTTATATTTATTTATTGAATAAAATTGAAAAAACAATTATGTCGTTTTGTGATAGTACCATTGAAATGATTGTTGGCCACATATAATTATTGTATTTTATTTATTAAGAATAATGTATTTCTGACTCAAAATAATTATCAATCCGTTGCTAAATGAGTAATTCATTTATATGTCTATTTTTTAAAATGCCAAACAATATGTAAAAAAAATAAGCACGTTCTATTTAATTATCATTTTTCCAAAAGAGGATAATGGAATTTAACCAAACTGATATCTTATTTATATTTTATTATTTAACCATATTAATATAAATATATATAATATCAAATATTCTACTATGGTTTAAAATTTATAATTAGATTATACAAATATGATTTAAAATAACAATATTGAAGTCAAAGTCTTTAATTTTGAATTCCCTTCCTTATTATATGTGTTTGAAGCAAAGATAAAAAGTTGAATAAATCTATTTTATTGCCCAAATTTTTGTAAACAACCAAGCACTATTAATGAAATCAAATTTCTAATAATCAAATTACAAGAAATTTAATTCCCATTTTAGATTCCATTCCATATCAAAGAAACAGTGCCTAAGAAAAAAATTCTGCATGTGAGTTTCAAAATATATACAGTACATATAGAAAAATGTCATCAAATAGTATTTTGCAAGTGACTAAAAATCTAATACTATTTTGTGTTATTGAAAATTAAACGTGCAATATTCAAAGAAACTAGGGCTTTGTTTGTTATATTTTCAATTTCATTTTCAAGTATTTTGATCAAAAAATTCAAAATAAACTTAATATACCAAACTCTCATCCAAATTTACCTTTTCTTAACTCAGTTTTTCTGTTTTCTATATAATAACCTATCAATCATATATATCATTTCATAAACTCATCAATAAAATCATTTATTATAATCATTATTTATTTTTCTCTTTCATACTTTACAAGTTCAATTTAAAATTTATAATTTTCTATTCACATAATTATTATATAAACAACTAGCGCAATCATTCTACGCATCATCCATAAACCTATCACTATGATATGATACATTTTACTACTTTCTACTTATTTTTAAAAATATAAATAAACATCTACCATTCTCACACGACTTTTGGTGGTACACAGTTCGTGAGAATTTTTTCAAATTTAACTCAAAAATATATACAAACAAAGCCTAATTTTACCAGCGGCTAACAACTTCACAATTTAGCAACAACTAATTTTTATTAGAATTTTTTTCTTTTGACATTTTGTAGAATTGAGTAGAATATGAAATATAATGTTTCAATATTACATTTAATTTTTTTTTAAAACAATTGACTGAGATATGTAAGAATAAAACTTTTCTTTTACAGTATGAAATGCATCAATCACTACTATTTCTTAGCAAAGCTCATCAGTGTGAATATCAGTTCGATTAAATGTTTTAGATACTTCTTGATCAAAATGCTGATAACAATGAAGGATTGCAGAAACATTAAAATGACCAGCTACATTTTTACCAATATTTACCAATATTTTTATCCACTAACGTATAATTATTACAAGACTTTAAAATCAAGATCAAAATAAACATAGCCATATAATACAAATAATAAAAAGTATAATAGAAACTTGAAGCTAAACCTGAGATCTACGACATGAATAAGCATGTGGAGTAGGTTCTGAAATTTATAAGAATTATATATAGTTTTTAAAAAAGATAATTGTAGTTAATTATTTGTTATATTATATGGTGTTTAGAACAAGACAATAGAAAATATGCAATTTAATCTATTATACATTCCTATGAACTATTAATATTCTTATTAAAATACACCAAATCATAACAATGGGTAAATGATACATAATCTTTTATTATAACTTGTGATTATTCTTTTATATCAATAACTGGATTAAAGAATTGAATATTATTCTTTTGTAATAGAAAGTGTTTTTGGTGATAATTCAACCCCTCGGCAAGTAATTTTTAGATCCACTATTTTTCTTGACGAACACTTAGGGGTTAATTGGATGGCAACCTATGTTATGAAAAAAATTGTTTAAGATAAAAATTTTGGAGAAATCCTTTTGTTTAGCATGTTTAGAAAAAATTCTTTAAGAAAATCTCCCAAAATTACAAATAACACAAAAAATTTTTTGCAACAAATTACTTTTACTATTTATGATTTGACAGTTAATACAATCAATTAAAATAGTTTTTCCGACTATTTTTCAAAGCAAAAAATTAATTTAATTAAATATTCTAATACAAAATAATGCAACGTTTAAAACAAGATCCATTGTGACTATTTTTGGACGTCTAAATCAACGAGTTTGACTACATTTAATAGAAATTATATTTAAATACCAATTCAAACAAATTTCTCACAATAAAAAACATATCACATCAACTACAATCATTACTTATTTTTCTCTTAAAAATCTCATCTTCCAAATCATATTTCTCATCTTTACCATGAAAAAAAATTCTCGGAGATGGATATGCCATCCAATTGGGCCCTTATTAATTATAATTTCACACTCATTATATAATAAATTCTCTCAGATATTTACCATAAAAATGACGCAAAACACCTAAATCGTATAATAACTTGTAATAGTAATTTCAAAATAGTGAACAAATAAAATTCAATTATGAGCACTGCAATGATATAATCTCCAAGTTTTAGAAGCATAATAATCATTGAAATAGGAAACTATATTGCTTTCAAATTATCATATTTGGTTGAGAATATAGTGTGACATCAAAATGCAAAAAAAAAAAAAAATGGACACATTATCAATCAAAATTTCAAACTCAAATAAGAAGAATCTCATGCATTTTATTACTCTCGGTTTAAAGTCCTTGTTCTCATGGAAATAATTTCATTAACATTTTCCATGGTTTACCTTGGTATCATGTTCATACCGTCCTATTGAATCATTCCGATCGGTTGCTTTCAGTTCATATAATGCATATAACTCTGGTTGTTGGTTGGGCGGGCTAGATGGCTCTGTATGAATTAGCAGTTTTGATCCTTCTACCTGTTCTTGATCACATATAGAGACAGGGTGTGTATGTTATATCCCTCAAGACTCGTTTAGGAATAACTAATTCATGGGGAGGTTGGAATATCATAGGAGAGACCCTAACCAATACGAGTATTTGAAGTTACGAATGCGATTTCAAATCTGGGCATGTGAGAGACTCACGATTCCGATCAAGATTTTGCTAGAAAATAGTAAGTGGGGCAAGTGATTCATATATCAAATTTTTAAGAAGTAATGTCTCTTTTTTATGTCTTTAAGGAGGGGGATAGTGCAAAATCCAAGTTTTTCGAGGTGGTGAAGTGCACTCTACCTTTACTATTAAAACAAATTACTTGGTATTTATGTTCACTAGCGACTTCGCACGTGTATACCGCGTGAATGATTATTTTTAAGTGTAGCTAAAGAATATAATTAATATTAACGTTTAAAGAAATATTATTATTTTCTTGAGAGAGATTTGAGTATTTAAAAGAAATGAGAATTTGAAATAGTTGCATGATGGGTGGAGAACGTGTGATTTAAATTTCATATGTAAATGACAAATTTAGCTATATTTTCAACCGCTTGTGTGTATTAGTTCCAAGGGTATTAATGACAAATTCTATAATTCAGGCTCATAACATATTATCGGGCTATTCCCGATCCCAAAATAAAATGGATTACTCTATAATCTATATTCGAAAACACAATCAACAATAAAAACATAAACATGATAAATAGTCAAGAATTAAAAGAGATTATAGGAAAAAACTCAATAAAACCCATTATTGAAACATCTGTTTACAATCACGTTTGAATCTTGTTCTTCGATCTCTAATCTTTACAATTCAAATCAAGAAAATAAAGTTCGAACCCTAAAATAGTATTCGGGGGAGGTATTTATACCGAAAAGAAAATAAAAGAATAGACCTAGAAGTGGGGCACGGGCTGGCGTTTAAACGCTCAGAACAGAAACATTTTGCTGCCAGCGTATAAACTCTGGGCGTTTAAACGCCAGTAAAACTGTTGTCTTTGATGACTCTTTTGACTATGTTCCCGTCCGAATTTGACTTTAGCATCTTCTACAACGTTGTAGATCTATGTCTTAGCTTTATAACCCAATCGGGTTTGGATATCATCCAAGTTGTAGAACTCGAGGTATGCGATTTTTACCAAAATTGCTATATTTGGTTCGGAACATAAGATATTTTGTAACTTTTGGACCTTCAAACATTTGAATTGGATCTTGTCTTCTTCATAATACTTTTAAATATTTGGCTTATATTTCTAACCATATAAGAATCATTAACATTGGAGGTCTATAGCCCAAGAAATGATTATATTCCCAAACAACGCCAATTTACCTCATTTCGTACGTTTTTTTTGCTATTTTCTCGAAGTTAATGATTTTACCCTACAAACATATAACAAACCTATAAACGTATATGGGGTATAATTATGATAAAAAGTGATATAAAAATAACTAATCTTAGGCTAGAAAACACGTATAATCGAGGTTTATCAGTTGAATCAACCGAACGCAATGGTTGTTTAAGTTGGTTTGAATTGTAATCGAGCTTAAAAAGTCATGTTTGAGCTTGATTAGATTGTTAATCCAAATGAGCTCAAACGAGCTTTAATAAGCCTAACACGAATCGAGCTCAGGTAATATGATTATTTTGTAAATGTTTTTATAAATTTTTTACTAACCGAGCCGAGTTTTAAGGCATACCAAACATAAAAAAAAAGTTGTCCAGCTCAATCGAGCTCAGTAATTTTGTTTATTTTCAGCCCTATGCCATGTAATATCGCCTGAATTTTGCACTATACTACTCCTACAAAGTCGATATAAATTACCAGGAGTGCAGATATACCAAACTAAAGGTAATTTCAGGTTTGGGTGATGGATTTTAAAGCATCCAAGCTCAAACGTGAAATATACAATGAGCCATGCATTTCAATGATGATAACTCTAACTTGGCCAGTTTACATTTCTCATATTTTCAAGAAGCTTTTCGTCGGTGGATATTCTCGCTAAGTACGAGTTCTCTACAAATTTACAAATGAACACACTGTTAAAGCAAGATAGAACAAGTTGAAATTGACCTAAATTGATTACTATTTAACACATATAAAATGAAAAAAAATTTAATGAAGTTTAATTGATACAAGGTAAACATTATGAGAAAAAAAGGAGTATAAAGTATAAAAGAGAAAATCATACTGTTCGTCCTGTAATTTAAGTCAAGTTTAATATTCCTATTCATTATAATTTTTTACATTTAGTCCCATAATTTTTTTAAAAAAATCTCATATTTAGTCCAATCGTCGAAAATCTAACATTGAACTCCATTAGTTATATTTTTAACTAGACTTTTGGGAGAAATTCTGTGCATAAGATAACGATATTGAATAGATATATCGTAATATTATATATAATGCATGTGTGAGTGCATCCAAACAAATCAATAAGAATTGCGGTGTTGATTTTGGACGTTATGATTAAATATGAGACACTTTAAAAACTATTTGACTAAATAAGAATCGCGGTGTCGATTTTGGACGGTATTATTAAATATGAGATATTTTAAAAATTATTAGACTAAATATAAGAAATTGATGAGATAAAAATTAAATTCGGACAAAATTACGACCAAAAATGCAATTTTCCTAAATATATAATTCTATATGAAATTGCTAGTTTCCCGCAAAATTTATATTTTCCACGTTAATTGGGACTCGGATATAAAAAGGGAAATCGGTCCCCAAGTTTCGTCTTCACTACTCATTTCAAACTTTTCTAATTCATCTTAGCTCTTCATCGGTCTAGCTATGGTACGTTCTGTTGATAAATTAACGAGCAATCTCGCTTGTTCCTCCCTAATTTCTGATTCGATTCATATTTTGCAATGAGAGTTACTATTTGCCTAGATTTTTTACAGTAGCACGCGTCGATTTTGACTTTATTGGCTGATCACTAATTTTATTTTTCGATTCAACTTCTGAGTTTTATTGATTTCAGTGTAGATGAATGAACATTCTCGTTTATTTCTCTGTAAATTCTGATTCAGTTCATATTTTGCAGTGGGAGTTACTATTTGCCTAGATCTGTGTATGTTACAGTAGGCGTTTTCATTTTTACTTTATTGGCTGATTACTAATTTTCATTTCGAATCAGCTTGTTTACCTGTAATTTCTGACTGTTCGTGTTTAGCAGGGGAAGTCACTAATACTATTTGTTTAAATTGCTGTATGTTGTAGTAGTCATGTGTTGATTTCTTAGTTTTCAATGCTATTTTTGGATCTAAGGGATGTGATTTTGATATTCTGATACTGATATGAAGGTTACTGAATAAAAATGGAATGGACTTGTGAGGGTAAGAGTTTAGCAAATGATGTCAATTGTGAGATGAGACAATTGTTATTCTATGACTTAATTATTAAATTGGTTATATAAGTGCTTTCAATGATGTTCCTGAAAGTTAGCTTAGCATTTCCGCTAGTTTACATGTCACCTTAAACGAAAGCTTCAGATATTTTTACCATGTTCTGCTTTAGTCCTTCAGGCTTCAACCACAATCAGCTAAAGATATATACCAATATATTATGTATATGCTCTAACCCATATATAAATGGTATTTCACTTTTTCTAAAGATTCCAAACACCTCTGTCTCTTTATCGCTTATGTATTTTGTTGTTCATCTTTAGTTTTGAGCTCTGATTGTTTCAGTGTTACCTCTTCGTATAACCATAGATATCTTGTTCTTGAAAAATCATTACTCATAAAAGCCTCATTTCCATTTCAATTGTGGCCAGTCTAAGAAGAGAGGACTGTCTTTGGATGAAAAACGCGAGAAAATGCTCCAAATCTTCTATGACTCACAGAGCTTCTTCCTTGTAAGTATTTTGATTTGTTTATAGTTCAATTTCAGATGCGTCTTATTTTGATGATCATTCACCAAATGCTCTTATGATTGTCTGTAATGCTAAATGTTAATTTCATTTATAAAACAATGGAACACATTCATTAGAGATTTCTACCTATCAGCGGCGAAGTACTATTTCTTTATCTGTACATTTAAAGATATTGTCTGAAAGCTGTCTGCCATTTTCATTTTCTAAGTTTTTGATATCAAGATGGTATAAGAGCTTGCCAAATTTTTTTTTGGTATTAGGTAATCATATGATTTGATTATTCATCTCTTTTACTATTTTCAGTACTCACTGTAATGTAATTGTTCCTCATGCTAAAGAATAAATGACTTTTTTCTTTTGCGACAGGGATGAATCTTTTTTATCTTTTAATTTGAAATGTTGTAGTGTATCGAAGAAGTAAAGCGGAAAATTTCAAATTAGTAGACTTTATAGGTGTCTCAACTAGCCGCTTAACCATCGTGCTCAAGGGAAATATCCGCTACATCTGTTATCATTATACTTGATTTCGAGGTATCTGAAAATGGATGCTTTGATATGCTGGTGCATGCTATATAGATAGAAATATGTTATAGGATAGGCATCAGAGTAGATGTTTCTTACATGCCCTTTTCTTCTTGTCTTGTAAAAGCTCTTGTAGCTGTGTTTTCGGTACAAGTATTATCAGTGTTGGTTTGTCCTGTTTCAAGTGGTTGCCTGGCATAGTTGATGAGTATATTAGGTGCTCTATCTTTCAAGTCTTCTTATATTATACTTTCCTTTCAATGCTTAATTAGATGATTATCTAAGTCAATAATTTTTGAAGTACCATTGAGGTGCATCTGAAGAGGAGCGATCACTTGTTTCCCAAGTTTATAACAATTTTCTGTCTCGCACACAGAGAAATTCTCTAGCTGTAGAATTTGGTCGTTGAAATGACATTCAGATAACACTATTTTATCACATGCTATCTTAAAAAGATAATTAATCATTCCTGAATTTTGTTTTAGCTCAAGGAACTTGAGAAGCTGGGCCCTAAAAAGGGTGTCATCAGTCAGTCAGTAAAAGATGTTGTCCAAACTCTAGTGGATGATGACCTTGTTTTCAAAGACAAGATAGGAACTTCAGTGAGTAAGCTGATTCAGATGGTCAATGGAAAATAGCATTTTTTTTCTTAAACTTAAATCGCTAGGTTTATGTTCTTGCAGAAGTTAGTTATCTTGATATCAGTCATTTTGTGAATCATTTACTTCTAATTTTCAGGTATATTTCTGGAGTCTTCCTAGCTGTGCTGGTAACCAGGTGATCCGACAATTTAATACATATTCTTAGCTTAAGATAAATTTTGACTTTGATGTCAACTGTGATAATAAATGATTCTGTAGCTAAGAAGCATACAAAGAAAGCTCGATTCTGACCTCCAAAGTAGTAAAAAGCGATACACAGAACTTATTGATCAATGCGAATCTTTGAAGAAGGGACGAGAGGATTCTGTAAGAAAATCTTTCCCCAGCCCTTATGACTTTCTAAGTTTTAGGCACTTGTCCCATATACCTTTCCCAATGTCTTATGAGCTTCTGATTATATTAGGATGAACGAGAGGAGGCACTTAATGAGCTAAAGGCTATTCAACAGAAATATAATGAGCTCAAGAACGAAATCGTACAATACTCAGACAATGATCCAGCTATATTTGAAGCAAAGAGTTACACATTCTCATCTAATCCTGTCTCAATATTTTTTTTAATATCCCACCAACACAGTTTTAGCTGCTACTTTAATGGTTTACCATGAATTATGTGGTTGCTGCATTCTTAACTTTAATGTGGTTTGCAGAGAAAGCGATTGAAGTAGCTCATGCAGCAGCTAACAGATGGACAGGTATCCTTTTCTTCCATTATCCAACTCTCTTTATTCTTTATGAGTTCCAACAACTGTTGTTCTTTATATTTTCTTTTGCTTTTATTGATCTATCATCTTTTTCTTCTTTGCAGATAACATCTTCACTCTGCGACAATGGTGTTCAAACAACTTCCCTCAGGCAAAAGAGCAACTTGATCACCTTTACAATGAGGTATGTTTCCAAAGTGTGCTCAAGTGACAGTAAAAATATATCATCTATTGCGCCAAAACAATAGAAAAATGAGAAAACAGGGGGTAGATTTTCTCTCATCAACACTTAAAGATTTCTCTCATTATTTTGTGCAGGTAGGAATAACGGACGACTTTGACTATTTGGAGTTGCCTGCAGCAGTTCCTGTCTGCTCTCCTGGAGATCAGTTGCTGGAAGACAATCCTTAAGTTTTAATGCTTAGTAAAACATCTTTACGTGAATATATATATATATATATATATATATATATATGTATGTATCTGTCGAGAGTGTAGTTTCCAGCAAAATGGTGTAAACAGTTTTGCTTTTGTTCTTTATAGAATTGTCTTTAACCGTGCAAATCTGTCAATCGATCATCCCTTAATTTTTAGAGGTAAGTTTACTAACACTTTAGCCGAGAGGTTGGCTTTTAGCCGTCGCTCTTCTCAACCATGTGATCCGTATCATGTAAATGAGTTCTATTTCGAATTCAGTTTTACTGCCCGAGATGAAATTGTTATTTGTTTTTCATGAATTTGCTACAAATCTTTGTGCTGTTAAGACCCAATATGATTTTTTAGAGGGAAATTCTTATATATGTAGACTGCTTCTAACATTCAAATGGTGAAGACTGTGTTATTGTTATGATCGAAGATAATCGAACCTAACATAAACGTCAATTACCCCAATCAAAGCTAACTTTCAGAATGAACAGTGTAATTCAACCAAAATCTAATCAATTAATAGCATCAACATTCAACTAGTATAATGTTCGTTACAATAGTTCTGAGCATCAACAACAGCTAAATTCTACAATCAAATTGCAGTAGCAAAAATTACACAATTAACTGAAATGCAGAGGATCGAGACGGATATAACAATCCAGCGGACGATTACCAATCCGAAATGATCGCCTCCGATCTGAAATGATTGCCTCCAATCCGAGATATTGAAATGAATCTGAGTAACACTCGATTGAGAGAAGAAGAGATAAGAAGGAGTTTAGGAAGAAAAGAACTAGAACCTGCGCAATACGCATGAGCAAAACTGTTTTGTTTTTCCTTCTAGATTTAGTATTTAAAGGCCCCTCCACGGGTAATATATGAAATACCCAAATTACCCTTGGCTCTTGTTCATTCATGACAAATGCTCTCCCTTTAAGAGACTTGTCCCAAAGTCTCGATCACTGGAATTTGCTGCGTTACCGCATTCCAATCCCAATAATTTCGCATGTCGTGCTTGCACGTACAAAACCATCTCTAAAACCATTATTTATTCAATAAACAATTACCCGACTCAATCGATCAATGTATTCAGCTACTTAAAATCCCATTCACAATCGCAATTAACAATACACCCATTCGGTGTGGCAATTGTACCTCGCCGCAGCACCAACCAATTCAGCATTTTTGACATCATTTTTCAGATGTTCAAACTCTAAAGAGATCCTCCTTCGGTTCAGCAGAGCTGCCGGAGCATCTCCACGAACAATCCTTTGAGTTAACCTCCAACGAACACCATATTTCATCAGTGTGTCCTATAACCGGGTGTGGGCGATTAACAAGAGCAGCTTGCGTTTCTTGTAGTCACAAGCGATAAATATGAAGTTGGCAGTTAGAGCAAAATAAAGTTGAACCTCAATTGAAGAGCGACAAAGGTACACACCAAATTTTCAGATCAACGTAAACACTTATGGGCTTCTTTAGCACCATTTTGTCAACATAAGCAATCACAAGATAGAGAGGTCGGATGGTGCTATCATCATCTGAATAGTGCTTGACTGAAATTGTACCAGAGCATCAATGTTTTCAAGCAACTTCCCAGTTTTGACCTAATTCCAAATATCCCCATACCGCTCTCTCAATGTAATCACTTGGGAAATTGTACACAAAGGACATTCCACAACGAGATGGGTTCTAATCTAACAACCCATCTTTACATTCAGGCAAATAGGATAATAAGCACCTAACTCCTCAGTTGCCGAGTAGAAGAAAAACATCTTGAAATGGTGGCGGCTTATAGGTGATACGGTGGTGGTAGTTCTGGCGGTGGAAGTGGTCATTCCGACTGTCTTATAAAATAATTAAGTTGGATTTATTTCGGCCTTGCTCTACTAAAGATCCAACAATAGTTCCAAACAACATGGAAGACCCAAATTCAGCAATAATGAGCTGTCCAATTTCACCTTTCTCAAAACCGTAAGTGCTATTGAGATAATACACATGTGCACTTTGCGACTAGTCACCAGTCATCATGAGCGAGTAAACACGCAAATAATTGTTCTTGAATGAATAGAAAGCCAACGACGTATTGATCCGATCTTTGTTGCTTTTACTCAGCTCCAACGCCGCAAATACTGTCGTCAACGCTCTGAACCCCGTATAGTAAAACACTTCCAATTTTATATGAATGCCATTGGACACAGAGAGAAAAAGCTTTGTTTGATGAGGTTGATATATCTTCAAACAAATTTTCAAGGGCTTGTGATTTTTCAAAGGTCCTTGAACATCTCTGCTAATAAACCTTTGTGCTAATTCTGCATTTGTAATTTTTGCAACTCCAAGCTCACTGATTATAACATGATTACTCTTTGCTTTACGAGATAAAATCTCAACGCATTGTCATGTTTTGCCATCACATCCTATAATTGGGTCAGGTTTACCACGCATGGCAAGGGTAGTCAAATCATTTTCAATATTTTCAAGCGCCTCAAATTTACCTTCTGGACCTTCACCTGGATCAAAGAGTAAATGAATAACTTCAAATTTATGATCCAAATAAGCGTTGATATAATCTCTTTCGAATTCGTCATCCTTGATGCTCCATCCATTAAGATGAGATGCACGTTCAATAGTGAATTGCTGATTTTCCGTTGGTTGGCCCTCTTTAAGAATCTCAACATAATCGACGGCCCCCAACTCCTTCGTAGCCAACTCGCCAAGAACCTTAGTGACTGTTTTGGTAGGAACTCTATCGCCACTGAGTTCAACAAAATCTTCATTTGAATACACAACACCTACATCCATCGAACTCCCCCGCAATATAGATAGTACCGAGTTATTACATGGAGGAGGTTCAAGCTTACAAGGGAATTTAACCTTCTTAACTGCTGCATACATCAAATTCAACTTCGTTTCTAATTCAGAATGAATTTGATCTACCGACTTATGCCTCCCGAGTATTTCCTCCAACAACATATATGACAAATACTTAATATCCAACCAACAACAACCTTCGTATATGCATCGATTATGTAGAGAGTACATAGCTGAAATTGAATTTTCCATGGATTCGTATCGTACCAGTGTTTGAAAGTTCCTACGGTAGGGAGAATGTCAATTTCTTCAACTAGGCTGTATTTGTCAAATATTTGATGTAGGGTCTCTGTGGTTACTAGACATGAAGTTTCATGTATCGTAACCACTAATGTTCGCAAAAAATCTGAGTAATTAGATTGAACAGCCGATTCAGGCATTTCATCGAACACCTTGGCTGCTTATGAGAAGAAGTCTTCTCCATATATAAGTGTGTAAGTTCTGCAGCTTCTTTCAGTTCCTCGTGCTGCTCATGTTTGCTCTTCCATTTCTCGAACTAATTTTGCAGCGGCTGTTCGAAGTCAGATTTCCACATCTCCACATTGACAATTTTCTGAAATTCGATCACTAGAATATTCCATGCTCACACTCGTGTCCTCGGGATCGATCGCTCCGATTACCATTTGTTATGATCAAAGATAATCGAGCCTAACATAAACGTCAATTACCCCAATTGAAGCTAACTTTCATAATGAACAATGCAATTCAACCAAAATCTAATCGATTAACCGCATCAACATTCAATGAGTATAATGTTCGTTACAACAATTTTGAGCATCAACAACAGCTAAATTTGACAATCAAATCGCAGTAGCAAAAATTACACAATTAACCGAAATACAGATAATCGAGACAAGACAGATGTAACAATCCAGCTGACAATTACCAATTCGAAATGATCGCCTCCGATTTGAAATGATCGCCTCCAATCTCAGATATTGAAATGAATCTGAGTAACACCCGATTGAGAGAAGAAGGAGTTTAGGAAGAAAAGAACTAGAACTTGCACAATACGCATGAGCAAAACCGTTTTGTTTTTCCTTCTAGATTTAGTATTTAAAGGTCCCTCCACGTGTGATATATGAAATACCCAAGAACAAAACCAAGTTTATTTTTTCCAGATAAGGCTATAGCTATGGCTCTACTCCAATTAGCATAGTTATCATAACCAGTAAGCACATACGAAATAATGGACAGATTGGTGTGCTCGGATGCATGAAATGCAATGGTCACTGAGGTCAAGATTCGCTACCGACGTGGTACTGGATGATGCAGTAGAAACCATGATATCTGACATTCTTATGTATGAAGGTACAACAAAAAAGTAATAAGGGAGATATCACAAACAAAAACAGCACCAGAAAATCGAAAACCAAATACCACAAGCCAGATCAGAACGACAACACACTACACCAAAACAAAGATCACAATCACCAAGAAAATGTTGATAACCACAGATCAACACAACAAACTAAACAAAGATGTTGATAACCACAGATCAACACAACAAACTAAACAGAAGAGTTTAGCCAATGATACCCCTGTATTTTTGTTACCAAAAAAAACAGAAAAGCAAAGAGTTATACGGCAGTGGAAGAGGTGTGAATCAACAACGATCTTCCCAAGATTTGTAGGAAGAAATAAAATACACGTTACACACCATAAACAAAAACATTGTTCATAAACGAAGAACAAAAAGATCCGAAAAAATGAGAACGTATTCAGAGTAAAAAAAAAGTATGGATCGAACCAAGAACCACCGAAGGATGCGTATACTGGTGGAAGAAAGCACAAAAGACACGACAATGTGAAAAAACAACACCACGACAGTCACCAGATCCAAAGAAACCAAGCAGATATATGTTGATATTTGCTCCACCACATGAAACAAAGCAGATCTGGTCACCAGACACCCGATCACACACAAAAAAATAGATCGGTTTACAACAACCATTGATCCACCGTAAAACAGCCAAAGAGCGTACAGTTGCTTAACAACCACACATGCGCATCCTTCACGGACAGATTAAAGAGAGTGTTGACAAGATTAGAGCAAAAAAGAAAATATCACTTCGGCGAGATGTCGAAGTAAGAGTTCAAGAATGATGTGCAACGAATGAAAGAGGAACAAAGAGAAATAACCCCAAACCCGAAACCAGAAGTTTAGGCTCTTGATGCCATGTTGTAAATCTAAATCTATTTACTCAAAGAGTGAAACAATCACAAAGAAGGAACTTTATTCTGGAAAAATATGAAGATCTGTATTTACAGAGAAATCATAAGAACTTGTATCTAATGACGGCTGTAAAGAATGAATAATGAGATAACCCTAGAAGAACAATCTTTTATATTGTAACCCTAATCACCAAATTACAAACTAGTCCTTTTGTGTTTTCTTCTTTGCAAGATCAGTCCTCAGAAGCTCCCAGAGCATGGGCTTTTATATTTATTGACATTGGGTCAATGAGAATATAGATAGCCCAAATATATTGTAGACCCGATCTGTCAGGTTGAAAGCCCAGATTCAGATTGGGCTTTAATATACTGGAAAAGATACAATACATACAACATGTCTAGAAGTGTCTCCAACACTTTTACTCGATAAAAAAACTCATTTATGTATTAACGGAGGGGGATTTCGCACAGAATTTAATGAAATTGTTGTATATTTTTTAAACAATAAGGGATTTAATAATTTCAAATTAACATATTAAGTGTTCTATAATAAAGCATAAATATAATCAGTTTCTATTAAGAGGGTGTTTGGCTAAGCTTATAAGCTCTTTTAAACATCTTATAAGATGTTTGAGAGCTTATAAGCTCTATGCAAGTGTTTGGATAATTTTTTTAAATAAGATCTTATAAGACCCAAAAATAAGATGTTTGGGTCTTATAAGCAAATAAGAAATAAGTTAGCCAAACCCAACTTATTTCAAAATCTTAAATTTTTGATGTTGTTTATATTGTTAAAAACATAACAACCTTATCTAATTTCCTCCTTTCTAACAATATCCTTCTCCGATTTTTATTTTTTATTTTTATAATTGCACAAATTCTTTCTTATAATATTTGAAAACATCTTATAAGCCCAATAAACTTATTTTATCCAAACACTTGAGAGCTTATTTTTTAAATAAGACCAAACATCTTATAAGCTCTTAAAACATCTTATAAGTTGTTACAACTTATAAGATGTTTTAAATAAGCTTAGCCAAACGCCCTCTAAGTTAACTTTTCGTCAGAGTCATTTGCAAGGATAATGGGCTGAAATTGAAACCTGAATTTCCAACACTTCATATTTGTTTATTGCACCAATAATTTACATTTAAATAAAAATCAATTTTGAGTTATTCTTCAGATATTTCGTTAGTTTTAGGCAGTAACTTATGTCTTATAGTAACGATAGATATATGTATTTGAAGTTGATAAGTTGATGGACTAAATGTAAAAACAAGAGGCACCAATTCTATTTTAATAACCAAGTTGAGGGACGAAATTTATGATTTCAATTGCTCATATTGTATATATCTTCTTATTTCGAAGCTTATTTCTTTTGGAAAATGGGTTGTTCTTTCTGTCTTTCACATGTAAGTGTTTGGATGAATTATCATTAGTTGGTGTTATAGTTCAAAATTAAATTTGAGGGACAAATACAATTTGATATCAAACATTACCTTTTCTACTGAATAATTTTATAAGAGTATTTTACAAATAGATCTTTTGCTTATTGGTGTAATTACCAAAAATTCTCCACTTATTAGAAATCACATAAAGTTTTCTTCAAGGTAAGATAATTTTCATATATTGTTTAAGCTGCTCCCAATACTCTTGAGGTAATCACGTGCCCGATGGACAACAGGAACAGGCACGAATATGAATATATATATATATATATATATATATTATATGTATATATGAAATTCATCGGAGCAAAAATATAAGTTGAATTTACAAGCTTTTAGAGTCGAAATTTAAACCAATTTGAGAACATCATTGAAGAATACAATTATATATATATATATATATATATATATCTTGCTCAATGAGATAAAAAAAAAATGAAATAAACATATCAACGACAAAAGTAAGGATCCATACCTTAACAATATTGGTTCGTAAAATAATCTTAGTTGAGAGTGTATATGTTATTTTATCCTATATAATAGGTGTCATCAATCGATCCCAATAGTATTAGACAAACCAAAATTAATTTTTATTTCAGAATTTGTGGGGAGAAAGAACAAATTGAAATAAATAAATGTTTGATTTTTGAAAATTCAATCCTAAGTCTACTGAAAAATCCATTAAAAATACAACCCCAAGCTGTAGTTGACACGAGAAACTGTGAGATTTTTATTTAATTTGAATGTGAAAACCAAGTAAACGAGCATGTTATTTGCTTGATATTTAATTCATCACAAAGTTGCTAATTGTTAAACTTAAAAATTGATACTCTCCTCATCACACAATAAATATTGTATTTTAACTTTTATTAAGAAGTAATAAAAGACCAATGTATATTTGTACCACCTTATTAAAAAAATTTCCTTCCTTACATGATGAATCACATAAGTCAATTATTTTTGGATTGAAAATAGAGTTTTTTTCCAATAATATTATTGTTAGAAAAGTAATTTTCAAACTAGTACTATTTGGAAATTATTCCCAAAACTATCAGTCTTAGTATTATATGTATTTCCTATTCGATTATAAACATTAAGTCAATTTCTATAAACATTTTATTCTTTAAAAGTTTCATGTATTCTTGTTTGATGGTTTTCGAGGAATTAGACGTAGTCCATACATATATTGCATATATTCCCCACTCAACTCTTGACAATTTTTTTTTGGGAAATATAAATTTTAAAATTTTGTTTGTGTGATATTAAAAATTATCTAACTTTTGATTATTTTTTTGATCAATATTCACCTTCTAAATTAAAAATTCCGACTCTGGATCATGTGTTAGCTTCTTCTTTTTTGCAATTAATTTTTAATCCAAAATGTTTACTTCACCAATTTTTTGTTTAAAAAACACCATTATTAATAAATTAAAAGTCAATCAATTATATTTTGATAATATACTTTAATTATTTACAACTTTTATATCAACAATCATCCTAATTATGATTTTTAAATCTTAAGTTTTCAGATTTCTTAAATATTTTGAATATTTTTTAGAATATATTATTCCATAATTATTATATAAAAATAAATTTATTATATATTTATATTTTAAATATTTAATATTGAAAAATAGATTTAGTTTGTTTTTATCTATTTGAAGTATTTAATATAAAACATTTTTTATAAGAGCAAGCCAATTTATCAATTTTTCACTAAATTGAAAATGGTAATTTTACTCTAAAAAGTCATTAGTCCAAGATTTTGGAGTTTTTAGAAAGCAAAGTGAGATTGAAAAATATTCCATGGATTTTCTGGTTATAAAATTTTATTTTGAAGGGAATTTAGTAATTTTTCTTATAAGTTATAACCAGATATTTGATCAAATACTTCAAATGAAATTACATAATGTATTTATCTAAGTACATATTATGTTGAATATGAGATGATATAGTACCATCTTCATATATATATATATATATCGGGTAATTCTTTGTTATCGATATAAAGTTTATTTTCTTTATAATATTTGTTTTAATTTAAGACAATATCCATTACTCATGCATAATTTAGTCATTATATATGTTCATGTAGCTGATTATGCTAAATGATTGTCGAAAAAAATGATGTGTGGTTCAAATTTTTAGTCATTTACATTTTTACATAACCAATTTGTTTATGATACCAATTGTGGTTTGATTTAATATTTTCAATGAATTATGTTCATAGAAGTTCGAATATATTTCACTTATTAATTAAGTTTCATTTGAGATATGCTGGTCATAGTAGAAAATCGACTCTATAGTTGATTTAGTACATATTTGTCAAATCTTAATATACACGAAATTAAAAAATGATGTATATTGTCGAACTAAAAAGAAAAAATATTTTTCATTTTCTTTTTTTTGTCGGTAAAAATAGAAATACATTCATTACCGCCAGTCTTGGTAAAAAAAATCAACCGTCAATGTTGAATCCATTAATATTAAAAAAATAATCGCACATATGAATGCTACATTTGAAAACTAATCTGTTATACAGTAATCCATAATTTCAGCTCAAGTTGAACGCGGCCATATATTTGATTCTGTATTTCAAAAATAATACCTTAAATTATCTTGTATTTTATCATATATTTACAAGCCATATATATTATGTAGTATTTATACATTCGTAAATATTTAATACAACTAAAACGTTATCACGGTGGAAATAAGTTGAGTCGAATTGAACAAATAGTTGTTCAAGTTTGCTTTAACTACAATCAAGTTTCGAAAATTTGTGTTTGAATTTTGTTTGACTTTAATCGAGTTAAGCTCAAATGAGTTTTAATCGAGTTAACTACAAATTGATACATACTTTTATTATTTTTTACTATTCGAGCCGAGTTTGGGCCACACTTCAAAATTTAACGAGCATAGGAAAATTGTTCAAGTTTGATTTGATAAGTTATCAAACCCGTGCTTGAATGAGCTTTTTATCGATTGAACTAAAGCTGAATATCGAGTAATTTGATTTAATTTTTCCTAAATACAACGAATTCGGACTAATAAACTGGTGGATGACCAATCGATGTAGAAAAAAAATTATACTAGATTTTAATAGTTCTAATATTTATATTTCTCATACAGTAAAGTATGTTGTAATTTACTATGTAATCTATATACATATTTATGTAAAAGAAAATATACATATAATGCACTCTTGAATAATCAAATTTGATATGACATAATAGGAACGACCATAAGACATGACTTGTATGTGAACACATCCAATCTTAGCAAAGCAAAGCAAAAAATTTGATGGTCCCCTTATTTCATAGTTAAAGTAATACATGTTGACATAAATTTACCTCCCCCCATATTGACCAAGTTCTTTCCTTTTATAAATTACAATAAATAAAGACAACTTTTAAATAAATTAAAAATGAAGAAAAAGACCTGAAAAAAATCTAAACTTTGGACTGAGTCAAGCTCCCAAAAGCATAATCTTCCTCCTTTAAAACCATACGCATTTCTGCCCACTGAAAGTAACAAAAATTTCTAAGTGTTCATGTTCATTATATATATATATATATCACTACAAAATTAAATTGGTCTAAATTCTTATAAAGATTTGATTAATGGGGAGAGCTCCTTGTTGTGACAAAACCAAAGTAAAAAGAGGGCCATGGTCACCTGATGAAGACAACATTCTTAAGAACTATATTCATGAATATGGCACTGGTGGAAATTGGATTCTTTTGCCTCAAAAAGCTGGTAAATTAAATTTCTTTTTTTCTTTCCATTTTGCTAGTAAAAACATGTTAAATTGGTATATAATTTGATTGATGATTTTGTTTATTTATTTATTAATTAATTAGGTTTGAAACGTTGCGGGAAGAGTTGTCGGCTGAGATGGCTTAATTACCTGAGACCTAACATCAAGCATGGAGGTTTTACAGAGGAAGAAGATAATGTCATATTAACATTATATCATAATATTGGAAGCAGGTACGTAATTACTCTCCATAACAAAAATAAAAAAATAATAATGCATTCATCTTTCGGTCTACATATAGATTCAATATTTTGGTCTGTCTCACATTGAAATATTTTGATTTGTCTCATATACATTCAAAAGTTTCACATTTGGTCCCAAACGCAATTTCCATAAATAAAAAAAATAATAATGTACCACAAACGTGCAACGTGTGTGATAATTTTTTTACGCTACTCGCATTTGTGTTACGAATGGGAAATTTTCAACAAAAAAAAAAAAAAAAAGGTTGCATTTTGTATGTGTACAAGACGTACCTACCTATATAGGACTAAAAACGTAGTTTTAATTTATTTATTATTCGATTAATGATTTGTGGTGCATGTAGGTGGTCGATCATAGCTTCACATCTCCCAGAAAGGACAGATAACGATGTCAAAAATTATTGGAACACAAAGTTGAAAAAGAAGCAATTCTCAACAAACACAAATAATCTCAACTTTGCACCAACAAACAATATGTTGCCAAATTTTCCGATTAAGTCAGACGATGAAATACTTGGAGCTCAAATCCCATTTCCAAATCTCATCGAAATCCCAAAAAACGAAGATAATATTGGCTATAATTTCGGTATATTTTCGTCCCAAGACGTTGTTACATCATCATCATCATCATCGTTTTTTGTAGACGACAATGCAAGTACATCATGGTCCATTGATACATTTCTAAGTGCCTTTGAATTTCAAGAGAAATTTAGTGATGAAATGAACAATTCAGACTACACGTACTAGGTTTTGAATTTGGTGGTACGTAGATGGAAATGTTCAATATTGTAATAAGTTTATGAGATAGTTGTAGTAAATTAGCTTGCTACTAATTAAAAGCATGTTTGAAATATTGAATAGTTTAAATTTTGATTGGTTCAAAATTGTCGTCGTTTTATACGTAACAGTACTATTTGCATGGGCAGGTTTTATTTTTGCATCCCATGAAAACTTTAATTATCTATTTTTATGATTTTGCTCTTGAAAAACTGATAATTCTAGTTAGAAATTATTGGAAAGGACTAAAATAAAATAAAAATATAATTTCAAGAACAGTAGCGAAATAAATATAATTTTAGGGACATAAGTAAGACAAACTGAGATAAACTTGATATTTGAGAATTATAAGTGACATTAACTAATATATAAAAATTACTGATAACTTCAACATTGTTATAAGTTGATATATTGTCATGAACATCTTTTTTTTTTTTTTTTGGTAGTTGTAAATAATTGAATTATGTACAGTTGAAATAGTAAAAATCACATTTATTTCCACTTGAGTTTAAGGTAAATTCAGAATAATAATTTTCTTATATACAGTTACCTAATTGGGGCTTGTGAAAATGACAGTGGCGTAACATGAAATGGTAAAAGTTTATATTACTTTGAATGGCACAACATAAAGAAACATAACAAACAATTCAAAAGAGATTGTTGAAATTTTTGTATACTGATTATATTCATTTGGAAAAAGAGAAAATGACAGTTTGTCAGGTTTTAAAATATTTGCATATAAATTTGACCTCAGCTTATAATTATTAATATTTCTGTTAACATATGATATCTTTCTAATTAGTTAAAATTCGTATTATATTCATATAATACACATACATACTAATAATAGAAAAAAAGTTAAGTTCCCTATTTGGAATTTGGATCAAATGAATAAATATTATATTTTTGACTTGAACCATATATTCTATCATTCTATGTACTTTATTAATCACGTATTGCACTTATTAATAATACTATAATTTTAGCGAAAAATGATCATATTTTTTATTTAAAACTGAACAATATATTAATTAATATCTATATGTACTAAACTAACTGAAGATCTATATTACATTTAAAAGATTTTAATTTGAACATTTATCGCATTATTAATAGTCCCAACTAGTGATTCATATGAATAATAAGTGGGACCAATATTCTATTAGTCGGAGTTAATATTACCAACCCCATTATACTAAAAATATATTTTCCGTCTAAAACAAAATAAATAGTCATATGACTAACAAGCATTTAATTATTTGTATATTTAATTCCTAAAGGGAAAAGATAATGATCAACTGAGAAAGTAAAACAAACATAAGAAATTCATATTGACTTAAAATTATATATCAAAATCAAGTGGTCAATCTCCTAATGTAATAAACAGTCATGCTTTCTTCTTGGAAGATCATATAGATAAGAGAAACATAATATTAAAAACATACTATTGAATATAATTCACGTATAAATATATTCGCACATAAATCTTAAAAAAAAATTGATTAAAGTGTTAGCTAACGGAGTTGACTGTTAAATTTCTGATATTGAGATTCAATGTGAGATTATTTTAAAAGTATGTAACTAAATATAAACAACTCATTATGAATGAAATTAATATTAAATTTTGACTAAGTTACATAACAGAAAAAAGTTGGATAATTTCGCCTGTATTGGTGACAATAATTTTAAATGCAACACTTGCATGACTTAAGGTCCTATTCTAGTAATATTGTGTATCTTGGGCAGGTTTTATTTTGCTGAGCAGTGGGTAATTTGGTCATGAAAGTTGCATGAAGTGCCCTAATTAATTTAAAGATGTTGAATAGGTCCCGTGAGAACTTTCATTATCTATTTTTTAGTTCATACTTGTTTTTTTATCAAGGAAGTTGGTCACAATTCCGTGTATCCATTTTCAACTTCGAGTTTAATTTCCTTGAAAATTTTGAAATCTATACTACGGCTAACACTACAGGAAAATATATTTCTTACGACAAAAACAATTGTAACGAGCGTATAATTTATCACAAGAACTAGCTTTTCATAACAAAGAGAAGTATTTGTAACCAAATAGTCAAGATTTCGTAATAAACCCTTGTTTTCATTACAAAAAGTAAAATCTTGTCGCAAAAGATATATTGTTTAGTAACAAAAGTGATATTTTTTCAAGTAACTTGTCGTACACAAAGTGAAAAATTCAATATACCAAAAAAAAAAAAAAACTGTGACGAATTGTTCATCTTTAGGTAACAGTTTTTATATTTATTACTATATGTTAATTTGTAACAAAATCAGTTCCTTACAAAAATAGTTAAATATTTCCTAGTATTTGTGGTAAGTTGAGCACAAAAAAATCTTATTCTCTAATATTTTTCTTTAAATAAAAGCAATTGTCTAAAATGTGTTTTGAAATTACAAAATTCATTCTCATTTGGGTTCCTCAATTCTTTTTTTTTTTTTTGTCTGGATCAAAAGGTAACTCTTCCAACTCTCACTCACCCTCTTCCTCCTCCATAGTTTAATAATTTTAACTTTGTTTCAGTTTGCGTATGTCCCCCTACTTCAAGAATTAGTCTCATTTTTTTTTCTTTTTGTATTATATTGTCTATCTAATTAAGAAACCCTTTTTCCCTAATTTTCAATACCATTTTCTTGGTTACAGGAGGAAATCATTGAAGGAGGTTCGTACAAAATTGTTGGTGTTTTGTGCACTTCGGTATAAGCTAAATTAGACTTTTATAATTTTTTTAGGATATAAGTGTGACCATATTTTCATAATTCTTGTGAAAGACATCCCCCTAGTTTCATCCCATGTTTTTCTTATTTTATATAATTTTATTTGGAAAATTTGATCTAAAAAATCTGAAATTTTGAAGTTGAGCATTCAATTTTTATCTTGGAGTTAAGAATTCAAGATCAAATCTTTTATTGAGGAAATGGCATTTCGGTTATTGTGAAAAGTTTCAGACACATGGTGATTTATTTGGAGGTGCAAGGAAGGGTTCTTTATTTTGTTTGTATTTTAGTCTCAAAGATGGGTTTAGGGTTGCAGAATTTTGACTCAAGTGGAATTTGGAATTTCTAGAGTTAACCCTTCAATTTTGACTCATGTGGAATTTGGGATTTTTGAAGTTAACACTGAAGGAGATCTCAAAATATGTATTTAACCCTTCAATTATCATGTAGCATATATTGATGTTTATAGCAATAGAATCAACCTTTCTCATGATTAATGAAACCTTAAACACCTTCTGATAATAGCATTAGAAAATAATATAAGGGTAAGGGGAAAATTTCAAAATTCATACCGTAGGATAGGGCGAGTCCAGTTTTGATACGACGGTTTAGACCTGTAACACATTTGTAGGAGGGACAAGGTCGGTATTTGTGGAGAAATGGAAATGAGTACAATGGTGAGTGGAAAATCTTATTTGGTACCAAATGTGTTACAGGTCTAAACCGTGGTATCAAAACTGGATTCGGCCTATCCTACGGTATGAATTTTGATATTTTCCCTAAGGGTAAGCATAGTATGACTGACACCTACTTGGAGCTGAATTTCTCTATTTCCATTACTTTGTATTTTTGTAAAAGGGTATTGAATTTTGTAATATGAGTTTTGGAGACAACTTTTGTCTCTGTGTAGCACCCCGACCCCAGCCTAATAGGAGTCGGGATGCCACCGTGACTTTGAGAATTTTCCAAAGAAATATAAAATATTTCGTAAATAAATACAGCGGAAGACTTCGTTATAAAATACGAGTATTTTTTTTTCTTAACTTTAAAAGCTACCATGCAAAACTAACTCATGTTATACCCACATTTGCAAATCAAAACCTTGTTATAAACACATGAAAATATTTACTTAATTATCGAAAACAGTAGTTTCCCAAAACATCAAGTATTATCTGATTTATATCATCGACATATATTAAAAATGTAACATATATATGTTTCTAGAGGGAAGTCCATGCAGCCGGCTACTCATCCGCTTCGTCGTAAGCAAGACCTGAAAAAGATTAAATTGAGCAACGTAAGATTTTAGAAATCTAGGTGGATAACGGTTACGTGCATTTGCATTGAAAAGATTAACCAATACGTCGAAAGCATCATCCAAGGTCCGAAGACCTGACCTAACTCCAAGGTTTGAAGACCTGGTCTACTCCAAGGTTCGTCAACCTGGCCTAACTCCAAGGTCCGAAGACCTGGTCTACTCCATGGTTCGTCAACCTGGCCTAACTCCAAGGTCCGCAGACCTGGTCTACACCAAGGTTCGTCAACCCCAGTACTTTACTCCAAGGTTCGTCAACCTGGTAATTTATCATGTCGTTTCATCTCATCTAACATAAAAGTTATTCTAATCAATGTAATTGAAAATAAACGTTACCCACTTGACGTTTCACTTAGATGCGAGATGGCTCCTGAAGTGTCCGGTCGTCTCGTACTGCACTCGACCGCTCATAAACATTTAGATTTTTAAATGCATTTAAAAACATGTTCATATATATATATATATATATATATATTATATGCTTCAATCTCTTCATTGTAACAATTTCCATAATTCACGTTGTCTTCCAAACAACATAAAAGTTATTCTAATCAATGTAACTGAAAAATAAACGTTACCCACTTGACGTTTTACTTAGATGCGAGATGGCTCCTGAAGTGTCCGGTCGTCTCGTACTGCACTCGACCGTTCATAAACATTTAGATTTTTAAATGCATTTAAAAACATGTTCATATATATATATATATATATTATATGCTTCAATCTCTTCATTGTAACAATTTCCATAATTCACGTTGTCTTCCAAACTTTATGAAATTAATCATGCATTTACCGAAAAATCCTTATTTAGGCATGCTAAAATAGTGGATATAAATTCAAACCACAAAAGCTTTAATAAAATATTTATCATAATCAAAATTCGTTTGAAAATGCTCTAAAACCAACTAATCTTCTAAAATTCACTATAAATCGTATAGTTACTAAAAAATTCTGAAATTTATAATATAAATTTCTAACATCATGTATATAAACATAGTAAAACATCTTTGAAAGATTGAAGTCGATCGATTTTATAAACTTTTCTTATAGAGTTAAAAATCACAAGAAACCCATTCAAAACAACACCATCATTGAAAATTCACTATAATTCGTGTATTACTCCACAAATCACCAAATTTTAACCATAGACTCCCTATATCATATAGAATAACATACTAAAACAGTTTTCTAAAATATAAAGTATAAAAATTTATAAAAATCGTCAAAGTAGACTGAAATTTCAGGATTATTCATAAATTTTCCAAACTCACATATTTCCTTGATAAAATGTACTTTCAAGTTTTACAATCATTCATCCATAATAAAACTACTTTAACATCATATTGTTACACATGCAACAAGTTTAGACATGATAATCAAACATGCAAAGTCAATTTCAACATACAATTCCACAATCAACACTCAAAATAACATATTTATGAGGATCCATCACATTTAACCAAATATCCAACAAATTTTATCATACTTGTAGAGAATCACTCTTAAATCATACATGCAATAATTTTAGGTAAGAAAATTAAACATGCAAAGCCATTTTCACACTTATTCACACCATCAACACTTAAAATGACACTTATTTGAAGATCAACCATAAAAAGCAAATTATTCAGCAAAAACTCTTCATTTTGTGGGGATTATCTTTAGATCACACATGCAATGAGTTTATGTAAAGAAATCATACATGCAATACCCCTTTCAACATGCATTTGCACCCTTAACTCCAAATAAAGACATATTTTTACAATCAACCACATAAAAATAACACATGCAACAAAAATCATCACATACTAGAAATCCCTCTTTTGATCATATATGCAATCAATTTTTAGCAACTTAAACATGATTTTAAAGAAGAAAATGACGAAAATAAGCAACAAGAAAGAGAAAACTACCTCTTAAAAGCTTAACAAAGTTTTTTATGTTTAAATGAAGACTACTATACCTTGAGCTTACTTTCCCTTACTACTTGTTATGCTCTTGCTTCTTTGATTTTGAGACAAAAATGAAGGATTTGTTGAGAGAGTGGAGAGTTTAGAGAGAAGGGAGAGAGTTGTAGAGATGAGAGAGAGAGTTAAAGTGTAAAATGAATCCTAAAGATCATATATGTCTATATATAGTGTATAAAATGATTGTATGATACATGTAGTATACATGTATATATATATATATCTTGCATTATATGTATAAATATGCGTAATAAATATCTCGTGCATTATATATATATAAAGATGTGTAATGATTAGTACTCTTGATCCTTGTGTGGATTTGATGAAGATATGAGAGGTTGAGTGAAATTTTATCTAATGTGCCATACACAATTAAGTAAGATTATGGTATCTATGCATGTATTTTCCTTCAATTTAAAATCATCTAGGTCACATAATTATTGCACATAAACTATATAATAAAAGAAATCTACTTAATTATTGAACACATTAGTCAACATATATATATATATATATATATATATTATTGAAATTATTTCATATTCAACTTATCTATTTTTCGTTCATTCATAAAACATTTCGTGTCGAGTGCATCACGATCGAACTCGGTCTCTTCGGGTAGCTATCCTGCAAGACTTTTCAAACTTGAGAAAACATTAGCTCGTTATTTTCGATTAAATGAAAAGCTCATCTGAAACATTAAATGACTTAGCAAATAATAAAATATAAATAAAAATTTGTATTTATATGCCAAAAATATGTTATGTAAAAAATGGGGTGTTACACTCTGTTTCTGGTCATTTTCGTGAAATCGAGCATCGGTTCCAAAGATGTTGAGCATAATTTGGTTTCGCCTTTGATGGGTTTTAGAGATGATTTTGATTTAACATCAAATAACTATAGTTATTTAATAAGCTAGGCCAAGACTACTCATTGCATCCATATTCAAGAATAGCCTTAAGAATTAAAACACTTTTCAGATGTCAATGACTACTAAGTTAATAATTGGGAAGTCTGAAGTGAAGCTAATAGTGACTCCTCACATCATGTGCAATCAGTTAAAGATGTTAAGTTGATATAATATTTGACATACTCTAGAGTACACATTCATAAAAATTACTCTATTTGGCATTTGCACATTAGTGGGTATAAAGATTTTGATTTACTTGTTGTATAAGCTTTTGTAATGATATTGTTTCACATTTTCAATGGTAGAGCTCTGTTTTTTCCTCATTCTTAATATTTTGATAGAAAATATATTTTTATTTGCTTCGTCGTATGATGACCTCATTGAACGTTTTTAGATATCCTCATGTATATTTTGTGCTACTAATCTTTTAATTTGATATCTTACAAGTAAATTGTAGAGCTACCCACTGATGCAACTATGGATAAAAGTTGGATTGATAAAAAAAGATAGATTTAGTTCTATTTATAGTATTGGTGTAGATCTATTTTTGAATTTTTCAAGTGAAAATGCGATTTGTTTGGATGGTAAAATCCTATGCCCATGCAATGGTTGTCGAAATACCAAACATAAAAGCATTCTTGAAATAAAAAGAGACTTGCACTTGAAAGGATTTTCACGTGTATTATAAGGATTGGATATATCACTGAGTATTTACAATTCCACGTTCATTTTCTTATAGGCAAAATAGTCATAATAATAATCCTATACAAAATGAAAATTCTGATGTTGGAGATCACAATGTTAATATTGAAGCGACAGATGGATTCATTAAATGATAGGAGAGATGAGAGATGCATGAACACCTGAACATACTTCTAAATTAAATATTGATGATTTTAAAAGACTTTTCGGTGATATTAGCATGAATTATGCCCTGGTTGTAAGAAGTATTCTTTGTTATTTTTCATTGTCAAACTACTTCAAATTAAAGTAGTAAATAAAATGACGGACAAGACAATGAACATGATGCTTGAGTTGATTAAAAATGTCTTACCAGAATAAAATACTGTCCCACCATCTCTTTTGCGTGCCAGTAAGCTTCTTTCTGAAATAAGTTTGGGTTACAAGATAGATGTGTGTAGATATAATTGTGCATTATTTTGGAAGGAGAACGAGCAAGAAGAATTTTGTCCATAATACAAAAACCTCGATGGAGATATGAATTGCATCTTTCGACCCGTGAATATATTTGTTTGTAATTTTATATCGCACTTTACAAAAATCTCACATGTATTACCTTTTATAAGTAATGAAAAAGTTTATATTTGGCCCAAATCAATATTCGTCCAGAAAAAACAGAGTTTGTTGGTGAAAGATTTCAAAAAATAAATCAATTTGTGAAATTAATTGCAAAAATATACCCTACTAAATTTTAATTCAAAAAATAGTACACTTTTGATTTTTCATATAAAAAGCCTTTATAGCATAACTTTGTTTTACCAAAAATACCCTTTATGACAAAATTTTGTTTTGAAAGCTTTAAAGATGTGGAAAATTGCAAAAAGAAATCCATACTTCAAATGAATGCAAATCGGGACCCCCAAATGATATCAGAACCTAGGTTTATTATGAACTTGATAAAATATTTATCATAATTAGTAAATTAACTTTTGTGGAGGAGAAATTATCTCCAAACATGGATCTGGACGAATGTCCAATATGTTTGTATTTCAGGAATTGTCTTCAAATTTTGAAGACACAAGAACAAAACCATCAGGAGATGGTGTGATATATTGGAATAACCGATATGTTGAACAAGTCTTGGCAGGAGTTAGTAGGATAACCCTACAATACTGCTTGGATCAAAAGACGAATCATCTGATGTCCCTTGAAGAAATTCAGATGATGAAAGAAATAGTACTTTATCACCAAGAAGAGGCTCATTATAATCATTAATGGGGCCTGATAACCAGAAGAGTTCAGGAGCAATACCCACCATATTGCGATGAACATAAAAGGAAGGATTACCTGGAATGAAATAATTCCAGACTCAAGCAAGATATCTCTGGATATTCGAGAGATTCAAAAAATAATTCAGAACTATGGAGAACACCAATTGTTAGGTCGTATTTTGTACATACTTTTCATGATCTTTATTAGGATATTTGGCATATTTGAGCTTCGTATTTGATGGATTTATGTTGATATTGAATTAATAGGTGATGATATAAGGAATGAAGGCAAAGAAGGCTAAATGAGGCGAAAAAGGAAGAAAACCGATTGGGAACAAAAACTGGACAGCCGAACCGTTTTAAGACTTAAGCGTGCCCACGGTTAATTCCACAAAGGCTTCGGCTGAAGGCAGGACTGCTGGACGTTTTTAAGACTTTCCTACTGAAATCCAGATTTACTTCGGATTTATTACTGCTCGAAATATTGGGATTTATTCTCTTGCTTTTGTTTTAGATTTTATTTCCATATCTTGGAGATTTTATTTTGTTTTAGTTTGTTAAGTTTGTTAGAATCCTAATTAGTTACCTTTTTGGATTAGGATTCCTTTATGCTATTTATATGTGGAATTTTATTCCACAAGACACCTTTTGCTTTATTCTTAATTCAAGTTCACGTTTTTTCCCTTCCAATGAAGTTTTCGATTTTTATTAATTCTTGCATACGTTCGATTATGAGTAGCTAAACTCATACTTTTAGTCGAGGATTCATCAAGGTTTGATTCTAAATATTTGTGAGATCGAATTGTACTTAATTTCTTCGTTCATCAGGTATTTACTTTTTCTCTGAGCTTTGTTGACAATATATTTCAATTGGTTAGATAACTTGATCAACTATTTAATCGTTGGAATTGTATTAAGCTAATTAGGGCCCAAATCCGTAATTGTTTGGTAAACCCTAATAATCGTAGCAGTTAGCGACGTCGTTTACGGACAAGTCTTCGATTAGTCGTTATGAGAATTAGTAACCTAGTCTAAATAAACCGAGCTTATGTGTTTGTTGGCTAGAATTGGTGTTTTTCTTATTCGTGAATGCTATCGCTAGGCTAAATCTTAAGAGCTTGTTTAGGGTTGTCTAGTCGGTAAGAGAAGTAATCAAAGAGCTTGTTTTGGTTATCGATGACTTAAGGAAAAACTAGGTTGCTAGAGCTTGTTAGTAACTATAGCCAATTTATTTGATAACGTTGAATTATTATTGCATCAATGATCAAATCATAGAATCAATAACTAGATAATCCGAAGACTAGAATTTTCTCATCATATAAAAATTCGAAATTTACTTTATTTGCTTTAATTGTTTTATTTGCATCTTTTAAATTTCACGTTTTTAAATTTCATTTTTAGTTAAAAATCTCAAAATCCCCCCTTTATCATATTAGTAATTTTAGGAATTAAATTTTACACCATTCCCTGTGGATCGACCCTGCTTATCACTGATTACAAATCTTTTTTGAAGTAGGATTTTATTTTTGTTGGATTCGACACCCACCACCAATACATAGTTCCGACGAAAATCCAGCAGATACAAAACATGTTGGACGAAATATTTAAACATCAAAAGGATATTCACAACGTCCTTATAGATGTTCAAAAAAGAGTAACTACCTTGGAAACATCAACCAGTGGTAGAAGAAAGATTGATTTCGGAAAGGTACCGTATCTACACCAAGACGGAAAACCAACCGAAGTTACAAGAAAGTTGACCGACGATGAAAAGCTTAGTGCTCTAATCAGAGGAAAATCCATTGCCAGATAATGGATAAAATCAACCTGCAGGACCTACAAGATCTTGCCGAATCCTTTTTAGGATTAGGACTTGTAAACCTAAAGATGAATGCTGGAGATGAATCCTCAGCATTGGTGCCAAGAAACGGACCACCACCGATTTATACGGTGCCACAACCACCACAACCACCTCCAATGATGGCAGAATCCTCAAGAGTAACACAAGATATGCCGATGCCACATGTCGGAGATTTTGTGATAAAAGAAGCGCAACTACGAGATATCGTAGGTACCAGACAGTGCTCCAAACGGCCAGAATTATACAATACGCCGTATGGAAAGTCTCAGCTCGACCCCATACATCCGTATGCACTTATGCTCAATTTGGATATTCTTGACTTCAAAAATCGAGAAGTCCTAATTGATGAATGGGCCTCAGCCATAAGAATTGCAGCAGGAACGCTCAGAATAGAAAAAGAAGGTTTCCTCATGCTCCTTGAGATGAGTCTCGAAGGATCGATGAAAATCGCATGGGACCTGACACCGCCAAACATCAAACAAGATGTTACAACGGGAGAATCCCTAAAAGGAATTGTCGATAACATGGCAAAACTATTCAAAATCCATTTTATCGGCACAGGATACTTCGAAGGCATGGAAAATGAGAAGAGAAAAAAATACAACAAGCTCTCTATTGCCTCGAATTACATGATATTTGTCACATAGACGAATATATCAAGCTATTCACTGAATACAGATGGAAGTCTAAGGTGGATAACGGTGAAGCTTCGCAACTTTTCTTTGCGAAAATACCAAGTCCCTAGAGAGAGATGCTCATCAGGGAGTACAAAATTGTAGACGAGATGGACACAGTGGCAAGAAGGATGTCTTTCCTGAAAGCCAAATTATCTGAATGGTGTCACCAAGCAACTTTATACAAGAACTATAAAAGACTACGAGGGATCAATAAATCAGTTCCTCTATATTGTGTAGAAAATGATATTCCAACAGTTGTTGGAAGAGCACCAAGAAGGGAAAAAAGGAGAACCCACAAGAGTCATCCTTATTCCCGAAAAGGAGAAAAAAAGTCTTCTTGGAAACTAAGGAGAATTCTGGTCCAAACATAAGGCCCGAAGCTACAAATCAGGCAAAGACCAGGGCCAAGAAGAAGTCAAGTTAACATTACAGACTCGAACAAAAGCTCTAGACGACCACCTATGAAGCGGACGTTTAGAAGAACACAAGCAAGGTCTAATGAAAGTTTCAAAGACTGTAATTGTTGGACATGCGGTGCAAGAGGACATATTTCTACAGATTGTCCAAACAATGAAAGACGAGGAGTCAGACAGTTCGAGGCCACGACAGAATTCGACGAAGCTGTCTACTACCAGGACCTGATTCAGGTGTATCAGTTTAAGTACATCCCCTCAGATGAAAGCATTTATGAAGAAGAAATCGATTCTGAGTATGGAAATAACTCAGGAAACTCAGGATCAGAATCAGAGTGAAGGAGAATTCCTTCAAAATCTAGTTCGAGAGGATATGTTAGGATTCCTCTCTCACACGATCGTGTCTCAAAAAACTCTAATGAGGATTATGAAGGACGAAGCCAAACTCCAGATGTATGATGGGTTTACCATAGGAACTTTGGAGAAAGCAATGGATAAAATGGGGCTAAGAAACAGAAAGCACCAGATTATCCATCGAGTTTCAAATGGAGAGTTTGGTATTCCTATGGAACTCACAGGAAATCAGATCGAGATGCAATTAATCACATACCGAGAAATCCAGGAGATTAAGAGCAAGCTCAAACGAGAAGTGGCGAATACACTTTCATGGATCCATATTGGAGCCATTAGAGTTGTAGTCAAGTCAACCTTCAAAGAAGAAATTGATTCACCACTAAACCTGGCCCTATTCGACAAAAGAATCTCGAACCTCAAAGATTCGTGTCTCGAAGCCATTACAGGAAATTTGTATGCAGGAAAACTGGCATTCAATGTTTATCCGCGCATTGCATACAACTTAAACGATCGAGATTTCAACAAGGTTCTTACCCTTCATCAAGATTTTAAAAGAAGTGAGCTGATGATGGAAGGCAATAGACCCTACTCGATCACTTACAAGATTTCTTACGCACTATCGAATACACACCATTCGGAAGTGTTTCTCAGAAAAGATTTCATCGAAGTTCCAAGGATCTTCGAAGACTTTGCAAGAGCGGTATTGCCGAACATTATTAAACTTTCGACAATACAAGACATCGATATGAGAATTCAGAATCTTCCAGTGTTAAACAGAAGCAAGAGTCTCATAATCGAACCAAGAAGAATGTCCTTTCAACAAGAAAGGATGATGAGTAGCCATCGTTGGGAAGAACCAAAGGCTATACAGCAAGCTCAAGTTCTTAATGTGATCACTATACAAGGAGAACTTAAATGCCCAGAAGGATGGCGAGAAGTGAAAATAATATTTGATATCACTCAAACGGAAAATCTATTTCCATGTGATGTTCTATATTATTTACAGCATCCTATAGTAGGCAGGAATCAAAGACTCCTTAAAATAGGAGAAATTGAAACAACGATTACAGGAAAAGCAAGAAGAACCGCGGAACAAGTGGTTCTAGGACTTGAATTTCTTGAGGCACATAAGCCTTGGGAAAGACTACCGGATGGAATGGAATTCACGATAGGAGAGAAGCGTTATCGGATTCGATGACCACCAGCCCATTTTCCATATATATTTCAATAGGAATGTTATATGAAAAATACCGTGCAGAGTACTTTGCTGCCTACATTGATTCAGGCGCAGGAATTTGCACAGCGAAACAAGAAGTTTTCCCTACAGACGTTTGTGAAGACTTACCCCCCATTGCTGGGAGAGATTTTTCGAAGAGGATTCTTATCCTCAAAAGAGGAATCAAACAGGCAGAAATTATGATCGGCGGAGCAGGAGGTACCCCATGGTACAAAGTCAAGACTCCACCTATCTATTTTCATGATACAGGTGCTGATATTCTGCTAGGAAACAATTTCCTTCAGACGTTCCAAAGTTTCACACAAGAAAATGAAACAAGGCGACTTATTTTTACAACCCAATGTGATCATAAGATCATTGTTCAGAGACTACGCCAGGATGATGCTAAACTTCGACATCAAAAAATGAAGGATCAAAGAAGATTTGGCAATGCTTTGTTATCCTATCGACAACATGGTTCTAAATCCAACAGGAAATGAAAATGTAGATGGGAAGATCAAGATTACTCCTTCAAATTAAGTGGAGAAGAGAGAGTACCACCAGGGGATATACACAATCTTGTTATGAGCCTCATGGACACCCCTCTGGTTGATGTTACTTTTGAAGAATACATCACGCTTGAGGACATCAAGAAAAGGATTCAGAGGAACTACAACGAAGATTCTCTAGCCTAGTGGGATAAGAACGAACTCAAAGCTTCCTTAAAAGTGAAAGCTTGAAAGGAACACGAATTTGTAAGGTACAAGCCAATCCTTATGAACATGGAAGATTGTAAGGATATGAGAAATATACTTAAGGAACACCTAGACCTTAAGTTGATATCGCCAGGAGTCTCACCATACAGCAGTCCAGGATTTCTGGTCCGAAATCATAGTGAGATCAAGAGAGGAAAGCTAAGTTTGTAATTAATAACATTTTGGAGTTCGACGGATACTACATCCCAAGCAGAGAACATCTGGTGAATTGTATCAGAGGAGCCAAGATATTCTCAAAGTTCGACTGTAAGTCTGGATTCTACCAGATCAAAATGGAAGAAGAAAGCAAGAAGTACACAGCTTTCTCCACTCCACAAGGACATTATGTCTGGAATGTTGTGCCAATGGGTTTGGCAAATGCACCCCAGATATTCCAAAGGAAAATGGATAATCTTTTCAAAGATTATTTCTCTTTCATGTTCGTGTACATCGACGACATCCTTGTTGCATCAAAGAATATGAAAGAACACCTGAAACATTTGAAAATCTTTTCAGATGTGTGCCACAAGAAGGACTAGTGTTATCAGAAAAGAAAGCAGTAATCGCCACAAGAAAGATTGAATTCCTTGGAATTGAGATCGATGAATCTGGAATCATCCTACAAAATCATATTGTAGAAAAGATTACAAGATTTTCAGATGTCCTACAAGACAAGAAGCAGCTTCAAAGTTTTCTTGGAGTTGTTAATTTCGCAGGGATGTTCATCAGCAACCTTGCATTTCACAGGAAGGTTTTCAGTCCATTACTCAAAAAGGATGCAGCATTCATATGGACAGAAGAACATCAAGTCGGAATCAAAAAGCTAAAGGAAGTCTGTAAAAAGCTTCCAAAGCTAGCAATTCCTAATGACGAGGATAATCTAGTCCTCTATACAGATGCCAGTGATTATTGGTGGGCAGCAGTGCTTACAAAAATCACTCCAACAGGAGAAGTTCCATGCAGATACTGCAGCGGCCTCTTTTCAGAAGTTGAAGCAAATCGGTGGCATATTAACGAAAAGAAATTATTTGCAGTCCAAAAGGCGTTTAAAAAATGGCCTCTATTTTTACTAGCAAAGAAATTTATCTTAAAAATAGATAATTCAAGTGTTAAGGCTTTTCTTACAAATAAGATAGAGTCGAAGCCAGAGAAAGCCAGGCTACTTAGGTGGCAGGCTGAGTGTCAATATTATATCTATGATATTGTTCTAATCAAGTCTCATGAAAATGTTCTTGCAGATTTTCTAACCAGAGATGGAGGGAAGTGAAATTGACTCTCTCATCAAGCTATCGAGGCATCTAGGAGATCATCTAGAAATGCTTCAAAAAGATTTCGATGCATTAGTACTTAATGCCGAAGTAGCAGGCAGGCTACAACAAGCTGATCGGACCAAAGTGTCTGATCGCATTCGAGGATGCAGATTGGCCGACGAACAATTGTTCTCGGTATTACACGGGCCTTTGCTCAGGGCAATATCTTGTAACAGAGATAATGAGCGACTTCGAGTATAGGGCTCTATACCTGTAGCAGGGGATTCAAGTACCCCTAGCACAAGTGCTGAGATGGTCTCATCTTACGATGATCTGCCTCAAGCAAAAGTCGATGCTCCGGAGTCACATCCCGAGTCATCGAGTCAACCCACCACCTCAGGGGTCAAAGAGGGAGAGATCAACCTTAGGCCACGGACGGGCAAATCTAAGGTTGATATTAACCAAAATTTAGTTTCTTCTGCCTTTCAAGAATATCAGAAGAAGTGGGAGAAACTGAACACAAGAATGTGAATCAATCCAGCTAAATGCTTGGTTGATGTTTTAGGCAAATATCCAAGGGTATGGATGCTCCAAAATCCAATCCTAAAGATGTCAAGTACTGGTATAACTTTGGAGCACTATCTTCGATTTCTACTAAATCACCAAGCTCTTCGAAAATCTCTCAATTTCCGAAATGGATACAAGACTCAGTGCATGAAACTTGGGCGAACAACCCTCATCTTGCACGAGGAGATATACTAGAGCTATACTTCATCAGTGCAGCACCAGAACCAATAGGAAAAGGGATGCATGAAGCATTCCACTTTATCAAGCTCAGAAGGCCAGACACAGAGGCCTTGAAAAGAATTAAAGCACCATCCTCAGAAACTATTCGACTTGTTTCAACCTTCACTGAGGATGATATCTCCACCAGAAGGGCATGGGGAATTTGGGTCTGTCTTACAGAGATGGACAAGGTCAAGTTTTTATTCAAGTATTATCAGAATACGGTGAATGGATCGTTTCTGCTTAATACAATGACAGGAACCACTACAAGCTTTGCGGAGAATTTATTCGAACAGAAAAGAACTCTGCTATGGTTAAACAAGCTGCCGGGGAGCAAAGAAACTCGCCGGAAACTATGCAACATGGCCCATATTTGGCGATGGTCAGAACGGATCTGCCCGGACTGCCTGAACCAGAAAGAGCCAGAATTTGGTACCAAGTCCAAATCAATAAAGGACAAAGGAGCCAAAACAAGAGATGATGGTCAAGGACCACAAAAGTCATGGGGATACCAAAAGAAAAAGATGCCCCGACAAGGTTAAGTGGATAATTAAAATAGGACCACCCACTAGAAGAAAAAGACGAAGGATGTGAGTCAGCATCCTCATCACTTACCTTGGATACCAAACAAAAGTAGGACCAAGGCATGTGACTAAAAAGAATTCCCACGACGTTATTCAAAGTGGGAGTAATAATGGAGGGATCCACACTCACAAGTGGATCCAATAATTCAAGCTCATAATGGAGGCAATAATTCAAGCAATAATGCAGCAATCCAGCCTCTATATAAACAAGATTTGGAGGAAGCAGAAAACATCGAACATTCTCTTCAGTTTTCTCATAAAATAAAACATTGTAATATTTTAAATTTTGAATATTCAGTTTGTAATAGTAGTGAGTGCATGTATAATATCAAGAGTCGTCTCTTTTCTATGAGAGGCTAAACAGGTTTTCTCCTCCCAAAAGGAGATTACTTATGTAATAAATATTTATCTAAGTTCATAATAAAAAGAAGGCTTTTGCTTCAACATGTTCTTCTAGATTTTTATTATTTAATCTCTGGAATACTCTATTTTTCACGCCTGGAGTAGGAAATGAACCACGGCTGTGCTGAGCAGTTTCTGAAGGAGTCGGATAACTTGCAAATCAACTTCCCAAGGTGCGAAGTTGGGTGGTGAGGAGCCATTCGTAAAACGATCTGGGGGCACTGATTTTCCGACTTGTGGTGTTGCAAACCATCTCACCCGGTGCTGTTTTCGGTCAAAACAAGGTACGGTGTTTCAAGGGATTATTTAATTTATGTACGGAAGCATGTTGGGCCTGATAAAACAATTTTGGACTAATTTGCAACATTTACTAAGTTATGGGATCATTTGTGCAAATTTTCCTCTTGGGTTATTCACAAGGGTATTTTAGTATTTCATGTTTTGTACCTTTTCAAAATAAATGCTATATATAGGTTGTTTGACTTTTCAAATGGAAAAGTGTGCTATTTCTTGAATTAGTTTTAGAAGTGTTCTATTTTTGAAATTAATATTGGAAAGTGGCTTATTTCTTGAAAAAATTCTTTGTTGATTAACGAGAGGCAAAATAGAATTAGATAGATTTATCAACTTTATATCCCAAATGGAGACAAAATATAGATATTAATTTATATTTGTTAAATAATATTTAGTAAGGTAGATTGTGTTTATTTTTTATTTAGAACAATAGCGAAAAAAATAATTTCCTCATTTTATTTAAATTTCAAGATAAAAGTGATACAAATTTAATATTTTCGTAATAAAAGTGCAACAGAAAAACACATTCTTAGATTTTTGCTCTTGAAAAATTCATAAGAAATTGTTGTCCGTGTTGACCTTTTTAATCTATTGATTATGTCCATTTGGTATAACAAGAATTATTGATTGGACTAATTTGTTTTTTTTATTTTTATTATTATATTTAAGTATTGGTTAATATTGACTCATATAATATTTCGAAATCTAGCTAAAACAATCTATTTCTAAAAAGTATTATGTTATATCTACCTTTTTGCTTTATTTCCTTCTACACATTCTTCTATGATATATACAATTTTATCTTGTGGTTAGCTATGCATGAGAGGTTTGCCACCAGGGATTTATTGTATTCCAAACCCTTTTTATTATACTGAAATATATAATTTTTTTTTTTAATTTTCTTACTCCGGCATTGCCTTGCTCCTTGAAGCACCAGGTGAAGCTTGTTTGGCCGATGAATTCATGGCATCAAGGTTAGACATAGTAGCCCGTACTTGGAGGGGAAGGCACTAGATCAACATATCATATCGTATTCTACTATATAGCCAATTTGGTTTATGTAATATGGCAAAAAAGGAACAACCATATTTTCCAAAACAAATCAAATAATCCAACTCAATTGGAAAACCAAGTGCTAGAGATAGTTTTTGTTGGAATTTGGATTTACATTTGTATAACTTTATCCAATTATTTGGGCAAGTTCCATTTGTAGAAATTGCAATATCTTTGGATAATATTAATCTACATCTTGTGTAGATTAATTTGGTATATTTATATTCTCAAATCCAATTAGGGATGAATGAGAAAGTAATGTCCAAAGTTAATAGAATTAATTTGAATATTAATTCAAATTAAATTCTTTATTTTTATTTTAATTCCCAAATTAATTTCTAACCATTGGATGAAGTTTTAATACGGATGGACGCGTCTGAATGCGATTTATGGCCAAGATTGCATACGAAATAATGCACCCGGTCCGTACACACCCGTTGGATCAAAAACGTACCTGTTGAAATGAAAAGGTGTCTTTTTGTTCTAAAAGGTGTCTTTTTGTTCTTAAATGGTGTCTTTTTGTTCTAAAAGGTGTCTTTTGGGGTTGAAATGAAAAGTTGTGTTTGCTAGCCCACATCTTTTCATTTTCTATAAATAGGTCCCCATAAATCCGAATTTATCATCCCATTCACAATTCTCTTCTTTCTTTTCTGCATTAAAATCATTAGTGCATTCTTACAAAATTTGAGAGTTCAAAACAAAGTTTTGTTCGCCGAGTTTCGAAATTTGTAGTGCTACTATTTCGAAACATTATATTCGTTGAATCTTGGGAAACGATTGCCGTCAACCCGTAAGCACCGAGAGCAGGGCAATTTCGTTTCAAAGACAAAGAGTAGAACTCTTGCTTCGACTACACACATTCTAAAGACACTATCACGAAGTGCTCTCACATAAATTTTTCCAACAAGTTTGAAACGAAATTTTTGTGTCTTTGAGAATGGCGTCATCGTCAACTCCTCCATCCAATGTGACTGTTGCTATCCCAACTACGGTTCCCCATGTCCCATCTCAAGGGGGAAAACCGGGCAAATTTGCCGGTACTGATTTTAAGAGGTGGCAACAAAAGATGTTGTTCTACCTAACGACCTTGAACCTTGCGAGGTTCCTTACTGAAAATGCTCCGACTATGTCTGAAGACGAGACGGACCCACAGGCTAGAAGTGCTGTGGATGCTTGGAATCATTGTGACTTCTTGTGTCGCAATTATATCCTCAATGGCTTGGACGATACACTGTATGATGTGTATAAAGCGTTCAAAACGGCAAGGACTCTTTGGGAGTCTTTGGACAAGAAGTACAGAACCGAGGATGCCGGACTCAAGAAATTTTTGGTCGGGAAATTTCTGGACTTCAAGATGGTTGACTCTAAGATGGTAATGAGTCAAGTGCAAGAGCTTCAAATCATTATTCATGACATTCATGCTGAAGAAATGACGCTCAGTGAATCCTTCCAAGTAGCCGCTATGATTGAGAAGCTACCACCGGGGTGGAAGGACTTCAAGAATTATCTCAAGCATAAACGCAAAGAGATGAGTCTTGAAGACTTAATTGTCAGACTTCGAATTGAAGAAGATAACCGTTCAACTGACAAGAAAAACACTAAGTCGTCTATGGAGGCGAGGGCAAACCTGGTGGAGCCAAATGCTGATAAGAAGCGGAAACGTCCCAACAAAGGCAACAAATTTGCAAAGGCTAAGAAGTTCAAAGGGAACTGTCACAACTGTGGAAAGCCGGGACATTGGGCTAAAGAATGTCGAAAACCAAAGGTGGAAAAGAACCAATCACACTTGACTGAAATTGGAGGTAAGAGAACCCGTGGATTTGTCTGAAATTGATCTCAGCGCCATTGTGTGGGAGTGCAACATGGTTGATAACCCAAAAGAATGGTTCATTGACACTGGAGCTACTCGCCACATCTGCTCAGACAAAGAGATGTTCTCGAAGTATCTCCCAATCAGTGGAAGAAATCTATACATGGGGAACTCTTCTACCTCGCCGATTGTTGGTTTGGGACGTGTGTTTCTGAAAATGACCTCGGGAAAAGAGCTAACTCTGATCGATGTTCTACATGTACCGGATATTCGCAAAAACCTAATCTCCGGAGCTGCTTTAGTTAAGGCGGGATTTAAGATAGGTTTTGAGGCTAATAGAGTAGCACTCACTAAGAGTGGCATGTATGTAGGAAAAGGTTACCTTGATAAGGGTCTTTTCAAAATGAATGTAATGACGGTCAAACGTGACCTTGGTGATTATGAAATAAAAAATAATTCTTCTTACTTGCTTGAGTATTCAAATTTATGGCATGTCTGATTAGGACATGTGAATTTTAATACTTTACGAAAACTTGTGAGTTTGGAATTATTACCGTCGTTTAAAATTGATGCACATGAAAAATGTGAAATTTGTATTGAAGCTAAATTAGCTAAAACATCATTCCACTCGGTGGAAAGAAATACCGAACCTCTAGAACTTATTCACTCCGATATATGTGATTTAAAGTTTGTGCAAACTAGAGGTGGTAAAAAGTATTTCATTACTTTTATTGATGATTGCACACGCTACTGTTATGTATATTTGCTGAAAAAGCAAAGATGAGGCCGTTGTAGTGTTTAAACACTACAAGAATGAAGTTGAAAATCAACTTAGCAGTCGAATAAAAAATATTCGAAGTGATCGAGGTGGTGAATATGGAGCACCATTTGATGAATTCTGTCAAGAATTTGGCATTATACATCAAACTACCGCACCATACTCTCCTCAATCAAATGGCATTGCTGAACGCAAAAATCGTACTCTAAAAGAGATGATGAATGCTATGTTGATTAGTTCGGGCTTACCCCAAAATATGTGGGGGGAAGCAATTCTATCGGCTAACTTCATTCTAAATAAAATTCCTCACAAAACTAGGAGTGAAACTCCGTATGAATTATGGAAAGGTCATAAGCCTAACTATAATTATCTTAAAGTGTGGGGGTGTTTAGCAAAGGTCAAAGTACCACAACCTAAGCAAGTTAAAATAGGGCCTAAAACTGTTGATTGCATATTTATAGGATATGCCCATAACAGTAGTGCTTATAGGTTCCTCGTACATAAATCTGACATTTCTGATATACATGAAAATACGATAATAGAATCAAGAAATGCAGTATTTTTCGAGGAAATCTTTCCTTGTAAAGATAGGAAAGAATCAAGCTCAAATAAAAGAGCTTATGAAGCTACAAGTGATTCTCGTCAAAAGGACAAAGAAAAGGATGAAGAACCACGACGTAGTAAAAAGACAAAATTTGCAAAAAGTTTTGGTCCTGAATTTCTAACCTATATGTTAGATAATGAGCCTAGGACAATTAAAGAAGCATTGTAGACGCGCCACTCTGGAAAGAGGCTATAAATAGTGAAATAGAATCCATTATGCATAACAACACTTGGGAATTAGTTGATCTTCCTAAGGGAAGTAAGCCATTAGGCTGCAAATGGATCCTGAAAAGAAAATATAAAGCGGATGGTTCTATTGACAAGTACAAGGCTCGTTTGGTTGTAAAAGGTTTCAAGCAAACTGAAGGCCTTAATTTCTTCGATACCTATTCACCCGTGACAAGGATAACGTCCATTAGAGTATTGATAGCAATCGCTGCATTGCATAATCTCAAAATACATCAAATGGATGTTAAAACAGCCTTTCTAAATGGTGAGTTGGACGAAGAAATATATATGGAGCAACCCGAAGGGTTTGTAGCTCCTGGAAATGAAGGAAAGGTGTGCAAACTTGGTAAGTCATTATATGGACTTAAACAAGCGCCAAAACAATGGCATGAAAAATTTGACAAAACAATGACGTCAAATGGCTTCAAAATAAATGAGTGTGACAAATGTGTTTACATTAAAGGCACACCTGAAGCTTATGTAATTGTTTGTCTATATGTAGACGACATGCTAATAATGGGTAGTAGTCATGATATTATCATGGATACTAAGAAAATGCTAAAGAAGAATTTTGAAATGAAAGATATGGGATTGGCGGATGTTATACTAGGGATTAAAATCTCTAAAACATCTGATGGGATTGTTCTAACACAATCTCACTACATTGAAAATGTATTGAAAAGGTTTAATCAATTTGATTGTAAACCGTCTAAGACACCTATGGATAGAAGCTTACATCTAGCCAAACATCATGGTGAACCCGTATCACAATTAGAATATTCACGGATTATTGGCAGTCTAATGTATATTGTAAACTGCACACGTCCGGATATTGCTTACTCAGTAAATAAACTGAGTAGATTTACTAGTAATCCAAGTAGTGTCCATTGGGCGGCACTAACTAGAGTTCTAAGATATTTAAAATATACTTGGAATTATGGATTACACTATAAGAGATATCCAGCTGTATTAGAAGCATACAGTGATGCTAACTGGATATCTGACACAAAGGACTCCAAGTCCACTAGTGGATATGTCTTCACGATTGGTGGTGGAGCAGTGTCATGGAAATCTTCTAAGCAAACATGTATAGCTCGTTCCACAATGGAATCGGAGTTTATAGCATTAGATAAAGCTGGTGAAGAAGCTGAGTGGCTTCGTAATTTCTTAGAAGATATTCCTTGCTGGCTGAAACCTGTGCCTCCTATACTTATACATTGCGATAGTCAATCGGCAATTGGGAGAGCACAAAGCAGCATGTATAATGGTAAATCTCGACACATACGTCGAAGACATAATACCATTAAGCAGTTGATCTCTAGTAGTATTATCTCAATTGATTATGTGAAATCAAAAGAGAACATTGCGGATCCGTTAACAAAAGCTTTGCCTAGAGATCAAGTATATTGTCTATCAAGGGGAATGGGATTAAACCCTACAACTTAAGGATCAACATAAGGGTAACCCTACCTTGTTGACTGGAGATCCCAAGATCTAGGTTCAAAGGGAAAAATATATTATGTTAGATTCAGTGTCGCACTTGAAGGAGATAAATCTCCAACCCATTCCTAGGATAGACAAGTGCTAAAAATAAATCCTGCAGAGCGTAGGTGAGGTTAAGTTAAAGAAGCTTTTAATGATTCCTATACTGTCTCAAGGATGGTGAGACGTAATAAAGTGGAGTAAGGCAGGGTACTCTTAATAGGAGATCACCTATATAAGTGTGAAGTGAGGGCCGCTTTAAAAAGTAAACACTTATGAATCCAAGAATGTCCATGGCCAAAACGGACACAACAGTGAGAACTAAAATTTGTTAGAGAAGTTATTGTGTGTGTATCATTATCTTAGTTTACACAAAACGCTGATCAGTTCAAGACATCGCGTTCACTGCCCAGCAAGTAAATCCGATGATATTACACTAGGGAAGGTTCAAAGCCAAAAACTACCTCTCTCGATGCAATTGCTTCTCGCTTGAACTCTCTTAAAATCATCTGCATGAAACTTTGCATAATTTTCATTCATGTGGGGGATTGTTGGAATTTGGATTTACATTTGTATAACTTTATCCAATTATTTGGGCAAGTTTCATTTGTAGAAATTGGAATATCTTTGGATAATATTAATCATACATCTTGTGTAGATTAATTTGGTATATTTATATTCTCAAATCCAATTAGGGATGAATGAGAAATTAATGTCCAAAGTTAATAGAATTAATTTGAATATTAATTCAAATTAAATTCTTTATTTTTATTTTAATTCCCAAATTAATTTCTAACCGTTGGATGAAGTTTTAATACGGATGGACGCGTCAGAATGCGATTTATGGCCAAGATTGCATACGAAATAATGCACCCGGTCCGTACACACCCGTTGGATCAAAAACGTACCTGTTGAAATAAAAAGGTGTCTTTTTGTTCTAAAAGGTGTCTTTTTGTTCTTAAAAGGTGTCTTTTTGTTCTAAAAGGTGTCTTTTGGGGTTGAAATGAAAAGTTGTGTTTGCTAGCCCACATCTTTTCATTTTCTATAAATAGGTCCCCATAAATCCGAATTTATCATCCCATTCACAATTCTCTTCTTTCTTTTCTGCATTAAAATCATTAGTGCATTCTTACAAAATTTGAGAGTTCAAAACAAAGTTTTGTTCGCCGAATTTCGAAATTTGTAGTGCTACTATTTCGAAACATTATAGTCGTTGAATCTTGGAAAACGATTGCCGTCAACCCGTAAGCACCGAGAGCGGGGCAATTTCGTTTCAAAGACAAAGAGTAGAACTCTTGCTTCGACTACACACATTCTAAAGACACTATCCCGAAGTGCTCTCACATAAATTTTTCCAACAGTTTTGGCTTTGCCTGGATACCATGAAGCTAGGGGATACTTCACAAAATTATGTTATGTAAAGAGTTTGGAATATTGTATAGTGATGTTTAGAGTGTCGTGCAGTTCTAAGATCCTAACAGACTGTCTTGAGAGGAAACTTTACGTCATTGTAATGGATGAGGTTTTAAATTGTAGGTTAGTATCAATCTGAGCCCCTTGTTACTCAAGTAAGGTCTGGAGTGGTGCTTAGTAGTTAGCACCTAATGTCACAAAACCGACTGGTTAGAGAACCATTGATCGGAACTCGTTACATGGGTAACTAAGTCGGCTTATCATCTGATAACTTTTCTAAACTAAATTTTATACTTAAACCTATTATGCGGGGTTGAGTGTGTGTTTTGGTTTAGGGTGGCAAGGGGCTTTGTCCTTGTGCACCGTTTGTACATTTTCTTTATAATGCATTTGAGCCGTTAAAAAAATTATATTTATTTATATTAAGTTACCTTATTTATCAAATTTCATTAATGGAATTTTCTTGTGTTTTATAGAAGTTTTGAAATATCAAAATTGATATAGTATAACCTCGTACCTCATAGCCTCGTACCTCATAGCCTCGTATCTCATAGCCGTACGACCCTAGTACGAATAATATGGCTTAATTACCCAAAGGTCCCTAAGCTAATTGTGCTTATTTGCATTACACTACCTAACCCGCGTGTTTATATCGGGTCAAACCCAGTGTAGCCCTAGCCCGGGTAATCTGGTACGTCCATTCTAGGGACACGTGCAAGACATCCCGCTGACTCCGCAAACGTCCGTACATTGGGTACTGTGCCTATAAATAGTGCCATTTAATATTAGAAAAAGGACTTTTGACTGATTGAACAGTACCTCGAGAGTACGTAGTACGATCTGACAGTACGTTCCCACTATTCTATAAACCGAGTTAAGAACCTCGTATATGACCTTAATCACCACATTGAACTACGTTTAGACTTGATCCTAATAGAAAGGTACGTAGGTAGCTCAGTATTTCTGAGTGCAGTCTATAACCGTTCTACGACCCTACTTGGTCCTATCCGAGCCTCGGCTTGATTCGACCCGTAAGCATTTTACGAGTTATATCAAAAATTATTTTCCATTATAGAATAGAAAAAAAGAAGAGTTGTGGTCCACGTTTCTCTCTTTGTATTCGGTTGGTATTATTAGGGGATATGATTTTCTATTTCAAATCGTATTCCATCTTTTATACATATCAAAACATTTACATATGTTAAACATTCTTTAATAAGTTTATATGTGAATTAAATGTTTCAAATACCTATATATCTGATGATAAAAGATGCAATACGATTTGTAATAGAACATAATGTATCTCATAAAAGATGCAATACGATTTGTAATAGAAAACCTCATTCCGATATGAGAAGGTTAGGAGATTAATATGATCCAACTTTATTCTTTAGTTTCTTTTGTCACGTACAATTAATATAAGAAGCCCATTCGTAAATCATAAGTCATTTATGATTTATTCAAATGAAATAAACTCATGTTGTTTTGTTTAAAGAACAAGTCCATTTTAATTCTTTTTTAGGGTAGGCAAATATTTTTTTTTCTTGGTAATCAAGGGTGGGCAAATTTTTAATTGTCTACCACCTTGTATTATAAAATCTTCAAATACCACGTGTATTTGCTCAAAAACTCATCAAACATCTCCTTAAAATATATTGGTGGACAAAAATGCCAATGATTAATTATGTACAACTCTAAATTCACTTTCAACCATCTATAATAGTACTTTGCCGCATCATCAGTTAAAATTCATTAGATGGTGCGGCAAAGTACTTGAACGATTTTATAATACAGAGTAGAGTGTGTTTGGATTGAAGAATTTGAAATCTATGAATTGAAGGATTTGAAATCTATGAATTTCAAATTCATCGGCAAATCCATTTAAGTTTGTTTGGATGAATTTATGTTACGATGGATTTCAAATCTCTCATCATAATTCATTTTGAACTATTTTCTCCATAACTACGGTGGATTTCAAATGACTCCATTTTATGTCTAATTTCAAATCCTTCCTCCAAATTCCCTCTCTAAATCCAAACACACCCTAAATGATAAGTTAACATTCAACGAAATAAATGATAATATATGATTGTAGATATTAACTAATAAATACGAACTTAAAATAATCTCACATCAATTTTTGTGGTCATTATTAATACATATTATTCTGTTCTATTTCGGACTTCTACTATTATTTTAATTTTGTTTAAATAACAATTAATAATTCATGTTATTCGTTGCTAGAAGTTGGTATATTCTTATTAAATTAATCATTTGATTTGTTTTTAAAATATTATTATATTACTTATCAAGACAAAGTGATAAACATCTTCATATTTTGTTCATTTGTTGTATAACATGTAAACACTTATTTATATGCACAACTTTTATGTTGATTAATGTCAATGCCTTTCCTTTTGCTCTTTCTTTTTTTTTTGATCAGTAAAAAATAATATATAATTACAAAGTAACTATATAATATGTCTTAGGGCATACCCCAGGTAGACCAAGGAAGTCATCAACATGATACCTCGTGTCTCAAAAGATAAAGCAAAGAAAAGCCTATCAAACAAAGCAAGAAAAGCAAAAATCCCAGTCCCCAAGAACAAGAAAGTCCAAAACATTAGGGTATAAAGCATAAAGAACTGTGTACACATGTGTTTTGATCTTGTAAACAATACGTTTCGGATGGGGACGGGTACTATAAAAAATACAAACATTCCTAGCGGATCAAATATGATAGCTCTTTCTTTTAAAAGTATGACAGGTAGCTACTACATAAATAAAAGGTGCATATAAATAGTTTAAACTTTAATACATACAAAACAATTAATTATAATACTTAGTTAATGCAAAAGTGCAACAAAGAGTAGAATGCACAAAATAATTAAAAAGAATTTCTTCTAATATCTATTAATATAACTAAGAAAAAAAAGGTAAATCTGTGAAATACTTTCAAGAGGAATAAATTATAACAATAATTACGCTCTCATAACATTACATTTAACAATTTATTTAACCAAAAAAAAAAGATCATAATTAAATAGATGATGTTTATTCTCAAATGGTATGATATATATAGTAGGAAAATTCTAGCGTGAACAAGTGAACGTACATGCATGCATGCATGCACGATCTGTAGTAGTTATTCAGCTTTGAGCGTTTCTTTTGGATAAGGTAAAAAGAAGTCCATTAAAACTGGCACATTTTTAGGTATATTATAAGGGCTCTAAATCGATATTTATTTGAGGTCTGAAAATATTAAGGATTTATTTTTATCCCACTATAAATACCTCTTTTTTTTCAAAGTTTTCCCCATCAGAAAGGCCATTTCAATAGTAATTAATACACAAAATAATTGAAAACGGCCTTTTAATTTTTCCTTCAATTGTTTGTTTTGTCTATCATTTAAGATTTGCTAAGAAGATGACGACGATCCAATTTGAGCAGCCACAGCTAGGTATTTTTCTTTTTTATTCTCATTAATTTTATGTCCGAATTGCAATATATTCAAATATAAATTTCAAAAAATTACATGGTATGTATGCTATTTTTTTATTTATTTTTTGTAGGCGTACAAGTAGACGATAGTAATCAACTTGTAATGGATGGAGGATTCAAAGCTCCTGAAATTAACGCATTTGGTCACACATTTAGGTTTGCTACTTATTCTCTCCAATTCGTTAACTTTTTTTTTTTCCTTTTTATAAACTCTAATTACAAAAAAATCCAAAAATATGAGAAATTATTATAATTTACTTTGTTTTTAAAAATTTATTATAACGTCACCTCCCAGTTTCAATCTCACTGTCATCAATAAAGACATTACAATTTCATCCCTGGAGATATGTTAGTAATACACCACATATCACTTATCAGGGTGTTGTTGGTAATTATACAAGAGGGATTATGCATGATAATTGGATTATGCATGTAAATTATCCCTATTATAAAGAGTTTTGATTCAATAATATAATTAATTGTGTCAATTATAAAAGAGTCGCCTTTCTCAATTTCAAGACAAATATTATACTGATTAATAGTCCTTCCCTTGGAATTATAAAAAATAAGCCTAATCAAATTGGAATTTTTGACAGGGACTATAATGTCGAAAGCGAGAGACAAAAAGGCGTCGAGGAATTCTATCGACAAAACCACATACACCAATCATTCGACTTTGTAAGTTCAAATTTTAACCAAACAATTGTTAGGCGGTACGCGCTGCGGAAGCGTTGGATTATGACGTTATTTGAGTTGAGACAACAAAAATATAGAAAATAAGGGACACGAAATTTAACGTGGTTCACCCAATTTAGGCTACGTCCACGGGACAAGGCTATGATAATATCAATCTGAAAGGAATTACAAACGTCTTCACTAATCACAAAGCCGGAATAATTTTATCCGTCTCGAACTAGGAAAACACTCTCACACTCTCTTTTATAACAAACAAAAGGAGAAGAAAGTTTATAAGGAGAAGAGAGAAATGTTTCGGGATGGTTTCGAACAATGAACGAAGCTCTATTTATAGGAGAGCTTTGCCCGAAAATTATGTCATGCATGACATCAATTGCATGTTATTTTTGACATTTAAAATCAAACATATCATGCTTGAACCTTCAACATTGTTGGCTGCTCAAATGGCTGTTCAAATGGCTGCTCGGCTGCTCAAATTTGACATTCTCCCACTTGAAGACTAATGACAAATTAGTTCTTCACACATCCTTTCGCCTTGTCCGTCCATGTTGCCTATGTTTCTGTAAGGCCAATCGAGGATCTACTCCAAACAAACTTGTCGGTACTGATTGGCCTTGTCAATCCATCTGCTAGATTTTCTCGAGTGTGAATCTTCTGCATGTCAACACTCCCATTCTCCACCGCTTCACGAACAAAGTGGTAGTGAACACCAATGTGCTTCGTCCTGGAATGAAAGACCGGATTCCTTGCAATGTGCAAGGCGCTCTGACTGTCACAAAACAAAGTAACGCTTTCTTGTTTGTGCCCGAGCTCCTCAACCAACCTTTGTATCCAAACTGCTTCTTTACAGGCAAATGTAGCTGCCATGTATTCTGCTTCTGTAGTGGACAGAGCTACAACACTCTGTAACTTTGAAACCCAGCTTATAGCTCCGCCTGCAAGAGTAAACACATATCCTGTGGTGGATCTCCTTTTATCAAGGTCACCCGCATAATCCGAATCTACATAGCCTTTAACAGTAAAATCTGATCCTCTGAAACATAATGCAACATCCGAGGAACCTCTGATATACCTCAATGCTCCCCAATGCTCTTTTCCAGGATTCGCCATGAACCGACTAACCGCTCCCACTGCTTGTGCAATGTCTGGTCTAGTACATATCATAGCGAACATCAAACTTCCCACTGCTGATGCATACGGTACACGAGACATCTCCATCCTCTCTGCTTCATTGCTAGGACACATACTAGAGGATAACTTGAAGTTAACAGGGAGAGGGGTTGAGATTGGCTTACTATCTTGCATGTTGAAGCATCTCCATCCTCTCTGCTTCATTGCATGTTGAAGCCAAATCGCCCTGCTACTTCTGTCTCTATGAATTTGCATCCCTAGAATCTTGTTTGCTGGTCCCACGTCCTTCATTTCAAACTCCCTAGCCAACTGTGCCTTTAACTCTTGAATCCGACCAATGTTGGGCCCTACGACCAACATGTCGTCCACATACAATAACAAAATAACGAACGAGTTATCCGTACCAAACCTTTTGCAATACGTGCAATAGTCTGCGTTAAGTCTATTGTATCCAAGGCTTATAATGAAGGAATCAAATCTCTTATACCAACACCTCGGCGCCTGTTTGAGACCGTATAGAGATTTGTTTAACCTGCAAACCAAGTTCTCTTTGCCTACATCGGCAAAACCTTCTGGTTGGAGCATATAGATTTCTTCTTCAAGATTTCCATGAAGAAATGCAGTTTTCACATCTAACTGCTCCAGGTGTAAGTCGAATACAGCACACATTGCCAGGACCACCCTGACTGTTGTAAGTCGAACCACCGGGGAAAATATCTCATTAAAGTCAATACCCTCTTTCTGAGCATATCCTTTCACCACCAGTCTAGCACGATACCGTTCCACTTGGTCATTGCCATCACGCTTGATCTTATAGACCCATTTATTTCCAATGGCTTTCCTTCCTCGTGGTAACTGAAGAAGCTCCCATGTTCGGTTTTTATGTAAGGCTTCAATCTCTTCTTGCATTGCTGTCCTCCATAGAGCTGCGTCTTGGCTTCTAGAAGCCTCTTGGAAAGTTGTTGGCTCTCCATCCTCCGTTAAAAGACAGTATGCTACATTGCTCTCAGTAATGTATTCAGAGAGCCAGCCCGGTACTCGTCTTTCTCGAGTTGAGCGTCGGACTTCCGTAGCCTCACCTCCGACTGGATCTTCTTCGTGCTCTGATTCTGCTTCTAAGGAATCTGTATCATGATCTTCTGGACTATTTTCCACCATTATCGTCGTAGTCTCTGAACTTTCTTTCCCAGTGCTATCATTCCTTACCAATTGCAGCTTATCTTCTGCAAATATTACATCTCTGCTGATGACAACCTTGTGGTTTGTGGGATCCCACAAGCGATACCCCTTTACACCATCAGCATAACCCAAGAATACACACTCTCTGGATTTTTGATCTAATTTCGTGACTTCTTGTGAATTGTACATCACGTACACAGGACTTCCAAATGTATGTAACCGAGAATAATCAGCTGGCTTCCCCGTCCACATCTCCATCGGCGTCTTCAGATCAATCGACATTGACGGGGATCGATTGATCACATAACAGGAAGATCTGACTGCTTCCGCCCAAAATGATTTATCTAGGCCCGCAGTCTTTAGCATCGCTCTCGTCCGTTCCAACAGCGTTCTATTCATCCGCTCTGCCACTCCATTCTGTTGTGGAGTGTGTGCCGTGGTTAACTGTCGTTTGATACCTTCTAGTTGACAGAACTTTTCAAACTCATGGCTGGTATATTCTCCTCCATTATCTGTCCTTAGGCACTTGATCCTTTTTTCAGATTCAAGTTCCACCCGCGCTTTGAAAACTTTGAAGAACTCAAACACGTCTGCTTTCTTCTTGATTGGATACACCCAACATCTCCTCGAGAAATCGTCAATGAAAGAGACAAAATACTTTGCTCCTCCAACAGACAAAACTGGTGATTGCCAAACATCTGAATGAATCAGATCCAAGATGCAGCTGCTCCTATTGATAGATCGTCCAAACGAAACCCTATGCTGCTTACTTGTAACACAATGCTCACAAAGTGGTAGAATTACCTTTGTAAGCCCTGGGAGTAACTTTTGATCAGAGAGAACCTTGAGACCTTTCTCTGACATATGGCCTAGTTTCTTGTGCCACAACATTGTCATCTCTTCTGCCGCACTGGTCGATGCAATCGACACATTAGCTCCCTGCTCCGTGTCACCTTTAAGCATGTATAAATTCGATGCGATCTTTTCTGCCTTCAAAACAACAAGCGCCCCTTTGATAATCTTCATGACTCCATTTTCAATATGAGTCACACACCCAAGATCATCAAGTTGTCCAACCGACAACAAGTTCTTTTTTAATCCCTCTACATGCCGAACTCCTTGAATAGCGCGAACTGTACCATCGAACATCTTTATTTTGATAGTACCTATGCCAGCGATCTCCAAGGCATGATTGTTTCCCATGTACACCTGTCCCCCACGAACCGGTTCATAATTTTGAAACCATTCTCTACGGGACGTCATGTGCCATGTTGCACCGGAATCGATCAGCCACACGTCATCAAACTTCGCTCTGCCATCTGCAGATATTGATGCCTCGCTACATAGAATATCGCCATCACTCAAATTTTCTGCTACACTAGCCTGAGCATTAGATGACTCAGGTCTCTTTCCTTTGAAAATTTCATTCTTCTTGGGATTTGGACACTCACTTTTGTAGTGCCCCTTTACACCACAACTGTAACATTTAATGTGCTTCTTACTCCGTGTCTGGGACTTACCACGACTATGGCTCCCACTCGACCCACGATCCATAGATCTTCCTCTTGCCATCGACAAAGCTTCTGCCTGCTGGGAATTCGCCAATCTGTCTTCCTTGTTCTTGCGCCTATTTTCCTCTTCCAGAATCGCGGCCGCAAGATCATCGAAGACTGGACAATCCGTGGTAGAATTTCCTTCCAGGTTGATGATAAGTTGATCATATGAATCAGGTAAGCTTTGGAGTAAAAGCTCCCCACGTTCACTTGCTTCTATTTTATAACCCATTGAAGTGAGTTGTAAAAATAGTGTATTTAGAACGTTAATGTGTTCGGTCACCGACGTGGTTTTCGCCATCCGTAAAGTGTAAAGTCTCCGCTTCAAGAATATTTTTGTGTGTAGCGATTTGGCTTCGTAGAGTTTCGTCAGCGTATCCCAAATTTCTTTAGCTGACTTCTTTTCCGCAATGTTGGACAAAACTCCATCTGCCAACGCCAAATGTAAATTGGCCACAGCATTACCATCAATCTCTTCCCACTTCTTATCATCAGTGATATCCGCTGGCCTAGTCTCAATTGCCATAAGACAATTATCTTTTCGTAATACTGCCTTTATTTTCATCTTCCACAATGAAAAATTATTTCCATTGAATTTCTCAATATCAAATTTTGCCGTCATTTTTAAAACAACCGTTTCACCTTGAACCGTAGTATAAAAAATATAGTACCATATAAATAATACTTTCCCCGAGTAAGCTCACTGGACAGAACTTCCCGATAGTATTTAATTTATACTACTAAAAATTATGTATACACCAACAAAACTTTCTTGTGAACGGTACTCAAACTTAGTGGCTCTGATACCACTGTTAGGCGGTACGCGCTGCGGAAGCGTTGGATTATGACGTTATTTGAGTTGAGACAACAAAAATATAGAAAATAAGGGACACGAAATTTAACGTGGTTCACCCAATTTAGGCTACGTCCACGGGACAAGGCTATGATAATATCAATCTGAAAGGAATTACAAACGTCTTCACTAATCACAAAGCCGGAATAATTTTATCCGTCTCGAACTAGGAAAACACTCTCACACTCTCTTTTATAACAAACAAAAGGAGAAGAAAGTTTATAAGGAGAAGAGAGAAATGTTTCGGGATGGTTTCGAACAATGAACGAAGCTCTATTTATAGGAGAGCTTTGCCCGAAAATTATGTCATGCATGACATCAATTGCATGTTATTTTTGACATTTAAAATCAAACATATCATGCTTGAACCTTCAACATTGTTGGCTGCTCAAATGGCTGTTCAAATGGCTGCTCGGCTGCTCAAATATGACAACAATTATAACAAAGTTCGTTTTCATGATTGTAACAAAACCAGATCTTATATCTCACAATGATGGTATATTATTATAAAATTGATAAGTATATAATTATTTGAATTATTATTAACAGTTTATTGTTAAAATAGACACTTGTCGATTTTATAAAAATGTGATAGATACCATAGTAACATGTTGAATGCAAATAATTTAGGTGATGAAAATGAGGGAAGAATATGGAAAATTGGACAAATTAGAAATGAGCATATGGGAATGTTGTGAACTCCTGAATGAAGTTGTAGATGATAGTGATCCTGATTTGGATGAACCTCAAATTGAGCATTTGCTTCAAAGTGCTGAGGCTATTAGAAAAGATTACCCCAATGAAGATTGGTTGCATTTGACTGCTCTTATTCATGGTATGCATGTTACAACTTTTATTTCATATTTCAATTATGGTTAAGACTTCTAAAATAACATGAAATTTTTTCATGAGATACAGATCTTGGGAAAGTGCTTCTGCTTCCTAGCTTTGGAGAGCTACCTCAATGGGCTGTTGTTGGTAAATATTGTTTTATGATCACCAAAATCTTTAAATTAAAAGCAATTATTTCGATTTCTAATCAAATTTTTTATTCAATTGACAAATGTATATGACTTATTTTTCTAATATCAGGTGATACATTCCCTGTTGGATGTGCTTTCGATGAATCCATTGTTCATCATAAGGTAATTAAATTATCAATTTTCAAGAATTTAGATATTTCTTGATATTGTAACTTAAATAGTTAATAGCCCGATTACAAAATATTTAATTATAATTTATCTTGTGATGCAGTATTTCGAGACCAATGCCGATATTGATAATCCCAAATATAACACTAAAAATGGAATTTACCAAGAAGGATGTGGATTAGAAAATGTTGTCATGTCATGGGGGCACGATGACTACATGTACATGGTAAGCACGTAAAATAAAGTTAAATTAATCACAAAATATTTTATAATTGTTAAGCTAATAAAATTCTATATGAAAATTTGTTAGACCAATCACAAAAATGTTACAATTAAAAGAACTTATTAATTGGCTGACACCATGAATACATGTATTTGGTAATTGCATGAATTTTTATATTAGTAAAAATTAATAAATTAAATTTTGATCATAGAAAATTTACAATCTTGTTTTTGTGAAATTTGAAGGTGGCTAAGGAAAATGGATCAACTTTACCTTCAGCTGCATTGTTCATCATCCGATTCCACTCATTCTATCGTAAGAATTAATATATTTTTACTAAATGTAATTTTATATAAATAATTACTGTTTAATTAATTAATTATATTAACATGATATATATTTTATATTGCAGCTATGCACAAGTCTGGAGCTTATACACAATTGATGAATGATGAGGATCGAGAGAACTTTGAGTGGTTAAAAATATTTAAGTAAATATCATTCTTATTATTCTTTTAATTATGATGTTTAAAATTTGCAAAAAAAGAAAAAACATATTCGAGAAAACCCGATTAAGAAAATAAAGCAATTAAAATTATTTATTATAATCATTTAAAACGTAGGTGATAGATATAGTAGAAACAAATACTAATACTATTCTTTTTGTTTAAAAATTGTTTTTCAGCAAATATGATCTATACAGTAAAAGCAAGGTTCGTGTTGATGTTGAAAAAGTGAAACCATACTATATATCTCTCATTGAGAAGGTAAATAAATTAAATTTACACTACCAACAATGTTTTTTTTTTATCTTGGTAAATTTTATGTTTTAGTATATTATTTTGTTTTTGGATCAAATTGCTAACTTGAAATTAATTAATTACTGCAGTATTTTCCAGCAAAGCTCCGATGGTAAACTTTGAGCTAGAAATACCTGCAAAGCTGTGGATGGGATGTAATTCATTAAATTGCATATATATATATATGTTTATTTTATATGTATATAATATATACAACTAATATTGATTTTAATAGTTATTAAGGAAAGAGTAATGCTATATACCACCGTTTTCATACCACCGATTTTTCACCTCCCCTTGATTTAGAAAGTATGAATGTATTAAATTCAGTTGAATTAATTAAACCAAATGATTATTTACTAATAATAGAAAGAGTGAAAAATCGATGGTATGAAAACGGTGGTATATATCATTACTCTTAAGGAAATTATGACTGATTGTTAATAGTTGAGGCCTCAAGTCCATAAGATTTGGGTTTGAATCCCACCTGATGTAATATATTTATTGTGTGTGTAAATGTGAATAAAATATATTTCTTATGAGATATCAATATATTAGTCATTTAAACATTAGTGTAGTGATAAAATTTCGTTAACTTTAATGTAACTTTAACTTATGCTATTATTTTTTTTTGTACAATCTCATTTTCCAAAGATCTTTTTCTCCATTTTCTTCTTTTTTAATGTATTTTGCACTTATAATGAGGTCATGAAGCTAGAAACACATATATTTTTATAGCAGCACAATAAAGTTGATCAACTTGTTATAAATATATATAAAAAACTCATATAAAGTTTCATTGAGCTCATTTCAATAATATATATGGCTCATTTGCTCTTAATTTTGGTAAAATCAAGCATTTTTCATTGGGTTGGAAATAAATTCCGATAGTATATCATTTATCCTAATTGGAGTTCAAAGAGTTTGTCATATTTATATTATTTTCCAAAATGGCAACAATAAGCATTTGAATTTAGTGACATAAACTCTTTATCTGCTCCATACGTCAAATTATATCAACGTGTTTTAGTTTAATTTGCTTCTTTGAAATTGAAACTTCCACTCTGACCTTTACCCTTTGATTGATTTATACACATTTTGACCCTTTAGCAATTTAAAAGTTGTATACATCCAGTGTGTTTGTGTATATTATACAACAGTAGTATATATATAATTTGTTAATGTAGATTAATCTAATTCTTTGGTTTTCAACACTGAATCTATACAAAGAATTTTCATCTATGGAATGCATAGCCTTAGTTGAATTGCTTTTTAATCCAAAAAAAATATGCTTCATTTGTTCTCGAAATTAATTTCGGTTGCAATTAAATCTAGATTTTACCATTGTTTGAAGCATCTTATATAGAGTTAAATGTTTTGTTTATGTTTTTGAAATTAATTATCAAAATTTTGGATCACAAATACTAAATAAACTTAACACAAATTATCAAATTCTCTATATAAACTATATATCAGACCTATGTACTTCATTTCATAAATTAACCAATCATAATCATTTATTACAATATTTATTTATTCTCTTTCATACTTTATAATTTTTAATTTATATTTTATTATTTTTCATCACATAATAATTATATATATATATATAACTAATTCAATCATTCATCACATCATTCATCAATCTATCATCAGTTCAACCAATTTATATAAATATAAACAAATATCAATCTTTCTTACACAAATTTTGAATTATGCATTTTTTTAAAAAAAAAAATTTAATTCAAATTAAAAAACATAAACAAGCCTAGCCAAAGCTTTTTAGAAACTAGACATTTTTATTATATGGTATTGTGAAATAATCACATGATAAATAATTGGTTCCATCAAAAATTGAAACAAAACTGAACGAAATTGAACAAAATTCCGCTTACAAGTAAAATAAACTGGAATCCCAAAGAAACTCAATTTGGATTAGAATTTTCCTTCTCAATCAGTATACAACTGAGTTTATGTGCAAGATACAAAAGACGCTATTATATGATGAATAATATTAGTTACATTCAATATACAAATTCTTTATAAATAACACATACATACATATATATATAATTATATACATATACTCTCTCTCCCACATTCACCTAGAGAGAGAGAGATGGGCAAACATGGCTTAGAAGCTTCACTACTGAGCAGTGATGGTGATTTTAGCAGAAAGAGGATATGGAACAGAGCTCCATTATTCATTCTTCTTCTACTTTTGGTTATTGTATTTGCATGTGAGTTTTTCTCTTATTTTCCCCAAATTAATTTCGTTACTTGAATTTCCCCTTAACTTGATTTTCCTGATTAGTGTATCAATTTCTTATCAAATGGGAGTTACTTCAGATTCCAAGGTTTGATCATTTATGTAAATTCCGAAAAACTTTAGTGGTCCTTCACCTTCCTTTTGTGGAAAGTCAATCATTAATCTGCCAAATAACAAAACATCATAATTTCTGTCTAAAAACTCAAATATTCAATAATATTCCCATAAGTTTGATAGTTGTTGAATTGGTTTTATTTTGAACAGATTTTATGAGTTATGGGAGAATTGTGTTTATGAATTTTCTTGGTAGTAAATCCTTCTTAAGATGAATAATTCGATAAGAATGATCCAGACACATAAAAGCCTACACCCCTTTTGGTCTGTTTCTTCCTTTTTTGACCCATTTCTTGTTGTCTTCAATCAATCCTCTCTTTGATCCACAAATCCTAACTTGTCAATCATCCATTCTTTGAAATAGGAGGTGCAAAGATTCCATTTGGTACATGTACATATTTAAGACATTGAAGAAACTCAACCCAATCATTAAAAATACTAAGTGACGATCTTTGTCATTGATTCAATTATAGGCCTTGCACTAAGAGTAGAGTTAAGCATTTGGGAGGTTAAAAAAGATGATCAAATTTCAAAAAGCAGATTAGGGAATGGTAATAGTGAGATTGTGGAATCTCAGAAAGCGATTGTGGCTGCTGATGATGGTCGATGCTCTGAAATCGGTGCCTCCATTCTTGAAAAAGGTGGGCATGCCGTTGATGCTGCTGTTGCAACAGCAGCATGTCTTGGAGTTGTTAGTTCAATGTCTAGTGGAATAGGAGGTGGAGCCTTTATGGTTGTTCGTTCCTCATCAATGTCCGGTGCCATTGCAATTGACATGAGAGAAACCGCTCCATCAGCTGCTTCACAGGTTCACAATTTTTCCTTTTTTTTCCAAAATGTTATTTAATAATGAGGTTTGCGAGTGGTTATGTTGTTTTGGCCTTTAACAATTGTTGAATCAAAAATGTTTATTGAATTGAATATTAATAACCGTAGATCTTGTTACAGGTCAACGACCGGAATTTAACATTTTATACTTTGTGTTTATGCAAATATTATTGGTAGTTTATTTAAATTGACAACAATATATAAGTATCCCATTTCTTTGTGTAGAACATGTATGAGAACAATGCAAGAGCCAAGCATGATGGAGCATTGTCAATGGGTGTCCCTGGTGAGCTAGCAGGGCTTCATGTAGCTTGGTTGAAATATGGGCGGTTGCCTTGGAAGGCTTTGTTTGAACCTTCCATTAAACTTGCCAAACAAGGGTTTATAGTCAGTCCATACCTTGGGGTAAATATTGCCAAACAAGCCAACAAGATAATAAATGACCCCGGATTACGACAAGTCTATTCAACCAATGGTGAACTGTTAAAAGCCGGTGATACATGCTATAATGTTGAACTCGGAAACAGCTTAGAGGCTGTAGCAGAACAAGGACCTCAAGCATTGTATAACGGAACAGTTGGAGAAAGATTGATCGAAGATGTTAGAAAAGCAGGTGGAATTTTGACTATGGAGGATTTGAGAAACTATAGAGTCAAAGTGACGGATGCTATGTCCATAAACGTCATGGGATACAACATATTAGGAATGCCACCTCCATCAAGTGGAACCCTCGGGCTTTCTTTGGTATGTTCTCTATACCATTTGAATGTAAAAATATCGGGGGTGTAATTATTGGATGAGAATGTGTGTCATCCCTGATTCAACCAAGACCGTTGGATCAAGAGGGATTGGGTGGTAAAACAATATTGGCCCCTATGATCCAATGGTCAGTAGTACTGGATCAAAAGCCTCACGACAAAAAAATAAATAGACCATTGATGACAAGAAGTCTAGTGGCAATGTTCAAGTTTACTAACTATTCATATTAAATAAAATTGAACCAAACGTCACTTTATCTACAGGTTCTCAATATATTAGATAGTTATGAGAGTCGAAATGCTTCAAGAGGTCCACTAGGCCTGCACCGTTTGATCGAAACTTTGAAACACATGTTTGCCATCAGAATGAACCTAGGAGATCCCGATTTTGAGAATATCAACAAAACTGTATCAGACATGCTTTCCCCTTCTTTCGCACAGACCATTCGAGGAAAAATATTTGATAACACCACATTCCCTCCTGAATATTATATGCACAGGTCTAATTTTTTTTAAATCCTCGCATTTTTTTATCATATTTCATAACAATATAAATACGATTGTAAAGCCTTTTGTTTTCCTTTTACCAGATGGAGTCAGCTTAGGGATCATGGAACTAGTCACTTTTGTGTTGTAGATTCGGATAGAAATGCTGTATCAATGACTACCACTGTGAATTCTGTGTTTGGTGGCGGTGTGCTATCCCCTTCAACTGGTATTGTTCTCAACAATGAAATGGATGATTTCTCCATACCTACTGATCTATCCCCTGATAAACTCCCTCCTGCTCCAACTAATTTTATTAAACCAAACAAACGGCCCTTATCTTCTATGACCCCGATCATTGTCCTCAAGGTATGGACCGCTATTAACTTTTGACATCTTTTTATTAACCAAATTTGCATCAGGATAAGGGTGCTTGAAATGTTTTTTTAATTTTAATGGAACATTTGATGAAATTGATAGAATGGTGGAGTATATTAATGGGGGCAAAACAAGGGATAATTACATTTTTGGTCGTTCGCACTAATTTGATTTAAATCCATCTAGTTAGGCTATCAAAATATTTAGTCCCTCACTGCGACTCTTGGAACTTTATCCAAAAAAATATTATAGTTTTTGTTCCTTAAGTTTGAACATTTTACAATTTTGGTTCCATCAATGTGAACGTTTTGTAGATTTAATCAAACATTGTGCACATTAGAAACTCCGTCAAAAGGTCAATGTACTTGGTGTACAAACTACAATCAGCATGCCTGTTATTTACCCGTTTGTATCTTGCTCTAATAAATTCTTCTTACCACCATTCATAGGACAATCAATTAACCGGGGTCATTGGTGGAAGTGGTGGTTTGGACATTATTCCAGCAGTGGCACAGGTTTTCCTTAACCATTTCATCTTAGGGATGGAACCTTTAGCAGCTATTGAGAGTGCTAGAGTCTACCACAGGGTAATGCATAATTATTAAACTTATGATGGACTCCATTTAGCTATTTGAAAATGAGTTATCTTTCAAATATGTGCAGCTGATACCGAATGTTGTGTCGTATGAGAACTGGACGGTTGTTGATGGAGAACACATTGAAGTTTCAGAAGAGAGGAAGCAATTCTTGAGGGAAAGAGGGCACAAACTGCAGGCTAAAGCAGGGGGGGCTATCTGCCAGCTTGTTGTTCAAAATTTGGCCAGAAACGTGAAAAGCAAAGACGTATATCATGGGATTTTAACGGCTGTAAGTGATCCGAGGAAAGGTGGATGGCCAGCAGCCGTATGATTAATTCTCACTCGTGAAATTTGTTTGAAGGTAAATAAATTGCTGTAATTAGGCATTGGTTGTAAATATATACGCGACAACAAGCAACAAATGTATTTGCCAGTTCATTGTCATCTCAATAAAATCAAAACGGGAAATGTTCAAGGATGACATTTGCCACTTCGGCCCATTGGATCGTATATTCTCGTGTACAACACATTCCAGAATTCTGCTTTGAATCTATAAACAATTTAACTTGAAACTCTGTTTGATGGTAGGTTAAATCTACACACTGCCCAAAGTAGACCTTCATTTGTCTCTCATGTATCTTAAAAACTGGGAGGTTAGTTGCTAGATCGGCTAGTTAAGGAAAAATCTCAATGATCATCGTGAAGACAAATATTCGACAAGGAACATGTTCCTGTAATACACGGCCGTTTGTTTGGACAACGTTCGACAAAGACTAAAATAACTTGATCCACTGGGATTTATAAAGAGCTTTTGGTAACTTCAATTAGGATCTCACTTGCCAGTGGTTTAATGGCAATAATCAAGCATTTTGGCTAAAGCTTAGCTTTTGTTAACCACAATTTTGCGAAATCAATTCTCAGAATCATTTTCAAGATTTATGAACTCTAGATCAAGCTAATAATAAACCCAAATTTTCTAAAAAAAGCAATGTCATTGCCAAATTAAGTACATGCATATACAGTACGGGTGGATATTGTAGAGACAAGATTTCAGACTTTTATCCAGTTTTGCTCTCATATAGAAGCAATTATACAAGTTGTCAGTATACCAAAACAATCCACAATGAATCATCAACATGATGTTCAAAGCTTATAAAACATACCAAACTTATGAGCCTATGATGCTTTTTCCATTAGCTGTATTGGAGAGAGGATATTGGCCTTACTGGTCTCCACAACACAACCATTCATAACCATTTCCTCCAGCATGAAGTGCGCCTTCTCCAAATGAAACATTATGTCCAGCTCACACTGCAAAATCGCAAGCCGCGCATGCGTTAAATTTGTCAGAGGGAAAGATGTGATAATTTTTGTTTCATTTTTTCTTTCTTTGTTTCCTTTTTCTAAACAGTAGCTTACCACATTGCCAAAATGACGATCCATGGTTTCAACCAGAAGGTGTATAAATTCCAAAATTGCGAGTTCATTCTGCAAATACAATCACAAAAAAACGACAATTTAATCTAAAAGCACTTGAAGGTTTCACGAGGTAAATGATATGCTCAAAGTGATGAATAAGAAGAAATACGCAGCAGTAAGGTCTTCCATATTGTTGAACCAAATTTACCATAATGCTGTCTTCTGAGCATTAAGCTCCTTGTGCAATAGTTGAAGTACAGTTGACGCTTAAGTATTTAGTAATATTCATAATAGTAGAAGTATAAATTTTTGGCAATGGACTTATGTAAGGCGTTGAAACTTGAAATAACAAAACAACATAACTCCAAACTAACAGCATTTGTTATAAAAATCTTTCAACATTATTATAAATACAATGAGATTTCTATGTAGTTCACTTTTATCTGATTTTTATCAATCTTTTATATATATTAATCCAAATATGAATTAAATCATATAAAGGATGCAACTAAATTTGCATTGGATCAAAGTCTATCTAATGTCCTATCATCTTATATCGAAGCAGCAAAAGCTAGTTCCTCGACTTGAAACTACATACAATCAGTTTATCTCACTTTTGAATTTTTCTTTTGCAAGAACTTACGGAATCATGTTCTATCCAAATATTCTCATGCTGTAATATAATTGAATGCTTCTTTTGCTTTTAAGAAGTACCCATTGATAATTACCTTTTAAAAATAGTGAATAACTGTGTAAAGCAGTTTTCAAAGGGCTCTCTTAAAGTTTCTTTTCTCAGGTCATCTACACAATTTTCATTCTCAAGAAAGTTCACATCAGATATTATATTCCCCACATCTACCGGGTTCTGCTGTTTTACATTTTGATCAACTGATCTATTAGTATAACAGCCCGCTTCCTAACTTAACCTTCATTGGTTCTCAATATAAGCCACTTAATACTTAATTTACCCCTTAAAGTTGCTGAATAACAAGGTCAAATGCCCTCCAGGTATTATGGTAACACAGTTTATACAGCCACTGCTTTTCGCCCATGCCCATGCGTGGGAAATTTCAACTTCACAAACAAAAACACTTTACACTTCCGTTTTTTTAAAGAGCACTGTACACCACTCGGCTACTACTTTCAAATGATCAAAGTGTTTTTGACTTTCTCCTCACCCTTCAGAATTTCATGGTCTTATTAATGTTGCAAACACGTAAGTGCTGAAATAGAGAGCCAATACATCAATTAACCAAAAGAAATAACACTATATGCATACATATAGTTGCAATCTATATTAATGTATTAAACAATTTGCGTATGAATCACACGCACCCAAAAGACCATCAGTAGAGAAACTATGTGAAGTTCTATCATTTATTGTGTGGCTCTAAATTACATAGCTTTTTCCCATGTATAGATTTCCACATATGCATGACCCAGTTCACAAAAAGGTAACCTATGGTTAGTAAACTCAATTAGAACGATCAAACCCAATATAGGGTCATACTCTTAAATCTTAATTCAATAGAAACTAGAATTTCATACTTCATCGTGATTTTTCTCACATTAACAACTGTGAATTATGTGATATTCATCCTTGAAAAATTCTCTTTGACAACTGCATACCACATAGATTTGTCCTTTGCAACCATGTGAGAGATTATTTACTCCGTCAAATTAACTGAAAAAGACCAGCTTTTTCAAACACCCACAGTTAGATACAAACATACTCACAACCTCCTAGAAATTTCTATTTTTTCTTAACACCCACAGTTAGATACAAACATATTCACAACCTCCTAGAAATTTCTATTTTTTCTTACTTTAATTTTAGTGAAGGGCCACACACTTCAGCTGTTCACTAACTAATGCTTTATCCATGAAATTTAAAGGCTACAATATTTTTAACTTTTAAGACATCGCCCTCATCAACTAAAAAAGTCAAACCAATCACAGAAATAACATAAACAGGAAGATCTATCAAATAAATGGCATGAAGGGTCTTTCATCATTGGCTCTTCATTATCCACGCAGTACCAGAATAAAGCTGGGATAATATTCAAAATTCTGTTGCTGAATGCTAATTATCAAGCAAAGAAACTGCGACAAACTTGGTGCTTTTTCATCACCCACAAAGTCCTAGAAACTTTTTTAATGTTTTGCTTTCCTTTTTAAGTATTTTTTAAGCACTAACAAGGCACAAATTTTACTATAACAGAGCTTAGGAAGTGCTTCGTCATGATATGGGACTGAGGACCAAATTATTCACACCAAATCCGATAAGTAGAAAGCATAGTTCCCATCACATCAAGGAAGAAACAAGAATGGGGACGTGACACATGAAGTATCTTTTCCCAAGAAATGATAATGACTTACTTCTTCGTTGTCCACTCCAACCAGGAAAAATAGTGATGCATATCGTCGGTATACTACTTTGTAGTTTCGATGCTCAACAAAAGAACACTGTTCAACAAAGAACCACAAATTATAAGCTACAAAGTAAAATACTAGAATATACAAGAAAAGGAAAAACAGTTTTGTTAGGCAGGACGGAGAAAATGCTTTTTGTCTAAAGGTAGAAAAAGATTACCATTCAAATTAAGAAGTAAAGGAAACTAAAGAAAAGGAAAAGTAAATATCGATAAGCTTTCAGATGCACAGAAGAGATATAAAGTAAGCATACAGTAGTGGCTTCAATGTAGTACTCTAGGTGTACTACAATTATCAATAAATTTCATCAATATACTGTATAGTGACAATTCTTTTGACCTAAAATATCTCTAATAAATTGCAAATCATCTCAGATTTGAACTTTCTCAATGACTCAGAATAACAGATTCAGAATGTCCTGTCAGGTTTGCAACTGAAAAGTACAAAATGAAAGATTAAGAGTTTATGCAAGTTTCACAGCATATAAGCAGAGTGATTTTGACTGATACCTAGGGTTTCAAAACATAATTGTCAACTTTGACTGAAGGTCATCTAATTCAAATTTCCATGAGAAGATTAAAAGGCAGTTTTTAAGACATACTAAGCTTCTCACCTCGAAATGCTAACATAAGATTGTAAAAGAAGCAGTGATGTCAGCATTATTGCAAGCACTATCCCTACTTACTTGTAGATAATGCATCATTGATCATGATCAAATTCCTAGTTTGAGAGATGGGAAAGCAACCCATGAAATTCCGGAATGCTTCCATACAGGCTCAAATTGAGATAGCTAATATCACATTTTCAAAGCAAAACAAGGATGCACATTTGTCGCAAGCTTCTCGACAAGCGTTATGAGTACGGATGGCCAGAAAGTGCACCCTCAGTTTACTACTATCATCCCCAACAAAATTAAGAGGTCCCAGCGTGCAGCCTCGGGAAGGTCAAGGTTCTGAAGTTTTTATTTTGTGAAAGATTTAAATATTTTTAATCACGAACAGCAAAAAAGATTTACATTTGATACAATTATACTCCAGCAAATATTGAACTTCCTGCATCTCCACTTTTCTTATGTAAATAAGTGCATATACTTTAACACCACATCACAGCATCCACAATGTCATCTTTATAATCAAACCATATAAACTCACTAAATTACAAATCCTATCGATTAAGTCAATTCCGGAAAATTAACCAAATCTACTCCAATTAAATCAATCACGAGCTCAAAATTTCTATCACACGCATAATATTTGCCCAAACTACTGAAAATCATAGATCCGAGCAGACCGATGCGATCAAGAAATATTTACAAGTACAATAAGAAAACACAGATATACACAAAAAACACGCATATATATACACAAACGCACGCATAAATGGAGATGATATTCAAAACCTGTTGTTCTGTGCGAGCTAGGCATTTACGAACAATTTCACCTTCGAGCGCGCGTCGTTCTTCAACGTTTAGGTACTCGTAGTACTGTGCCAGACGCGTTTGCCCTTGCTTGTTTACCATTAACACGAATCGTATCCCCATATTTCCGAGGAAAATTGCAAGTGATTTTGGAAGTGAGATCAGAAAGTTTCTCTAACTCTATTTCTTGATGCGACCTTCTCTCGTTTTTCAGCTTTGAGATATCTCCCCCTCAGCTTTTAAGATCTTTATCAATCTGCCATAATATTTTGATAATTTGCGGATTTGCCCCTTGCACATGAGAGAAAAACGAACTGGAACTTTACTCATGTATAATTAATTATAATCATAATCAATATAAAAAAAATATAGTTATTTGTATATACATATATATTATTATAACGTATTATATTTATAATACAATATATAAATCAATGATTAAATATTATATATTAATAAAAATATTTTATTTCGGCTCGCGAGCTATTATTTTGGGCTCGAGCTCGGCTTGCTTGAAAAGCTCAGCTCGTTAGGCTCGAGTCAAGCTATTTACAAACTGGCTCGACCACGCGTAATTTCAAAGAGGAAGTATATACAAAAGGAATAAAAAATATGATTAATGTAAATTATTGACAATTTTTACCTTACGTTTGAAGACAAAACCTATTTCGTACTACATATTTATTAATATTATGTCATACATTTCTAAAATCTCTATATATGTGTGTCTATTATGAAAGAAAAAATATGATTTATGATTTCGAGCATTGTATAATGTGTTATGAACTTTCTCATCAAATCATGCAAAACTATTAACAAAAAAAATTGTTTTATATTACACGTTTCTTGATAACGTATTATATACTTAGAATTTCCTATTTCCCATGTGTTTACTTAAAAAAAATATTTTATAATTTCAAGCATCCTACAACACATTATTAATTTCTCGTAAAATTGTACAAAAAAGTCACCAAATTTTAGATTATATTTGAATAAAAACTATTAATACTAAAGTTTTTTTTGATAATGTGTCATTCATCTATATCTATATTAAAAGTGTGAATGATTTACATATCAAATGATTTACACTTTTTGATTAATACCAAAATACCCTCATATCTTAATAGTAACCATTTAATATTTAATGGGTGCATGAACTATTGAACTTCCATTTAATAATTAATGAGGTTGTTCAATGTATATTACTTGTTGAAAGCATTTTTTTTTATGATTATTATGATTATTATTATATCTATAATCTATATCTTTATCTATATCCATATTTTATATTCTATAATTACCTATAATCTATTTATATATATTCTAAAAATATGCATAATTTATAATGACATGCACTTTTTGAACATTTTGTTTAGACCAAAATAATAGCCTTATAACAAAAATTATTATTATTTTTCAAATTAAATTAAACAACAAAATTATTATTATTATTATTATCAAATGAATGTGCTTGAATATGTATTATTGTTATCAAATGAACATGTATGGAGTTAAAATTAATACTAATTAAATATTTCAATGTATGTTTATTTCAATGAATATGTTTATTTTATACTTAACAAATATGCTCAATATATATATATATATTTTTATTAAAATTTAACAATAGTATAACTAATAGTCATATCTTACACACATATATATATTCCTTTTTCCCTAATTGCCCTCCAACATAAGCATAAGCAATATTTATTATATAGAAAAAAGATGGTTATAAATTTCATAAGAAATAGAAAATATTTGGCTTAAGTCTAAGGTTTCGCAAAGCATAACACTGCACCATTAAGGTACCAAGTGTCAAGAATAGATAATAAATTTTTTAAACAACATAAATTTATGCTACTAGACATTACTTATGAATTTTGGCATGCACAAATTATTATTTATATCACATACCGTATATCTCAGATTATATAAACTTAGTACTATAATAATACAATACCTTTTATGTTTTAAAAATATGATAAGCTAATTAGTACCGCATAAATTTCTATTAATTTACAAAATTTTAAATATTAAATGAAAAAATTTAATACAAAGGTATAATTATATATAATATAGCAAAAAAAAAAAAAAACAATTTGTTAAAGTAATTTATATGATATACTTTTCAATTATATTTTATTATAAAAGTATTGATTATTTTTTTATTTTTTATGTATATTAAATATTTTGATATAATTAACTATTAAATGGTAAAAGAGTTATAAAATTAAATTTCAATATTTACACAAAAAAATATGTAGTTAAAACGTGTAGTTGTAGCAGGATTCTAAAAATAAAATAACATATAAACAATTCATTACAAGTACAAATTTATTTGGATCACTCTATAAAAGTTATTCATCCAAAAAAAAAAAAAAACATGACAAAACTTAGATTTGCATTGCATCTCACTAAAGAATCTACATTGTCCACGATATCAAAAAATGTCAATAATCAAGATTATATAATACGCTTGAAGTTCTAGAAAATTAGTGTATTTTGTATGCAAAAAGTTCAAGATAGAATTAAAATAAAAATAAATAATAACAATCATAATATATATATATATAATAACATAGGACCAAAGAGGCCTAGCTCGGTCAATGTTAACCCATAACTCTTTGTTACGGTTCGAATCTCAGTGTATATGAGTTATTTTCTCTACCTATACAATAGTTTGCAAATGATTGTGGTAGTTTGTAATAGTTTATTGAAAAATTCATGTGTATACTTAGATATTCTTTTGTAATGGATAAAATATAGTATTCCAATCACTTCTTAAATAAAAACACATAAGAAACATAAAAGAATATATCAAACTGTCTCATAAAACTTTAATTAATATAAATTCTAATAACTTCATTAATGATTACATTTTTTCAAATTCTTGACATACTTTAAGCATTCTTATGTATTTCTCTAAATCGCAAAAGAGTAAAAATTAAAATAAATTTTACATATCTACTATAATAAAGTATATAACTTCTTTAGGACTATAATGGATCACAAATAGCTAATAATAAGATGCATGATTGTATAATAAAACTATAATTTATTCACGAAAAAAATATGAAATCAGTCAGACCTATTAACGTTATGGTATAAGTGGATTTGCCCTAATATTCATTATATATGTTTGAATCTTAGTTTAATAAATTAATTTATCATTAAAAACTATGCATACTAACTATTTCACTATATATGTTGACAATAATTAGATGTAAGGTTTCATAAAGTTAATACAATTTATTATCTGAAAAATCATAAAAGTAAAGGTCATGTAAATATTGTTATTAATGACATATTATTAACAAATATAAGTTATGCATTTTCATGTCAGTCATCTTGGTAGTACTTAAATGAGAGTGTGAATCACGTGATACATACATGATAACATCATAAATGTAAATGTTACATAATTATATATCACTCAACGACTTATAACACACTTGAGATGCATAAGAACGTCGGCGACATAAATTAAGTCACAAAAGTCAGATAAAATTACAAGCAAAACAATCTTATCTATAGTGCATCCTATAATTGTTATGGGTTATTAAAACGTATTATATTTGCAAAAGTTACTCTGGTAAAATTAATTCAAAGGGCATGCATAAATGCTTAAATAAATTTCATTTTGTCTTTACATACAACTATTTATTATTATTATAAAAATTTTAAAATATTTCTCTTTAAACTAAATTATTTTTCAAAATCAACTTTTAAAAATATTAATGAAATATAATTTTTTGATGTATTTCATAGTTATGAGTTCAATTAGCAGATCTTTGGAATTTATTAAAATTACAATATTGTCCACCATATATAACTTATCAAAAATAAAATTAGGACTATATATTTAAAAAGGAAACAAGAAAATATTCAAAAGAAGACACAAGTGTCTATATAAATCTCCAATTTTTCAATCAAAACTATTTTACATTCACAAAATATTTAATTAAAAAAATAAAAGTGTTTGATCAATTAAAGTTAAAAAAAGTAAGATAAAATATGAGAAATTTCAAAACTTTCATGATACAATTTGAGAGTCATGTTACGAATGAGATCAAAACAAAACAAAAGGACAAATATATGAGATCAAAAGTACAGTTTTCCTTATGTTCTTTTGATTTCGTCTTTCTCATCAATAAACGTTTGATTTTTAAATAATTATAATTTATTAATTTATAGTTCATTTGGTTAAATTATTATTAAAGATCTTAATATATATCATCATTAAGTTCAAAAAATATTATGTATATAAATTTACTTAACGTGATTATATAATTCACGTGCAAAGCACGTGTTCTTTACTAGTTTGATGAAAACGCTAGAGTGATTTATGATTTCGAGTATCATGTAGTGCGTTATGGATAATTTTGTGAGGTTGCACAAATCTTTCTACAAATTTGAGCTTATGTTTGAAGAAAAAATTGTATCATACTAGATTTTCTTTTTTGTGATAATTTGTCATACATTTTCAGAAATCTCAATATCTCTACTTTTAAAAAATTGTGCATGATTCCGACCATCGTACAAATGAGGTATGGACTTTCTCCTGAAGTTGTGCAAAATTGTGTATAAATTTTAGCTTACATTTAAGACAAAATTCTTCAACACGACAATTTATTTATAATGTGTCATATAATTCTTGAAAGCACTATGTGCCAATTTTCAAAATTAGAAAAACGATTTATGATAGCGAACATTCTATATGCATTATGGACGCTTTTGAGTAAGTTGCACAAATTTGTCAACTTATCATTTCAAAATACTTCAACTACACACCAAAATATTTCACAAATGCATTATTAATACTGTAATCACTATATATATTAAGTTTGAAAAAAAATACTCGAAATACTGGTAATATTGATCTCAAAATCCCACCACATGACTTCCACAGACGGCGCCAAATGATAATTAAGCTGTAATGATCATTATATTACAACAGTAAAAGATATTGGAGCCAAACAAAGAATTTAACAATCAATATATGTTAACATTCACATCCTCTCCAATGAAGATAATCTTGCAATACAAGAATTACAAGATGTATAAATTCCCAAATTTTACTATGATTGGGGTCTGGGAAATACATTTGGGAAATCACAATTAGGAAAATATTTATTTTACAAACCACATCTAGTTTGAGTTTACAACACCAAACTAACACCACCATATGCTTCATTTTCAACATTTTATTGAAATTAAACAATATACTTTCCGAAGAGCAATTGTAATTTCATCAACGAGACGTGTAACATTTGCAATGTAATCCTCTTCCAAACAAACTTGGTCGTGGCTAGAATTATTTTACACAACTTTTTATTTCCGAGCCACGACTATCTCTATATAACTTTTTTGTATTGAAGAAGCTAATGTAATATCTCTCTTTATTTGTTATACGTACCCCGTGAAGCTATCATTTGATAGGTCACTCATTGTCCTTTCTAGCTTCAATAAGATCGTCACTACTCAAGAAACTGGGTTGATTCGTTGAAGATAGAAGCCTTGCCCACATTCTATCCGTTATCACAACCTTGTTCTGTCTCTCATTTATTCTCTGCATAAACAATAACAAATGATCGGTAATACAAGCCCGTTTCATCTGCTAAACTTAGGCCATGTTTGTTTATGTTTTCAAAATCCATTTTCAAGTTTTTAAATCACAAAATTCAAAATAAACTTAACACACCAAATTTTCATAAAAAATCTCATTTTTTTTCAACTCTACTTTTTCAGTCTCCTATATAACTACATATCAATCATATATACAACAGTTCACACATATACCAATCAAATCAATTATTGTTTTACAATTTTTTTATCTATATTTTTTTTATTCACATAATCATTATATACACAACTAACACAATTATTCTACACATCATCCATCACTTTCAACCTATTTTTAAAAACATAAACAAATAACTATCATTTTTCACATGAATTTCCATAGTACGCAATTCCCGAGAAAATTTCAAAATTTCATCTAAAAAAACATGAACAAACAAAGGCTTAATATCTTAAAACAATCGAGTTCACGTTCAATTAGGGAAAGCATTTTGTAGCTTTGAGGACAAAAGACGATGAAAATCCCAAAAAACCACGAAAAATAATTAAACTCGAACGTTTGAAGATTTGATGTGATAAGAAGAACTAACATGGAAAGGTATATAAGCATGTCTGCCATTGACAGGGCCAACTGTGAAACCTGTATATCCAGCCATAGCTCCGTGAACTGCACTTTGAGCAAGAAGCGTGCAGTACACATTATCCGATGCATTGCTTGGAATTGCACGAATCATGTATGTAGGATCTGTTACACAAATACATGCAAATTTAACCCTTTTATTCGTGTTGGGTTTTAACTTCATTTATTCGATAATTACAAACCTATATATTTGAGGTTAATTGCCATCTTTCTTTGCTTCGAGAAGTGATCCTGAAAATCATTTCAACACATTTTAGTCATCCACATTTCAGATAACCAGAGCAATTAGCATGCAAATATAATTCGACAGAGATTTTCGGTCCAGTTATTGAAATAATAAGCAACGGATATAAATATTATTTGGGACGAATATTGTGAAGTGACAAAGGGATGTCGTTTCGTAAGAAATGAATATGTACCCCTCAGGCCCTCACAATTTTCTTTTGTGGATTAGGAGTATTAGTCGAACCCAATTACTTTACAATTGCAGAAAACATAGACTTTGTTTGTTTTATTTCTGGGTAAATATTTTGAAACTTTTCTAGATATGTACTATGGTTCCTACTTCCTAGGGCCTAGGGGTATTCAAAATCAACTGAACCGAAAACCGAAAATTCGGTTCAAACCGAAACCGAACCGAAAATTTTGGTTCGGTTTTCGGTTTTTCTTTTTTCAAAATTTCGGTTTTCGTTTCGGTATTTAGGCGCGGTTAACCGAATCGAACCGAAAACCAAAATATATAATATTTAATAATTATTATTTTAATTTATATATAATTAATAAGTATTATATATTAATAAAAATTAAAAAAATATATATATATAAAAGAGTGGGTTGAAAACCGAAATTACAAAAAAATTGAAAAAACGAACCGAACAATGTCTTTTTTCCTTCTTTTTTTTTCCGAGATTCGGTTATTTTGGTTAAAAACCGAACCGAACCGAACCGATTCGGTTAAAATATTCGGTTCGGCTTTCGGTTTGTAATTTTGAAAAACCGAAATTTCGGTTCAGTTTTCGACCGAACCGAACCAATGCACACCCCTAATAGTTATTCGCACCGAAAGATGTGACGTGTGTTGTGTTTATTACGTGTTCAGAAAGTTATCGAAAATAGGAAAATAAATGATCAATTATGTATAAAATGGTTCATTGATAACACGAAATCCTCAATCACATTATAGCTATAGCACGAGAAAACCGAAAAACGAGATAGAAAATGCAGTGTGACCTTAATCTTTTGTGATATCCATAGTCCAACATCTTTGAGTAGTTTGTTTCCGGAGGCATCTTCTTTACTCGAACTCTGACACAGTAGTTCCTGACCGGCACCTTCAGCTATGACAATCACCATATGTCCATTTTCTCTAATCCGTTTCTCAATATATTCAAAAAGACCACCACGCCCTTCCAGATAGAAAGGCGACTCTGGAATAAGGCAACAATCAACATCTCGACTCGCTAGTGTAGCATACATGGCGATAAATCCTACAAAATTCCATGCACGTATTAAGATTACTCAATTTAAGTCAATGATATACATGCAAATCATGGAACTAAAATTGCATATTTCAGAAATGATAAAACATAAACCAAAGAGAAAATAAGACACTATGAATATGTACCACTATATCTCCCCATTAACTTCACAAGACCAATGCCATTTTCGAAGCTTGTAGCTTCGACATGTGCTGCAGTGATAGCACGTTCAGCCTCTTCGACAGCAGAATCGAAACCAAACGATTTGTCTATTACCTGCAGAAAGGTCGTGTCAGTGTTATTACAACAATATCTCAATCAGATTTATGTTGTCATTTTGTGTAATAGAATAAGTACCGGGATATCATTATCTATGGTTTTCGGGATCCCAGCAACTGCAACCTTGAGGCCTCGTCTTCTGATTTCCTGTGAGATGACAATACGTTAAATTGAATACAAATGATTTTATTTACGTTCGTAAAAGAGAGAAAATAAAATGGTTAAAGGTAATAAATACCTCAAAGATCACAGCTGCGCCTTTCTGAGTTCCATCTCCTCCTATTATATAGACCTAAAAGAGTGGCAATACAATATCGAAATAAATTGGCTTTCGATGAAAATATTTAAAATAAAAATTGAAAAAGATTTCGAGTGTGCATACCTGGTTTATTCCTCGGCTTGAATGCTGTCGACAATCTTTTTAGTATCATAACCGCCTCGGGATGTGCCAAGGACCGTCCCACCTCGTTTGTGAATGTCGTTCACACTATTTGGCGTTAGAGATACGGTGTTTTTAGCATAAAACCCTCTATATCCTCCCTACAAATTTACCGCCTTAATTAGCTTTTGATTTAAGTTTTCATCAACAATATTTTCCTTTCTCGTTTTTTGCATATTTGTCATTATCACAACTTTAGTTAGTAATATCCCTTAGGGTGTGTTTGGATAGAGTGATTTGGATTTGGGGAGGGGATTTGGAGGAAGGATTTGAAATGACACCTAAAATGGAGTCATTTGAAATCCACCGTAATTATGGAGAAAATAGCTCAAAGTGAATGTCGAGTGATTTGAAATCTATTTATAACTTGGATACATCCAAACGAACTTCGTAGATTTGTTGAAGGATTTGAAATCCACAGATTTCAAATCCTTCAATCCAAACACACCCTTATATAATTCGAAAAATGAGAATACAATATTACTTACATCTATTCCAAGAACTCTTTTGACACCATATATATGATGTAAACCGCATACTGTTTCCCTTATAACTGTGTTGAGACCAGGGCACAAGCCTCCACAAGTGACGATACACGCGTGCACATCATCCGACTCAAAATAAACCTGAAAAAAACAACAACAATCTTCCGTTTTAAATAACGACAAATATGTAGAGATATTAATCGAACTAGCAAACGGCTACTTACTTTTTGGCAAGGACCAGCACGGCGAAAATGAATCCCTCGTGGCGTATCCTTGTGAACAACAATCTGATACAAAAATCGACTTATTTGTTAATACTTATAAGCCCAAAAACATCTTATAACTTATAATCTCTTTAAAATAAGAGACTAACCTTCTGTGCAACGGTGTCTTCGTAGTCAACAAAATACTGCCTGCGGACAAGAAAAATCCAACCTCATCAAGTTATGCAAATTAAATCTGATAAACAATGCAGAGAAATTGATACAAAAATTTTTTTACATACCTAACAGCTGAGTATGCAGGATTGTCTTGCAAGGGATTAGTGTAAGTCTGTCAAAATAGTACTATGTTACAGCTCGAAAAAGCTAAGACTTTGTTTGTTTACCTTTTCAAATACTAGTATTTTCAGTTTTTCTTTTTTTTTATATAAATAACTAGCTCAAGCATTCTATACATCGTTTTATTAGACATTTTCCAAAACGTATATAGATACACCACACATCGCATTATTTTCACACGATCACGCACAATTTCGAAAAGAAAAAAAAAAAATCAAACTTTCAACTCAAAAACATAAACGAACAACGCCTAAAGAATCTCCTTCTAAGATAGCACAATGCTCAGAAAGTCGTATCATTTTAGAGTGAGAATCTTAAAATTCTTTGTTGATTGAATTATCGAAGTTGAAATGAGAATTTTAACAGCATAATACTTAAGCATCCACATATAAAAGATAAAAGAAGAATTATACTATATACTTACAGGAAGATTCGGAATATAATCAGACAAGTGTGGCACGTCTTCTAGTGTGTAACCAAACTCCCCATCAACGATTTTAGGCATCAATTCACTCCCTGGAAACACGCTTTTAATGTTTTCACTATTAGACAACGAACCCATCAATTAGCAGCACACTATGAATTTGAAGTTTTGAACCACGATTTTTGAAAACTCGATCTTAATAAGTGTTAGTTATGAATATATAATCTTGAATTGTAGTTGAAAAGAGGGTTTAATTAACATAGAAAAACAGGTAGAAAAAATTTCTGGTGGAAGTTCACGGAGATTAGGTGGTGGTGGCAGCTAGGGGGACAGTTTGGAGAAAACGAAAGAGATCGATGAGTGCAAAGGATAAATAAATAAATATATATTATATGTATGTATTTTGGACAAATAAAGTTTTGACAATTATTGTCTCGTAATAATGTCCAAAACTTTCAGACCACACAAAGTGTACAATCTTTGGATTATGGACTATCTATATATAGTAACGAAAATGAAGTATGAATTTCACTTTCTATGCTGATAGTATATTCCTTTTTTGGTCAAACAGATTCTATACCTTGGGTATTAAGAAAATTCTACATTAGCTATTGGATGAGTTGGTGTTTTGATTTTTTGTATCATTCAATGCTATACATTAGTTCCAATTTTATCACAATTAGTTAATATATTAGACTGAAGTTCACTTCACCTGTTCGAAAAACTTAAATTTTGCACTTTTCCCCTAAAACACAAAAAAGAGACATTACCCCTAAAAATTTGATATATGCATCACTTTGCCCCAATTACTATGGCTATGTTCGGTTTCATTTTGAGCCAGTTTTTAGCCAAAATTTTGACCAACTTGTATTTGGTTTTCACCATTTTTTCCCCGAAAAATCCCTAATTTTTTGGTCCAAAATTTGTATTTCAATTTTGAAATTTAATACACTTTCATGACCCACTTTTTTTTTATACATACATATATAACACTTTCTATTACACACATGTGACATATATATAACAATCATTACAATTTTAATATTATATTATAATTTTCAGTCACTAATAATTACTAACAGACAAAAACTTACATGATTTGACTGCTGCAGTAATTTATATTCCCCATGAAAACAAAAACAAACACTATCTCACCAAAAAATATTCACCCAAAAATTAACAATTAATATAAAACCAAACACTATCTCACCAAATTTGCACGTATCCCAAAATATATATCACCAACAATTCTCACCAAAATACTCAATGAAAACAAAACCAAACATACCCTATATTTTCTGCTAAATCTTGATCGGAAATCATATAAATAATTTTTCCGTGATTCTATCAAATGCTCGAATTTGGACCCACAATTGTTGTGTGTCTCTAATATATATTTTAGGGTTGCAAAACTCTCACCATAATCTCATCTGAAAAAATCATTTAAATGATTTCCGATCAAAATTTGGCCGCAAAATAGTAATTGGAGCAAAATGATGCATATATCAAATTTTTAAGAGATGGTGTCTCTTTTTTGTGTTTTTAGGAGGAATGTGCAAAATTCAAATTTTTTGAGGGGTCAAGTACACTTTACCTTTAGTATTATAAAAAAAATTATACTAGATTCAAATCGTTGGAGTTAGTATTTTCGATAACAATCATTTAGGTTAGGATAGGCAATTTTTTATATAAATGATGGATAATAAAAGTCACTTACCGATGTGTGGTGATGAAAGCACTGGAACCAACGAGTTTAACATAGGTGTTTTCTAGAATACTTAGTGGTTATCAAAAGTTCAACTATCAGAAAACAAACAATGTGTTAATAAAAATGTGGGTCCACAATTTTAATGTGTTATTAACACATTATGTGATAATGATATCTCGAGAATTAGAGTTCGAGAACCACCAAGATACCTTTGATCAGCATTTAAACATTTTAGTATTATGTTTGTAAATAAAATTTTGAGGACGTGATTGGTATACTGGAATGAGATGGGAATGGAATGGGCATTCCTATATTCATTCATATTCTAATGATTGGTATGTTTTTTTGTTGGGAATGCTCATTCCTATTGGAATCCATATTCCCAAAAGTATGGGAATAGTGATTTCTTCCATACCTCATGGGTTTGGCTATTCATTGCCTATCAGGAATCAATCATATTTTTTTTTCTTATGATATTATTTTCTTCACACCAATGTAAAAGTTTTGAAAATTTATGAATGCAATATATATATTTTTTGGACTTATGATTAATAATCACAAATTATTTTAAAAATAATATAAATTATTAAAAATTTCAAAAAATTATTTAAATACATTGAAATGACTAAAAAATACATATTATTTTTTGTACGTACTAAGTCGAAATATTTTGTCAATAAGAATTACTTAATTATAATAAACATAATTTCAAATGTAACAAAAATAGGTAAAAAAAATACAAAAATGAATTGACAAAATATAAAATAATATTGCGTTTAACAAATAATATCATATCCTTAAACTAGTTCATCAATAAAAAATATTAGAAAAGGGGAACTATTATATAGACAATATTACATATATAACTTTTTCAATCATTGTATAATAACTATATTTTTCCTATTTTTCATTTAATTTTTTCCATTTTTTCATCATATCCCGTGTTATTTTTCTTTAAATAAAAAGTTCAAAGTCTCAAATCATGTAAATTTCATAGAATTAGATTGGATTCAAATTTGTATTCGAGTTTAATAAATAACTCAAATATACGAATATACAGAATTAAAAAAAAATATCATATCTCGAATTCATTTCCTTTCTCATTCCTGCACTATACCAATTATAGGATCTATGAAATCAATATCATTCCATTCCCATCTTCATTCCATTACTTATACCATTCCATTCCCATATAATTCCATTCATTCATACCAATCATGTCCTCAAAATAATTTAATTTTATTTAAAAAACGAATTGAATGAAAACACTAATTAATTAGGATAAAGTTGAAATTGTTGGTGAATTTGCACTTTTCGAATAAAAACCAGAATCGAAAAATCGAATGGAAAAGACATTATCGAGGCGTGTGACTACACACTGTCCTTAACGCTGAATTGCCCCGCCTAGGTGGTACGGGTCATTGCAACAAGCGTCCCAAGATACAACGATATCAGCTCTTAAATAGGACCACTCCTCACTCAAGAACAAATTCGAACTTACTAACTGCTCGAACTGTCGAAAGCGAAAACATAGAACGTCTTCTATGTTCGGTGTATCAAACTCATTCCATAGGGGGCCTATAAATAGGTACAGAATTAAAGACAGAATTGAATACGATTAAATTCTGACATAATGTTGTTACTGTAACTGCCGAAACGTTTTATTAAGACATAAATACCGTGGCGGTTACAAGTGACAACCAAGAGTCAAATTTAACGGGTGCAAAAACGTGATCAGTGTTTTTACCGGGACGATTCTATTCTGTCCGTAATTTCATACGTTAGAAAATAATAATTTTTCCAACAATCCCCCACACGAATGAAATTAACACATCGAGAGTTCAATAGAAAATTTATTACATCAGATAAGGTAGCTTTTGGCTTTGAACCTTTCTTAGTGAAATATCATCGGACTTACTAGGCTACCCAGTGAACATGTTGTCTTGAACTGGTCAGCCGTTCGTGCAAGCCAAGACAATGACAATCACATAATAAATTTTCGACAGTTTTCAGATTCTACTATCGGGTCCATTTTGGCCTTGGCACCTCTTCTTGGATTCATAAGTGTTTACTCATACCACAGATCGAAAAGTCGAATGGAAAAGACATTATCGAGGCGTGTGACTACACACTGTCCTTAACGCTGAATTGCCCCGCCTAGGTGGTACGGGTCATTGCAACAAGCGTCCCAAGATACAACGATATCAGCTCTTGAATAGGACCACTCCTCACTCAAGAACAAATTCGAACTTACTAACTGCTCGAACTGTCGAAAGCGAAAACATAGAACGTCTTCTATGTTCGGTGTATCAAACTCATTCCATAGGGGGCCTATAAATAGGTACAGAATTAAAGACAGAATTGAATACGATTAAATTCTGACATAATGTTGTTACTGTAACTGCCGAAACGTTTTATTAAGACATAAATACCGTGGCGGTTACAAGTGACAACCAAGAGTCAAATTTAACGGGTGCAAAAACGTGATCAGTGTTTTTACCGGGACGATTCTATTCTGTCCGTAATTTCATACGTTAGAAAATAATAATTTTTCCAACAATCCCCCACACGAATGAAATTAACACATCGAGAGTTCAATAGAAAATTTATTACATCAGATAAGGTAGCTTTTGGCTTTGAACCTTTCTTAGTGAAATATCATCGGACTTACTAGGCTACCCAGTGAACATGTTGTCTTGAACTGGTCAGCCGTTCGTGCAAGCCAAGACAATGACAATCACATAATAAATTTTCGACAGTTTTCAGATTCTACTATCGGGTCCATTTTGGCCTTGGCACCTCTTCTTGGATTCATAAGTGTTTACTCATACCACAGAGTTTGAGGCGGCCGACACCTCACACTTACATAGGTGACTTCCTATTAAGAGTAATCTGCTTTACCCCACTTCATAAAGACAGTATAGGAATCATTAAAAGCCCAGCTTAACCTTTGCTACAACTTTACAGAACGCACTTCTTTATCCTTGGCAATGGGTTTAGAGTTTGAAAACTCTTAAGTGCTTCTCCGAACTTGCACAACTAAGTTTTCCCTTTGAACCATGATCTTGGGATCTCCAGTCAACATGGTAGGGTTCCCGCTGTGTTCGTTCTTTACTTGTAGACTTTAACTCCATTCCTCTAGGCAGTCTATTTGATCTCTAGGCAATCCTTTCGTCAAAGGCTCTACAATATTCTCCTTTGATTTTATACAATCAACAGAAATATCTCATTTAGAGATCAACTGCTTAGAGATCAACTGCTTAATGGTATTGTGTCTCCGACGCATATGTCTAGACTTACCATTTAACCAAACCACTTTGCACCCTACTAATTATCGACTGAAAGTCGTAGTAAATTCAGATAGGGCCTTTGGTTTTCCCAATAGAAAATATCTTCTAACAAATTTCACAGTCCAGCTTATTCACCAACTTTGTCAAAAGTTATGAATTCTGATTCAATTTTGAATCGAGCTATGCAAATTTGCTTAGAAATATTTCTATGACAACACTCTTCCACCGGTGGTAGAAATATATCCACTCGGGAACTTGAGTAATTGTACTCAATTTGCGTCATTGTATCCTTCGATTACAAGCGAATATCTTGAGTAGAGTAATCCATCGTCCTTACGACCTTTAGTTAAAGCTTTCCAAATGCTTTCAACTTAGATTACTTACGACTCCACTCAACAACTCATAGAATAAACTAGGTCAATATGGGTTCAGTTCATGATGTACATCAAACTCCCAGTGACCCTAGCACATTCTACAACAATACGAGGTTGCTATTATCTTGGTGCTTGTTTAAGTCCGTATAACGACTTTACAAGTTTGCACACCTTCATCTCCAATTCTAGTTTAGGAGCAACATAACCATAAGGTTATTACATTTCTTTATCTAATTCTCAAATTAAAAATGCAGATTTAACATCCATTTTACGAATCTCAAGGTTATGCAATTAAGCAATACCAACGAGCAATTTTATAGAGGTTTATCTCATTACCAGAGAAAAAGCATCAAAGAAATTAAGACCCTCCATCTCTCGGTATTCTTTTTACTACCAGATGGGTCTTATACTTATCAATAATTCATCAGTCTTACACTTTCTTTTCAGAATCCATTTACAGCCTAAAAACTCATTTCCCTAAGGAAAATCTCAGGCATGGTTTGTGTATTACAGACCCGATTCCACTATTGATAATTTCTTTCCATTTTTGTGTATCTGGACTTGACAAAGCTTCCTTAATCGTTTTCGGTTCATCTTCTAATGTATAAAATACAAAGTCAGACCAAACGATTTAGGAACTCTTGCCATTTTACTACGTCATAGTTTTTTATCCCATGGATTAGAACTTCTCGCAGACATATCATTCTTTTAAGAACATTATCATTCTTTCTTTACTCTGAAAGATATTCTCAAAACGAAACAATTATAGATTCCATGACACTAACATCATGAATCACCATGATTTTTGACTTATGTGTCAAAAAATGATAGGAGCTACTATTACGTGCATAATCAAAAAATATACAGTCAATAGTTTTATGCCCTATCTTCACTTGTTTGGGTTTCAGTATTTCGACCTTCGTCAAATACTCCAACAACTTTAAGTACTTATATGAAGACTTTAAGTCGTTCCATAACTCGTACAAGTTCTCAATCCCACTTTCGTGAAGATATAATAGGCGAAGAGGTTTACCTCCCCCCACATTTCTGAGTTAGCCCAGCTAAATCAATTATCGCATTTGTCATTTGCGATTCTCGGGTTAACCACTCCGTCTGACCATGGTACATAGGAAGCCAATGTTTGATTTTTGATGCCTGAACTTGTGCAAAATTAATCAAACAATGCTTCGTATTCTCCACGTTAGTCACAACGGATAACTTTAACCATTTTTTCATAATTCATCAAACCTCATTCTTTCACGACATCTTGGTTTATGAATTGTTTAACTTTAGCCCATTACCAACGTCAAAATTTGGGGTGAAACTTATTTCGACCAAATGCATCCAATGCATTACCCCCACATTTGACAATCATAAATAAAATTTAATTTATTTCTCGATTGAATCCAATTTGATTCTAGCGAAATTAAATCCAATTTAATTTCCATGGGCTCTTTTAGTTATTTGATTAAATCAAATTTAACCAAACCCACAGTTAAAACTAATTTAACTTGAAATCAAAATCCTTGATTTTGATGTGAAATTAAACCCAGTTTAATTTTCATGAGAAAATCGACGCGAAATTAATACAACATAATTTTCGTGTTAATCCGATTAACTTTGATAATCTCGTAAAATATTGATTAAATCTTATTTAATCAATCACTTCAATTAAGTCCAATTTAATTTTTACCATACAACGATTAAACCCAGTTTAATCGGTCAAGTCCAACCGAAGATTAAATCCAATTTAATCATATTGAAATCCAATTTGATTTCACGGACTTAATTAACCTCAAAGTTAAAAACCAATTTAACTCCTATTCAATTTCAAAAATTGAATCCCGTTTGATTCTCATGTTTAAGATTAAAATTCATTTTAATCTTGAGAACTCAAAAACAATGATTAAGTCCAATATACCAAAATTAAGTCTTAAACTTAATTTTCCAATTTATTTATCAACATCACTAACTTATAGTTTTGTTGCATAAAATAAATCTGATTTAATTACTAAATAATTAAATCATTTCATTTCACAAATAAATACCCAACATCAATTTAAAAATTATGTTGGTACTTGGGTCCAACCCAATTAAATTTTGAAATAAATCCAATTAGCTAGGCCAAGCCTTAGCCATTTTACTTTAATCCACTTTTGAGCCCAGCCCAATTTGATTAAAACACTTGTGGTGGGACAAACCCATCCACCTCAATCAAATGATCAAGTGTTGAGCCACGCCCATCACCTCATTTGATATATAATATATGCATTTGGCCCCAACCCAACAATATTAATACGTGTTGGGCCCAGACCATCACTAAATTTTCGCCCAATAGAACTTTGAGCCCTGCCCAACATTTCATTAAAAACATTTGACGGAAAAGGCCCATGCCCATTAATATGGGCACAACCCAATCACATTGATATATGAAATGGGCATGTCCAGCCTTAGTATAACTGTTACTTTTGGGCCAAGCCCAACACACCATTTATTCTTCCTTGGACCTAGCCCAACTCAATAAATGGCCGAGTTGTTGCCATAGGGCAACAGCAGCTTCCTTCAACCTTGCGCCGTCCTTGACGGCGCCGGCATCGGAGCTTCGCCGATTTAGCGGCACCCGGCGGCACTACCTTCGACCGAAGTCTTCTCCGATTAACTACACTCCCGGAGTGGTGATAATCAAAACGTCACGGATAAACCCGAAAGCTCAACATCGACTTCCATGGCCAAAAATCTGCCACTTCAAACGTTTTCGATGGTGATGCAATAACGCCGCCCGCCACCGAGTCACCTTGCACCGCCAACGCCACCAAATTGATCTGAGAAATGTAGTTTTTTTTTTTCAGATCTATTTCTCAAGGCTAATCAGCACAGTTCTAAACGGTGCACCCACGTCGACACCTTGAGCGGCGCACATCGGCAACGCCGCTTAACATAGCAACGTCCCGAAAACGTCGCCCGACGCAGCGTCTAACGGCGCAATCTCTGTCGAGATATGGTTTTATTTCTGCCATGCTCGTAGGCGTTTGGCGAGTTGCCCGACAAACCATTGTCTTTGCCCACACAAAACCAGATCAAAATTGCAGATTATTAGCAATTTTTCCGACTGATTTTCGAACGGCATGATGATTTCCGTATATTTTCTGAGCAGCCCATCAATCGAACATAAATCGATTTGTCATCAGCCAACAACTAATTGCATCAACAGAAAGGCGTTCGAAATGCCTTCAATCTCAGATTTTCATGTTTGAAATCCAAGCCGCAATCAAATTTTCACTTTCCAGCCCACACATATGACACCACCGAGGTGGCAGATTCATGGCAGCAGTAATGATAAGCTTCAATACAACATCATCACATCTACCCGGACAAACAACGCTTCTTTAAGCACACAAATGGCGTCCAGGCCTCTAATCAAGGTCAAAAACCTGATTCTCAATCAAAATCCCAGATTTTGATCCAATTAAAATTGCAGAATCACAAATCTCTTGAATTTTCGATTTAACAAAATTCTCAATTTGCAAATCAATTTTAATTACGATTCCAATCAAATCAATCGCGGCTCAAAATTTTTTTAGATTTATAAATTTCTTGAATTTTCGATATAATCGAAATTCTCAATTATTAAATCAAAATTTTTCTTGCCCGATTGCAATTGATTCAAAATCAATTTCCAATTCGATTTCCGTTCCAAATCATATGATTCCAAATTCATAGAATTTCATGAAACAGTAACAAATTCAACAACGAAAATTCAGCGTTAAGTTTGTTGGTGAATTTGCACTTTTCGAATAAAAACCAGAATCGAAAAATCGAATGGAAAAGACATTATCGAGGCGTGTGACTACACACTGTCCTTAACGCTGAATTGCCCCGCCTAGGTGGTACGGGTCATTGCAACAAGCGTCCCAAGATACAACGATATCAGCTCTTGAATAGGACCACTCCTCACTCAAGAACAAATTCGAACTTACTAACTGCTCGAACTGTCGAAAGCGAAAACATAGAACGTCTTCTATGTTCGGTGTATCAAACTCATTCCATAGGGGGCCTATAAATAGGTACAGAATTAAAGACAGAATTGAATACGATTAAATTCTGACATAATGTTGTTACTGTAACTGCCGAAACGTTTTATTAAGACATAAATACCGTGGCGGTTACAAGTGACAACCAAGAGTCAAATTTAACGGGTGCAAAAACGTGATCAGTGTTTTTACCGGGACGATTCTATTCTGTCCGTAATTTCATACGTTAGAAAATAATGATTTTTCCAACAGAAATTAGGTTAGTGATTAAATAATATTTGTGTGACTGAACATGATATGTGACGTATAATGTGGAGCAGCCTACATGATTAGGAAATTAATAATAGTCTATATGAATTATTAACTTCTATTATCTGATGATAACGATTCTGAAGAAATGATTTGGTTGTTATAGTTTTTTTTTTCTTTTTGAGTATTTGATTATATATTTTGAGATACTCTTTTTGTCAAAGATTTTATGAATCTAGACATAGAAAAGGATGGTTAATGGTATATATATTATATGTGCCCTTGCTTGTTTACCATTAACACGAATCGTATCCCCATATTTGCGAGGATACTTGCAAGTGATTTTGGAAATGAGATCAGAAAATTTCTGTCTATTTCTTGATCCGACCTTCTCTCGTTGTTCAGCTTTAAGATATCTCCCCCTCAGCTTTTAAGATATTCACAATTTGCCATAATATTTTGAAAATTTGCGGATTTGCCCCTTGCACTGACACATATATAAAATACAATGTTTTAGAATTATAGGGAACGGTACTTTGTAGATAGTAGATATATTTATGCATATGCATAAGGTTGCTTAGGGGAGTGCATGATCCGAACTCGAGACGAGCTTGGTAAAAGATTTCGGCTCGAGTTCGAGTCATGATTTTTGAGCTCTAACTCAGTGAGCTAGAAAAAAATTCAGCTCGAACTCAAAAACTAATATTTTTTATTAATATATATTATTAATTTTATATTTATTCATATATAATCAATTATAATTATAATTGATACAAAAAAAATATCATTATTTTATACATACAATATATTATTATTATAACGTATTATATTATATATACATATATAAATAAATGAATAAATATTACATATTATATATTAATAAAAAAAATATTTTGGCTCGCGAGATGTTATTTTGGGCTCGAGTTTGGCTCGCTTGAAAATTTCAGCTCATTAGGCTCAAGTTGAGTTTTTTACAAACTGCCTCGAACACTCATAATTCCTAAGATATATACAAAATGAATAAGAAATATGATTAGCGTAAATTATTGGCAATTTTCACCTTTGAAGACAAAACCCATTTCGTACTATATATTTATTAATATTATGTCATTAATTTCTAAAAACTCTGTCTATTATGAAAGGAAAAACTGGTTTATGATTTTCAGCATTGTATAATGTGTTATGGACTTTCTCATGGAATCGTGCAAAATTATTAAGAAAAAACCTTATTTATATTAGACGTTTTTTGGTAACGTGTTATATATATTTCGAATTTCCAATGTGTTTAGTCATTTACTTAAAAAAAGTTTAAAATTTCAAGCATCCTGTTGCAACTTGCAATACATTATTGATTTCTCGTAAAATTGTACAAAACTGTCACCAAATTATAGATTATATTTGGATAAAAACTATTAATACTAGAGTTTTTTGATAATGTGTCATTCATTTGATGAAATCGCCAGAGTGATTTATGATTTCGAGTATAATGCAGTGTGTTATAGATAATCTTGTGAAATTGCACAAATCTTTTTATAATTTTGAACTTATGTTTGAAGAAAAAACTGTATCATACTAGATTTTTCTTTTTCTTTTTCTTTTTATAATTTGTCATATATTTTCAGAAATCTCAATATCTCTACTTTTAAAAAAAATTGTGCATGATTCCGATTGTAGAATGAGGAACGGACTTTCTCGTGAAGTTGTGCAAAACTGTATATAAATTTTAATTTACATTTATGACAAAATTCTTCCACACGAGAATTTTATTGCTAATGTGTCGTATAGTTTTTGGAAGTACTATGAGCCGATTTTCGATTTATAATTATGGACGCTTTTGTGAAGTAGCGCCAATCTGTCAACTTATCATTTCAAAATACTCGCAGTGGGCACTGGTCTAACCCTTGTAATTAGCTGGGTTACCATGATTTATTCCTCCCATAGCTCTGTCGGGCCGGGGCATGAGGGGCCCTTGGGTTGGGGACTTAACCTTTTGAACAATCATTTCAAAATACTTCAACTATGCATTAAAAATACTTCACACGTGCATTTTCAATACTGCAATCACTATTTATATAAAGTTTGAAAAAAAAAAAACTCGAATTACAGGTAATATTGATCTCAAAATCCCACCACACGACTCCCACACATGTCGCCAAATGATCAGTAACAGATATTGGAATCAAAACAGAGAGATTAACAATCAATATATGTTAACATTCACATCTTCTCCAATGAAGATAATCTTGCAATACAAGAATTACAAGATGTATAAATACCCATATTTTGTCAAAATTCAACAAATTAACATTCAACAAAATACATTTCAAATTTGCCAAACTTTGAATGTATGATAATCTTGAAAATTGAAGATTGAAACTTTGAATGTTGAACAAACAAATGTCATGCATGACATAATCGTATGGGCATTTTCGTCATTAATCGTGGTTGAAGTTTTCCTATAAATAGGAGCTTCATTCATTGTTCGAAAACCATCCCGAAACATCTTCTCTTTCTCCTTATAAACTCTTCTCCTTTTGTTTGTTATAAAAGAGAGTGTGAGAGTGTTTTACTAGTTCGAGACGGATAAAATTATTCCGGCTTTGTGATTAGTAAAGACGTTTGTAATTCCTTTCAGATTGATATTATCATAGCATTGTCCCGTGGACGTAGCCTAAATTGGGTGAACCACGTTAAATTTCGTGTTCCTTATTTTCTATATTTATTATCTCAACTTCAAATACCGTCATATTCCAACGCTTCCGCAGCGCGTACCGCCTAACAGTGGTATCAGAGCCACTAGGTTGGAGTACCGTTCACAAGAAAGTTTTCGTTGGTGTATACATAATTTTAGTAGTATAAATTAAATACTATCGAGAAGTTCTGATCAGTGAGCTTACTCGGGGAAAGTATTATTTATACGGTGCTATATTTTGTATACTACGGTTCGAGGTGAAACGGTTGTTTTAAAAATGGCGGCAAAATTTGATATTGAGAAATTCAATGGAAATAATTTTTCATTATGGAAGATGAAAATAAAGGCAGTATTACGAAAGGATAATTGTCTTGCGGCAATTGAGGGTAGGCCGGCGGATATCACTGATAATAAGAAATAGGAGGAGATTGATGGTAATGCTGTGGCCAATTTACATTTGGCGTTGGCAGATGGAGTTCTGTCCAGCATTGCGGAAAAGAAGTCAGCCAAAGAAATTTGGGATACGCTGACGAAACTCTACGAAGCCAAATCGCTACACACAAAAATATTCTTGAAGCGGAGACTTTACACTTTACGGATGGCGGAAACCACGTCGGTGACCGAACACATCAACGTTCTAAATACACTATTTTCACAACTCACTTCAATGGGTCATAAAATAGATGCAAGTGAACGTGGGGAGCTTTTACTCCAAAGCTTACCTGATTCATATGATCAACTTATCATCAACCTGGCAGGAAATTCTACCATGGATTGTCCAGTCTTCGATGATCTTGCGGCCGCGATTCTGGAAGAGGAAAATAGGCGCAAGAACAAAGAAGACAGATTGGCGAATTCCCAGCAGGCAGAAGCTTTGTCGATGGCAAGAGGAAGATCTATGGATCGTGGGTCGAGTGGGAGCCATAGTCGTGGTAAGTCCCAGACACGGAGTAAGAAGCACATTAAATGTTACAGTTGTGGTGTAAAGGGGCACTACAAAAATGAGTGTCCAAATCCCAAGAAGAATGAAATTTTCAAAGGAAAGAGACCTGAGTCATCTAATGCTCAGGCTAGTGTAGCAGAAAATTTGAGTGATGGCGATATTCTATGTAGCGAGGCATCAATATCTGCAGATGGCAGAGCGAAGTTTGATGACGTGTGGCTGATCGATTCCGGTGCAACATGGTACATGACGTCCCGTAGAGAATGGTTTCAAAATTATGAACCGGTTCGTGGGGGACAGGTGTACATGGGAAACAATCATGCCTTGGAGATCGCTGGCATAGGTACTATCAAAATAAAGATGTTCGATGGTACAGTTCGCACTATTCAAGGAGTTCGGCATGTAGAGGGATTAAAAAAGAACTTGTTGTCGGTTGGACAACTTGATGATCTTGGGTGTGTGACTCATATTGAAAATGGAGTCATGAAGATTATCAAAGGGGCGCTTGTTGTTTTGAAGGCAGAAAAGATCGCATCGAATTTATACATGCTTAAAGGTGACACGGAGCAGGGAGCTAATGCGTCGATTGCATCGACCAGTTCGGCAGAAGAGATGACAATGTTGTGGCACAAGAAACTAGGCCATATGTCAGAGAAAGGTCTCAAGGTTCTCTCTGATCAAAAGTTACTCCCAGGGCTTACAAAGGTAATTCTACCACTTTGTGAGCATTGTGTTACAAGTAAACAGCATAGGGTTTCGTTTGGACGATCTATCAATAGGAGCAGCTGCATCTTGGATCTGATTCATTCAGATGTTTGGCAATCACCAGTTTTGTCTATTGGAGGAGCAAAGTATTTTGTCTCTTTCATTGACGATTTCTCGAGGAGATGTTGGGTGTATCCAATCAAGAAGAAAGCAGACGTGTTTGAGTTCTTCAAAGTTTTCAAAGCGCGGGTGGAACTTGAATCTGGGAAAAAGATCAAGTGCCTAAGGACAGATAATGGAGGAGAATATATCAGTCATGAGTTTGAAAAATTATGTCAACAAGAAGGTATCAAACGACAGTTAACCACGGCATACACTCCACAACAGAATGGAGTGGCAGAGCGGATGAATAGAACGCTGTTGGAAAGAACAAGAGCGATGCTAAAGACTGCGGGCCTAGATAAACCTTTTTGGGCGGAAGCAGTCAGAACTGCCTGTTACGTGATCAATCGATCCCCGTCAACGTCGATTGATCTGAAAACGCCGATGGAGATGTGGACGGGGAAGCCAGCTGATTATTCTCGGTTACATACATTTGGAAGTCCTGTGTACGTAATGTACAATTCACAAGAAGTCACAAAGTTGGATCAAAAATCCAGAGAATGTGTATTCTTGGGTTATGCTGATGGTGTAAAGGGGTATCGCTTGTGGGATCCCACAAACCACAAGGTTGTCATCAGCAAAGATGTTATATTTGCAGAAGATAAGCTGCAATTGGTAAGGAATGATAGCACTGGGAAAGGAAGTTCAGAGACTACAACGATAATGGTGGAAAATAGTTCAGAAGATCATGATACAGATTCCTCAGAAGCAGAATCAGAGCACGAAGAAGATCCAGTCGGAGGTGAGGCTACGGAAGTCCGCCGGTCAACTCGAGAAAGACGAGTACCGGGCTAGCTCTCAGAATACATTACTGAGAGTAATGTAGCATACTGTCTGTTAACGGAGGATGGAGAGCCAACAACTTTCCAGGAGGCTTCTAGAAGCCAAGACGCGGCTCTATGGAGGACAGCAATGCAAGAAGAGATTGAAGTCTTACATAAAAACCGAACATGGAAGCTTGTTCAGTTACCACGAGGAAGGAAAGCCATTGGAAATAAATGGGTTTATAAGATCAAGCGTGATGGCAATGACCAAGTGGAACGGTATCGTGCTAGACTGGTGGTGAAAGGATATGCTCAGAAAGAGGGTATTGACTTCAATGAGATATTTTTCCCGTTGGTTCGACTTACAACAGTCAGGGTGGTCCTGGCGATGTGTGCTGCATTCGACTTACACCTGGAGCAGTTGGATGTGAAAACTGCATTTCTTCATGGAAATCTTGAAGAAGAAATCTATATGCTCCAACTAGAAGGTTTTGCCGATGTAGGCAAAGAGAACTTGGTTTGCAGGTTAAATAAATCTCTATACGGTCTCAAACAGGCGCCGAGGTGTTGGTATAAGAGATTTGATTCCTTCATTATAAGCCTTGGATACAATAGACTTAACGCAGACTATTGCACGTATTGCAAAAGGTTTGGTACGGATAACTCGTTTGTTATCTTGTTATTGTATGTGGACGACATGTTGGTCGTAGGGCCCAACATTGGTCGGATCCAAGAGTTAAAGGCACAGTTGGCTAGGGAGTTTGAAATGAAGGACTTGGGACCAGCAAACAAGATTCTAGGGATGCAAATTCACAGAGACAGAAGTAGCAGGGCGATTTGGCTGTCACAGAAGAATTATCTGAGAAAGATCTTGCGCCGATTCAACATGCAAGATAGTAAGCCAATCTCAACCCCTCTCCCTGTTAACTTCAAGTTATCCTCTAGTATGTGTCCTAGCAGTGAAGCAGAGAGGATGGAGATGTCTCGTGTACCGTATGCATCAGCAGTGGGAAGTTTGATGTTTGCTATGATATGCACTAGACCAGACATTGCACAAGCAGTGGGAGCGGTTAGTCGGTTCATGGCGAATCCTGAAAAAGAGCATTGGGGAGCAATAAAGAGGATTCTGAGATATATCAGAGGTTCCTCGGATGTTGCACTATGTTTCAGAGGATCAGATTTTACTGTTAAAGGCTATGTGGATTCGGATTATGCAGGTGACCTTGATAAAAGGAGATCCACCACAGGATATGTGTTTACTCTTGCAGGCGGAGCTATAAGCTGGGCTTCAAAGTTACAGAGTGTTGTAGCTCTGTCTACTACAGAAGCAGAATACATGGCAGCTACATTTGCCTGTAAAGAAGCAATTTGGATACAAAGGTTGGTTGAGGAGCTCGGGCACAAACAAAAAAGCGTTACTTTGTTTTGTGACAGTCAGAGTGCCTTGCACATTGCAAGGAATCCAGTCTTTCATTCCAGGACAAAACACATTGGTGTTCACTATCACTTTGTTCGTGAAGCAGTGGAGAATGGGAGTGTTGACATGCAAAAGATTCACACTCGGGAAAACCTAGCAGATGTGTTGACAAAGCCAATCAGTACCGACAAGTTTGTTTGGAGTAGATCCTCGATTGGCCCTACAGAAACATAGACAACACGTATGGACAAGGCGAAAGGATGTGTGAAGAACTAATTTGTCATTAGTCTTCAAGTGGGAGAATGTCAAAATTCAACAAATTAACATTCAACAAAATACATTTCAAAGTTGCCAAACTTTGAATGTATGATAATCTTGAAAATTGAAGATTGAAACTTTGAATGTTGAACAAACAAATGTCATGCATGACATAATCGTATGGGCATTTTCGTCATTAATCGTGGTTGAAGTTTTCCTATAAATAGGAGCTTCATTCATTGTTCGAAAACCATCCCGAAACATCTTCTCTTTCTCCTTATAAACTCTTCTCCTTTTGTTTGTTATAAAAGAGAGTGTGAGAGTGTTTTACTAGTTCGAGACGGATAAAATTATTCCGGCTTTGTGATTAGTAAAGACGTTGGTAATTCCTTTCAGATTGATATTATCATAGTCTTGTCCCGTGGACGTAGCCTAAATTGGGTGAACCACGTTAAATTTCGTGTTCCTTATTTTCTATATTTATTATCTCAACTTCAAATACCGTCATAATCCAACGCTTCCGCAGCGCGTACCGCCTAACATATTCTACTATTATTAGGGTCTGGCAAATCACAATTAGGCAAATATTAATTTTACAAACCAAACTAATACCACCATATGCTTCATTTTTAACATATTATTGCCATTGTAATTTCATCAACGAGACGTGTAACATTGCAATGAAATCCTCTTCCAAACAAATTTCGTCGTGACTAGAATTAGTTTACACAACTTTATATTCGCGAGCCACGACTAATCTCTATAGAACTTTTTTTGTATATAATATATCTCTTTATTTGTTATGCGTACCCCATGAAGCTATCTTCTGATAGGTCACTGCTCATTGTCCCTTCTAGCTTCAATTAAATCGTCGTTACTCAAGAAACTGGGTTGATTCGTTGAAGAGAGAAGCCTTGCCCACATTCTATCCGTTATCACAACCTTATTTTGTCTCTCGTTTATTCTCTGCATAAACCATAGCAAATCATCAGTAATACAAGCCCGTTTCATCTGTTAAACTTAATAACTTATTGAGTTCACATTCAGATCATGAAATGAACAATGAACTTGGATTGAATTAGGGAAAGTATTTTGTAGCTCAGAGGACAAAAGACGAAGAAATCCCAAAAATACCACGAAAAATAATTAAACTCGAACGTTTTAATAGTTGAATATTTGATGTGATAAGAAGAACTTACATGGAAAGGTATATAAGCATGTCTGCCATTGACAGGGCCAACTGTAAAACCTGTATATCCAGCCATAGCTCCGTGAACTGCACTTTGAGCAAGAAGCGTGCAGTACACATTATCCGATGCATTGCTTGGAATTGCACGAATCATGTATGTAGGATCTGTAATGTGCAAATTTAACACTTTTCAGATTATATATTCGTGTTGGGTTTAACTTCATTTATTCGACAAGTACAAACCTATATATTTGAGGTTAATTGCCATCTTTCTTTGCTTCGAGAAGTGATCCTGAAAATCATTTCAACACATTTTAGTAATCCTCATATCTAAAGTTTCAGATAACCAAAGCAATTAGCATGCAAATATAATTCGACAGAGATTTTCGGTCCAATAATTAAGTATATTTGGGACGAATAATGTGAAGTGACAAAGGGATGTCGTTTCGTAAGAAATGAATACATACCCCTCACAATTTTCCTTTTTGTGGGTTATGAGTATTAGTCGAATCCAATCACTATGCAATTGCAGAAAACATAGACTTTGTTTGTTTAGTAAATATTTTTGAAACTTTTCAAGATAACAATGGTTATTCGACCCAAAATGATGTGACTCTTACGTTTTCAGAAAATTATAGGAAATAGGAAAATAAACGAGATATAAAACCTTAATCTTTTGTGATATCCAGAGTCCAACATCGTTGAGTAGCTTATTTCCAGAAGCATCTTCTTTGTTCGAACTTTCACACAGTAGTTCCTGACCCGCACCTTCAGCTATGACAATCACCATATGTCCATTTTCTCTAATCCGTTTTTCGATATATTCAAAAAGACCACCACGCCCTTCGAGATAAAAAGGCGACTCTGGAATAAGGCAGCAATCAACATCTCGACTCGCTAGAGTAGCATACATGGCGATAAATCCTGCAAAATCCCGTGCACGTATTAAGACTACTCCATTTAAGTCAATGATATGTTAGAGTTATGGAGCCTAAATAACTGTAAACAGCGCTCGCCCAGACGTAATCAAAGAAACGAACTGGGTCAACAATTCTCGTGTTCTTTTATTGTTTTTCTTTCGAGCGATTATTTTCATCATTGGCATTATATTCCTAACATGATATACATGCAAATCATGGAACTAAAATTGCATTATTTCAGTTGCGAATTATGTTGTATTCTTGCAAATTAGCAGAGATGATAAAACATAAACAAAAGAGAAAATAAGACACTAGAATATATACGTACCACTATATCTCCCCATTAACTTCACAAGACCAATGCCATTTTCGAAGCTTGTAGCTTCGACATGTGCTGCAGTTATAGCACGTTCAGCCTCTTCGACAGCAGAATCGAAACCAAACGATTTGTCAATCACCTGCAGAAGGTCGTGTCAGTATTATTACAACAAAATCTCGATAAGATTTATGTTGTCAGTTTGTGTAATAGAATAAGTACCGGGATATCATTATCTATGGTTTTTGGGATCCCAGCAACTGCAACCTTGAGGCCTCGTCTTCTGATTTCCTGTGAGATGTGTTAGGAATATAATGCCAATGATGGAAATAATCACTCGGTCGAAAGAAAAAGCAATAAAAGAACAAGAATTGTTGACTCAGTTCGTCAAAGAATTTGACTAGCTGCCAAGCGAGGATATTCACTATATTTTTCGTAAGAAGAGTTACAATGATATTGGAGCCATTTATAATACAAGATACATAAACCTAATTACATAAAGACTAAAATACCCCTCAAAATTGTGACTGTTTACAGTGCTCCATAATTCAACAAGATGACAATTTGTTAAATTGAATGCAAATGATTTTTAGGATCAAAGGTGTGTCAGTGTCAGTTTAAGTATGTATTTATGGGATGCACTCAGAAAGTCGATCAACTTAAATGCTACTGTGGATTTTGTTTACGTTGTAAAAGAGAGAAAATAAAATGGTTAAAAGTAATAAATACCTCAAAGATCACAGCTGCTCCTTTCTGAGTTCCATCTCCTCCTATTATATAGACCTATAAAGAGTGGCAATACAACATCGAAATAAATTGGCTTCGATGAAAATATTTGAAATTAAAAATTCAAAAGATTTCGAGTGTGCATATATACCTGGTTGATTCCTCGGTCCTGAATGCTGTCGACAATCTTTTTAGTGTCATAACCGCCTCGGGATGTGCCAAGGACCGTCCCACCTCGTTTGTGAATGTCGTTCACACTATTTGGCGTTAGAGATATGGTGTTTTTAGCGTAAAAGCCTCTATATCCTCCCTACAAAATTTACTGCCTTAATTAGCTTTTGATTATCAACAATATTTTCCTTTCTCGTTTTTCGCATATTTGTCGTTATCACAACTTTAGTTAGTAATATCCCTTAGGGGGTGTGTTTGGATTGAGTGATTTGGATTTGGGGAGGGGATTTGGAGGAAGGATTTGAAATGACACCTAAACTGGAGTCATTTGAAATCCACTGGAGAAAATAGCTCAAAGTGAATGTCGAGTGATTTGAAATCTATTATAACTTGGATACATTCGAACGAACTTCATAAATTTGTTGACGGATTTGAAATCCACATATTTCAAATCCTTCAATCTAAACACACCCTTATATAATTCGAAAAATGAGAATACAATATTACTTACATCTATTCCAAGAACTCTTTTCACACCATATATATGATGTAAACCGCATACTATTTCCCTTATAACTGTGTTGAGACCAGGGCACAAGCCTCCGCATGTGACGATACACGCGTGCACATCATCCGACTCAAAATAAACCTGAAAAAAAAAACACAAAATTATTCCCTTTTAAATAACGACGAATATGTAAAGGCGGATATAGATATTAATTGAACTAACAAACGGGTACTTACTTTTTGGCAAGGACCAGCACGGCGAAAATGAATCCCTCGTGGAGTATCCTTGTGAACAACAATCTGATACAAAAATCGACTTATTTGTTAATACTTATAAGCCCAAAAACATCTTATAGCTCTTTAAAATAAGAGACGGACCTTTTGTGCAACGGTGTCATCGTAGTCAACAAAATACTGCCTGCAAACAAGAAAAATCGAACCTCGTCAAATTAATTCTGATAAAAATATGCAGTGAAATTGATATAAAAAAAATGTTACATACCTAACAGCTGAGTATGCAGGATTGTCTTGCAGGGGATTAGTGTAAGTCTGTCAAAATAATGCTACGTTACAACTCGAAAAAGCTAAGACTTTGTTTGTTTACCTTTTCAAATACTAGTATTTTCAGTTTTCCTTTTTTTTCTTATTTCACTATTTCATTCATCACATATATAAATAACTAGCACAAGCATTCTATACATATTTTCCAGAAACATATATCGCATTATTTTCACGACCACCCACAATCTTGAAAACAAATCATAAGTTCAACTCAAAAACATAAACGAACAACGCCTAAAGAATCTCCCTCAAGATTCTGTCCTGAACATTGACAGATTCGGCCCTGACCTATTTTTCGATTTTATTTTGAAAGTGGTATATTTTTTAAATTAATATTTTATTATATATTATTTATTGGAAAAAATTCCCTCTAAGATAACACAGTGTCGTATCAGAATCTTAAAATTCTTTATCGATTGAATTATCGAAGTTGAAATGAGAATTTTAACAGCATAATACTTAAGCATCCACATATAAAAGATAAAAGAAGAATTATACTATATACTTACAGGAAGATTCGGAATATAATCAGACAAGTGTGGCACGTCTTCTAGTGTGTAACCAAACTCCCCATCCACGATTTTAGGCATCAAATCGCTCCCCGGAAACACGCTTTTTATGTTTTCACCATTAGGCAACGAACCCATCAATTAGCAGCACTTGAACCACGATTTTTCAAAGATTGATCTTATGAATATATAATCTTTGAAAAGAGGGTCGAATTAACACAGCAAAACAGGTGGCAAAAATTTCTGGTGGGAGTTCACGGAGATTAGGTGGTGGTGGCAGCTAGATGGACAGTTTCGAGAAAACGAAAGAGATCGATGAGTGCAAAGGAAAATATATATATATATATATATATATATATATATATATATATATTATCTGTATGTATATGTATGTATTTTGGACAGATAAAGTTTTGACAATTATTGTCTCGTAATAATGTCCAAAACTTTCAGACCACACAAAGTGTACAACCTCTGGATTATGGAGTATGGACTATCTATATATAGTAGCAAAAAGAATTTTGTAGTATGAATTGTACTTTCTATGCTGACAGCGTAAATTTATCGGTATTGTTTATGGATCTAAAATAATCTCAAACAATAATAGAACAATGAATCAAAGAAAGCAATAAAGAGACACAAAAGAATTTTGACGTGGAAACATGAGAAATCGAGATAATATTTTCAATGGTGATACAAATTCTCTCTTCTCTCAAAATAATTGAATAATGAAAATAAACCTTAAAAGTGTTTATATAAAGGGATCTTAATTAAAAATCCTAATAGACCAAGTAAACCTATTTAGTAAAACTTAATTAAGAATCCTAATAGACTTAGAAATTCTAATCGACTACCATCTCCAACCCATATCTAACAGATGGTATATTCTGTTTTTGTCCAAACAGATTCTATTATCTATGTCCATAAGTCAAATGTGTTATTAACACATTATGTGATAATGATATCTCGAGAATTAGAGTTTGAAAGCCACCAAGATACCTTTGATCAGCATTTAAACATTTTAGTATTATGTTTGTAAATAAAATTTTGAATAATTTAATTTTATTTAAAAAACGAATTGAATGAAAACACTAATTAATTAGGATAAAGTTGAAATTAGGTTAGTGATTAAATAATATTTGTGTGACTGAACATGATATGTGACGTATAATGTGGAGCAGCCTACATGATTAGGAAATTAATAATAGTCTATATGAATTATTAACTTCTATTATCTGATGATAACGATTCTGAAGAAATGATTTGGTTGTTATAGTTTTTTTTTTTTTTTTTTTTTTTTTCTTTTTGAGTATTTGATTATATATTTTGAGATACTCTTTTTGTCAAAGATTTTAATATGTGGCCTGCCTTTTTCTGTAATAAATAAAGCAGTAAAGTTATGAATCTAGACATAGAAAAAATGATGGTTTATATATATTATATTTCTTGTGTGTAAACTTTAAACAAATCACTTGAACATCATGATTCATTAACTTTTTTTAATTTAAATTGTTATTGGATAAGTCCTACATGAAAAAGTGTAAATGGAGTATATCCTTGTGATCATATCACAAAACTCCATTATAGAATAATTCCTATGGAATGAATATAACTTAATTACTATAGTTATGCTAGTTTTTACTTTACCTGCAAAAAGAAATAATTTATTTAAGTGTTTTTTAAAATGAAATATGTGTTATTATATTATTCTTTGAAATCGAATGCTATGTAATTATAGTCATAAAATCTATGGTAGAACAAATCAAAAATAAGGTAAATCAAATTTCACCGAATGTTATGTGCGGTGTACCAAATCCAAATGTTCATTAGCCTCTATAGAAAAAATGTATTACTAATTTTTTTGAAATAAAGAACAAAGAAGTAAGGCCAGAATTTATTGATATATTCGTTTACAAGAATTTTTTTAATGATAAAAATGAAAAAAAAAAATAATTTTAAAATAAGAAATATGGTGTAGAATTGTGCTTGGATGAATTGTTTTAAAGAAAAATACGTATTGATTATGATTGATGTAATATATTTTTTATTGTGAAAATTTTTTATTTTCATTAATATTTATATATGATTTTTAATCAAATTCTTCAATTTAGACATAATAGTTACAATGTATTTTATTTTGAACAATACGTAATTTTACATTAATATAATTTTACATTAATCGACGGTATTAGTTGTCCAATTATAAATAATAAAATATGTTTTCTTTTTAGCAAGAATTTTTTAAAATTATTTAAAATTTTGAGAGATTTTTTTTTAGAAAAATTTACGGTATATCAATTCTTTAGAAATTTCTCTGAAATAAAGGACAAAAAGTTGCTATCCAATGATTTTAGATAAACAATTATTTTCTTAGTTGGCCATTTTCCCCGTTATATATACATATCTTAGTTATTTTAAATAGTAAAAGCAATAATTTATCTAAAATATCATTGTATCAACTATCATCTTATCATAATTATCAAATTTTTATAGCTAATTCAATCATGTTTTAGAATAAATCTCAGAAAATAACATATGAATACATCCAAACAAACCACAAAAGTGATCAATATTGCACACTATTACCTATAATTCATTTTCATTAACAGAACTCAAAAATGTTGAAAATACGTGCCAAACGCAATTGTAATATTTGATTCTATTTCTAGATGAAACAGAAAAATTGTTACAAAATATTGAAATTATTAAATGCCATGTTAGCTAAAAAAAAAAAGATAAAATAAATCATATGTTTCATTAAACGCTACGCAAAATCTCATATTTCATTAATAAACTCAGATAATGGTTGACATGAGACCTTTTCTCCGGATTTAATAATATACAAGATTTGTTTTGCCTATTTTTTTTTTAAATAAAATTGGTATTTAGCAATTTTGAACTAACACAATTTTTTCTTTTTTTATAGTGTTTGTAATAAACCCAGCAAAAAATAACTGAAGCAGCCAAATAAGCTCTTAATAAATATTTATTCAGTATTTCTTGGAAAAAAACATGTTATCTAGACATGTAGTCACCAAATTATTTAATCAAAATATAACCAAACTTTCTCAAGACTTCTCGAGTAAAATGAAAAATAAATTTATAAATTCCTAACGCAATTTGTAGAAGAATTATTTCATAATAAATAAGTAATTAATTTGTATTAATAATTTATGTAGAAACATAGTAGAACTCATTTGGGAGAAGCAAATTTAGGCGTCTAAGGACCATCACATCACAAATTAAATAAATAATAATGATAACAACAAATATGAAATCACTTAGGCACTTTGCATGCCAAGGCAAAAAATTAAAAGAAATATATATAGTTAATCATAGTTTTAATTGCATGGTACTTGCTTCTTTACTCCCTTATCCACGTTGAAACGCACTTAAATCTCAAGATTTGGAAGCTAGAATCATGACCATGATTTGGATTATAATAAATACAATTTATGTATTTAGTATTGGTGTCTAAATATACATCAAAAACTCTGCATTTACAAAAAATTCAATAAAATTATCGAAAATGTCTAAAGTTTTTATTTTGATTTTAGAAAAATCATGAGAATTTATGAAAATGCTTGAAAACTTTGAATAAACTTTGGATGTTTTTAGTTAATACAATCATGTGGCTTTTAATTTCAAAAAATTGTATTCTAAAATTTCATCCAAGAAATTAATATTTAAGCTCACGAGCCCAAGTCTAGCATTCTCCCACCCCAAAACTTTTTCATCCTTAAGGGCCAATTGCTTATAAGTTATACGAAAAAAGTGGTATATAAACCATTCTTTATGTGGGATAACTCATATCCGAACTAGACGTGCCCAAACGGGTACGGTTCCCGATTTCGATTTCGGAACTGCCGGTTCTCGGTTCCGGGGATGCCGGAACCGTATTCGAACCGGTTGAAACTGGTTCCTGATTCCACGGTTCCGGGCCGGTTCCCGGTTCCATGGTTCCGGGGTGGTTCCCGGTTCTAACCGATTTTAATATGTTTTTATTTTTATTTTTGTAAATAATATATTATGTATAAATTTATTTCGGCAATGTTTAAAAAATAAACCGGATAAAGTAAAGACAGACATTAAAAATATTAAACAATAGATAAATAATTTTTATTATTAATAAATTTAAACAATACAAATTCGGATTCGGTAAGTAATAAAATACAATCACACACTACAAGAAAAGATAAAATTCGCAACGATTTTTTAAGCAACAAAATAAATTTCGTTGCTATTTGTGATGTTTTAACAACAAAAAATGAGTTTTGTAGGTTATTGTTATTTGCTTACAATGATTAATTGGACGAATATTATGTTTTGTTGATAAAGGTGTAATTTTAAAAAACTCCTAGTCCATAAAATTTATTTGGCAACAAATGTCAGCAATTGCAACGACATATTTGGTTGTGCATGAATAAATTTTTATGCAACGATTATATTCCCGAACCATTGACCACGGTTTGAACCGGTTCGGTCCGCTTTGGTTCCCCAGTTCCGATTCTATTTTGGGCACCTCTAATCCGAATTTTAAAGTTATACTTAAAATTTGAAAATTTTCAAAATGCTAAACATATTTATAACGTAGATTAATATTACTCAACAATGTGTTATATTACGAATACTTGTGGTGTTATAAGCACAAGTGGTGATTAACTCATGTTTGCATTTTCATTTCCAACACTAGTTTCTAAATATAAAATTAATTGTATCAATGCAAGTTACTCAAAAATTTCATTCAAAATGTTAGGCCTTGTATGATATTATTTTTATCTCAAAGTCAAGTTTAAAAAATGTAGAAAAGGGAGCTTTCAATTTTTAATTGATTTTTGTGATAAAATTAAAAACATATTTGGATGAATTACTTTTGTTACTAATTTTGTATCATATTTGCTAGCTGATCACCATTGGATCACTTTCATCAAATTCAATACCGTTGGATCACATTGTACTTAGATTTTACTAAAGGGTTGTGGTGAAGATATTGGACCAAGCTGGTGTTGAGCCTTTTGTGTTTAGAAGACTTCTTGGGCTACTGCTATCGAAGTGGGCCCAATTGTTACACAGCTAGCCCAACCTTTGAGGTCAAACTTGGAGTTAACTGATATTTCAGGGGCTGATTTGTAATATATATAAACTTAGAGCAAGTTCAAAATATAGAACACAACTCAGAATCAACTTTCTCACTCTTCAAAATGCAAAATTCAGGTTATTTTTGGTAGCTCCGAAAATATATGCCACAAAATGTATTAAAACATGTATGAGGTCCAACAATATATATACATATTTTATTATATTTTAATTTATTGTGTGAAGATTTTTTTCGAAAAGTAAACTCAAAAGCTACCAAATATTGCAATAAGAGACTCCTAAATATATTTTTTTTTGGTCGGTAAAAATAATATATAATCATAATGTAACTATACAATATGTCGTAGGCAATACCCTAGGTAGACCAAGGAGGCCATCAGCATGATGCCCCGTGTCTCAAAAGATAAAGCAATAAAAGCCTATCAAACAACAAAGCTAGAAATCAAACAAAGTCCTAGTCCCCAAGAACAAGGAAATCCAAAACATTAGGGTACAAGGCATGAAGAACCATGTACACATGTGTTTTGATCTTGTACACAATACGTTCCGGATGGTGGCAGGTACTCTAAAAAATACAAGCATTCCAAGCGGACCAAATATGGTAGACGGTGGTGGCAAATGCAATCCTCGCCGCCCTCGATCTCCATGAGGTTCTCCTAGCCTCATTCTTCAACCATTTCAATGCACTCGGGAGAGTAGACATAAGGCGTGGGAAGGAGAGCCAATCGCGAATACTTTGCCAAATATTGGCACAAGTATAGCACTCAAAGAAGAGGTGTTTGAGCGTCTCGTCACAAGTGTTGCAAAAGATGCAATTCTTGGATACATCCAAGTAGTCCAATCGATCCTTTGTTTGCAACCTATCCAAAATACCCAACCACAAGACAAAAGAATGCTTTGAAGTTATATGTGAACTCCAAACAACCGAGGCCCAAGGTCATGGTGGTGCCCTCGGCCTAAAATAATCATAAGCAAGACCCACCAGTGAGGTAGTCGAATCCGCTCTATTCCATTTCCGAAGCAAGCTAGTAGCATTAGCAATGGAGCCCGACTTCTCAATCAACAAGTCCCGTATACCAAAGGTGTATTTCAAGAGGGGGGAGTCTCGCTTTCCAATCGACCACTCCCAAATCGAAGAATCTTTAAGATAAACATGGTTGATCCAACGATTCCAAACCGTATCCTTCTTTTCTTGAAAGTTCCATAGAGATTTGGATAGAAGTGCCAAATTCCATGCTTCTATGTCTCGAAACCCAACGCCTCCTTTCTATTTCGGTAAGCACAAAGTGTTCCACGCCACAAGTGCCTTCTTAGATCCCCAAAAATAATTTCGACATAGTTGAATGATTTGCTCCCTAACTGAGTGAGAAATAGGAAAGATAGAAAGCCAAAAACATTCAACTCCTTGAAGAACCGCCCTAACCAGCTCCGCCCGCCCGGCATATGAAAAAGTCTTCAAATTCCAACCATCAAAATAAGTCCGAATCTTGTCAATAAGTGGTTGGAAGTGAGTAACTCTCAATCGTATGGAAGTCAAAGGGATACCCAAATATCGGAATGGCATAGTACCGGCAATGAGATAAGTGGAAGATAAAATGTCCAAAGCCCCTTGCTCGGAGAGCCCCGCATAATAGATGTTGGATTGACATAGGGTCACCACGAGATAGGAGTATCAAGTCATCCGCGAAGGCCAAGTGCGTGATGTGAAGAGGTGCGCACAACGGATGATAATTGAAGTCCGGGTCCGTGGTCTTAACCTTAAGAAGACGCGACAAATATTCAAGACAAATGACAAAGAGATGAGGAGAAATGGGGTCACCTTGTCGAAGTCCTTTTTGTCCTTTGAAGAATCCATGAAGTCCGCCATTGATGGAGATGGAGTATGTCTGTGAGGTAACGCATTCCATAATCCAATCAATAAAGAGCCCAGAAAATCCAAGCCCAATGAGCATAGTCTTCAAAAAATCCCATGAAACCGAGTCGAAAGCCTTCGTAAGATCAATCTTAATCGTACACCTCGGAGAGATCATTTTCCTAGCATACCCCCTTATGAGCTCTTGCATGAGATGGATATTTTCAGTCATAGATCGTCCCTCAACAAATGCCGCTTGTGCCGGGTCAATGATGTCATCAAGTACCAGGGAAATACGAGATGCAAGAATCTTGGTGATGACTTTATAAAAAATATTGCAACAAGCAATAGGCCGAAAATCCTTTGCCATCGTGGAATGGGAGGATTTCGGAATAAGTGCAATGATCGTATGGTTGAATTGTTTAAGAAGCTTACCCGACTTAAAGAATTCCAAAATAGCCATAGTAAAGTCATCTCCATCGTATGGTTGAATTGTTTAAGAAGCTTACCCGACTTAAAGAATTCCAAAATAGTCATAGTAAAGTCATCTCCAACGGTGTCCCACGCCTTTTTGAAGAAGCATGAAGAGAACCCATCTGGACCCGGGGCCTTGTCGTCTCCAATTGCAAAAAGTGCATCCTTGACTTCCTTAGGCGTAACATCCCAAATGAGGGATTGCCTTTGAGAGTCATCAAGAGTAGGCCCATGTGAAACCACCTCTTCATCTAGACAATCCACGTGCCCCCTCGCACCCAATAAAGTCCGAAAGTAGTCCACAAAAGCCGAATGAACTTGCGCGAAAGATGTGGTGGGGGATCCATCATCAAGGGTGAGAGAGGCAATGAAATTTTTCCTTCTATTTTGTTTGACTATAGAGTGAAAAATTTTGTTCATCGATCACTCTTCATCAAAAACACACTTTTTGCCCTTTGTTGGTAGAATTTTTTCTCCGCATTACACAAAAAATAGGCTTGTTTCCTCAATTCCGAAACAAGCCTTTGCAATTCTTAATCGTCGGGATGCAAATAAAAATTCTCCCTTGCCTCATCCAAAACCCCCTTAGCCTTCTTGAAACGAGAGTAAAAGTGAGCAAAATGTTTGGAGTTCAACTCCTTTAGGTGCCCCTTCATTCCCGTCAATTTCCGTGAGAGTATGAATTGGCTAGTACCACAAACATCCGTACTCCAATGCGATGAGATCAAAGACTGAAAATCCTCATGATCGGTCCACATGTTAAAGAACTTGAAGGGTGTCTTTCCATGTCTATCCGATTTGAAGATAGTCACAACACACAGTGTATGATCGGAGAGTCCCAATGGAAGAAAGGTGGCGGTACCCACAAAATCCTCAAAGTCCCAATGGTCGTTGATCATAGCCCGATCAAGTTTTGACCAAACTTTCCCATTCGTCCATGTGTGAGCAAGCCCTCGGGATGGCGTGTCATGTAACTCCAAAGTCGATGCGCATTCCAAAAAATCCTTCATCTCATATGCGGTAACCCCGAACCAATTAACTCGCTCATTCGGATCAAGAATGGAGTTGAAATCTCCCAAAACCAACCACGGAGAGCTCAAGTTCATTCCATAATTACATAAGTCACCCCATAATGACCTACGTGCAACCAAAGAATTAAAAGCATAAATGAAGGTAACATGAAAAATACGCATGCTAACCCGACAAGAGATGTGGCAATGAATTGCTTGAGGAGAAATGCTAAGTGTAGAGAAGTCCACTTTAGTCGTGTCCCAAAGCACAATGATACGCCCACCCGTTGCCGTATCAAAATTATCCACTCACTCTCATCCCGCTAGCGGAGTATTCATTCACCTCTTGATTTTCCTAAGAGATGACTTTGTTTTCAAAATCCCCAAAACATGTAGCCCATTTCTTTGGATGAGGTTGGCGGCCTCATCGTGCTTTAGAGGGTTGTTAAACCCCCTAATATTCCAAGATGCAATAATTATTGGGGTGAAGGAAGTGATTCGCCCCTCCGTGGCTCAATTTTCTTTTTCCACTTCATAGTCATTTTGCCACACTCAACAGTGAGAGTCGGTGTTGCTCTTACATCTTCGCTCTCCTCAAAGTGAATATGTGTGTTTTTTTGCCTCGAGCTTTTTTCGTCTAGTTTCCCATGAGGTGTTCCCGAGCTTGTTTCGTTTTGATTTTTTATCAAGAGGTGATCTCGAGCTTTTTTCGTCATGGTTAACTAGAGGTGATCTCGGGCTTTTTTCGTCTTGAATTTTTCCTTCAAGAGGTGTTCTCGAGCTTTTTTTGTCTCGTTTGTTAAAAGGTGTTCCCGAGCTTTTATCGGCCCTCGGGCTTGTTTTGTCTTGACAAACGAGAAGTGTTCTCGAGGCTTTTTCCACATATTTTCCAATATTTAAATCATTTCCCTCCACATCGTGACATTCCGGTGCAAGAATCGCAAATTTGTTGGAAGTTGACATCGTAGGCTGCTGGGCAGCCACTGCTGCTGCCCAGCAGTGGCCGCGCGTGCTGCTGCCGCAGCAGCGCGCGGACAGTGTTTAGTTTTTTTCCCCGAAAGCACTCCAAGTCCGTGTGACCAAATCTATGGCATATTTTGCAAAATTTGGGGTCCGTTTCATAGACCACCCCCACATCCACAGTCAAACCATCTTCCGGGTCAATGATGGGAATGGATTTGAGTGGCGTTTTGGATGCATCCACCTTAACAAGAATATGGGCATAGTTGAATTGATCCATATTTTTGCTCATCTTGTCCGAGAGAGTGGGACTCCGATAAATGAAGCAAGCTTGTTGAGTATATCCTCCGTATAGTACTCTTGAGGTAAGTTAAGCAACTTAATCCATACGGGCATTGAAGTAGCCTCCCCTTTGCCATATTGGAACAACTTTGGCCTATTTTTCAAGAGTAGAGGTTTGCCAAAGACGGAGTAAGGGCCCCCTAAAAGTACTTTCTCCCTATCTTCTCTCATCTCAAATTTAAAAACGATCCAATCACTAACATTGGGGAAGAGTTGGTACTTTACATTCCAAGAATTGCACAAGGAAAGCAAAGCTTGTCTCCCCGGGAATGAGCCAACAAAGTATCCCACAATGGCGTATCCCCAAGTCTCTTCAACATTACAGTGCTCTTTCTTGAAAATTTGGACCCTACCATCCTCAATAGGGACATTCACTTTTTTCAAGGCCATTCCCTTTTTCGGATGTCTATTGTCGGCAAATTGATGATTCCATATGGAGGATATCTTCATCGGTTCATTTTTAGGCAAATTCGAAGTGGGAACCGCCTCCATTTCAACCTCAACTTCGTCCTCCGTTTCCGTATCATTTTTCCCAAGAGTGTGTGAGGAATCTTGAGATTCATGAAGGGGAGGGAAAGTAGCAATGCAATTGGTCCCGAGAAGGGCACCACCAATAACAATATCCGTATCAACAACAATTTCGCTAGTCCCGACAAGGGAGCTAGGCCCGGCAAGGGCAACAGAGGGAAGAAATGACGTACCTAAATCAGGGGTCGAAATTTCTTCTTTCCCATGATCAATTGCTGCCCCCAAAAGCTCCAAAAATCTTAGAGTTGCAAAATCCCGAAGGCCCGAAAAAATCTGCTCTATGTAGAAATTTGCGCGCCCGAACGAGAAATCAAATTACTCCTTGAATACTCAACGGAATCGGGAGATCAAGGTACCAAAACGATCGTAACAAAGAGTAGAACAAAACCCAGCCGTCAATTTTCAGTGGATAAGCCTGAAACGAGAGCAACGGGGCAAGACAGTGACAGTTTCGTGCAGTGGGCGAGAAAGCAGTGACGTCGCGGATGGAGGCAATTCTGCGCAGTTTACGTTTATCGTCGTAACTTTGGCTGTGGTGCAAGGAACTGGATGAGGCTTGTACGGTCGAAAAGAGGACTCCAAGGGGTTCCAACCGTGCCCAGTTTGCTCCGAGAGGTGGCCGGACCAGAGAGAAATCCGGCCAGAAAGCCGCGACATCACGAATGACGCGAATCTGCACCAGTGTTCAAAGTCGCGGTATCGGCGATAATATTGGCAGGTGCTGTTCCTTATCGGTCGCGGCATATCGGGATATTATCGGGCGATACCATACAAATCATTATAAATGCTCTATAAATTCTAAAAAAATAGTAAAAATTATAGATAAGTGTAAATAACACAAATTGTTTCTCTTTAATAAATAAAATAAGTTTTTACTACCTCAATCACAAATGAGTACACAAGCACACATATGTCACTTACCTAAATATAGTGGCACATACACACATACAATCAAATGCTACTCATAATTAAGCTATTTAACTAGAGTAAACTCTTAACTTAACTAATTAATTAGATAATTAATTTTTAAAAATAATTTAAATAAATGTTTAAAATTAACACATCCTTTACTTATGTTTACGAATTGATGGAAATATAAGTGGCCAAGTCCTTTGAGATTGCATATATTTGACCTGAGGCATGCCTAAAAAACTTGTTCCCTTCTTCTCCAAATTTTCAGTACTCTGGTTCCTAATACTTCACTCTTCTGCCAATAATTAATCATGTATATGTACATGATCACATTTTTGTTTCGGCTAAATAAAGATAGGTTTTCGGACTCACCTCTTGGAAAGGACTGGTCACCCAATGTAAATCCTTGTGATATGTGCTTTGGTCTTAGTATCACGATATTATCATTAACTCGGTTGATAATATCCGATTTGACCGATATTATCAATTGTATCGCCGATATTATCGGCTGATATCCGATAATATCGGCGGGCTGATATCCGATAATATCGGCGATACATTAAATTGTCGGATAATATTAGTATCTATCGTTTTTATTGGATCGGCACCCACCGTTCCAGTTACGTATCGCCGATAATATCGGCGTATCGGCCGATACTTTGAACCATGAATTCTGCACAGTTTACGTTTTTGCTTGTAACAAGAGCGATAGGGCTTTGAATGAGGAGTGGCTGGTATGACTGGAAAGAGGGGAGTGAGGGGGTTCTAATGGTACCAAGCTTGGTAGGAGAGGTGGTCAGAAAAGCTCGGTACAAGGCGATGAGTAGAAAAGCACACACTAAAGTGTGAAATCATCACCCATAGAAGAGACTTCTTCTTAACCTTGCACTGGGGTAAAAATAGAGACTCCTAAATATTTGTTGAGATGCTTGTAGTACAAGTAGGACATCTTCCCATCAAATTTGGACATCAGTTGATCATGAATCCAGAATAAGCATTTTCAGATTTTGCGATATAAATCTCAATTACCTTTTTTGACATCTCATCTTCTTTGTAACATTGTTGACTTAGGAGTTCATCTACACTTATCCACTGTCCAAACAATTTTTACCAAACCAAAAAAATTAATAACTATCAAAGGAAATTAACATAAATGTTGGGTAGGTTGCATTTTTCATCCCATGTTTTTACCCGATTTCCAATTTAATCCTTTTTGTAACGAAAATCTCAATTTACATCTCATAATTTTTAGAGATAAAGCAAAAGGAAAGGAAAAGTAAAAAGCATGCTTTTGTATAAGTTGTCGTTGGGTGTTGTCGAGGTCAGATATATATATATATATATCATATAACCGGGGTGTACCGTAGTATCATTTTTCAATTTAGTTTTTTTCCTCTTCAAGATTCTCTCCTGTAAATCTATCTTCAATCTATGATATATGATCTTTAATTCTTGATATGAATTTCTACATGGCACCAGAGCCATTTTCTTTGATCTTGATATCCACTGCGCACAATTGAATCGGAGAGCCCTAATTCCTTTTCTGGTAGTTCAATAAAATCTGGAGTTCTTGTTCGATGTCAGAAACCAGAGAAGATTCCACAGTTACTACAACTGTAGCTTCGAAAATCGATTTCCATGATCCTCTCTTCATATCACCTTCGGATTCCCCAAACATCGATTTGGTGACGGAGACCTTGAAAGGCTGCGAAAACTATAAAATCTGGAGCAGAGAAATGAGGGTTGCTTTTGAGGCCAAGAACAAGATTGGCTTCATTACTGGTGAGTGCATTAACCCTGGAGAAAATTCCCCTAATTTTTACCTATGGAAAAGATGCAATGCTCTAGTAAAATCGTGGATAACTCGGTCTTTATCTCGAGAACTTGTACATGGGATTGTCTATTGTGAAACTGCATCTGTAATATGGAATGATTTAAGAGAAAGATTCGATAAGGTTAATGGGGCAAGGATGTACACACTATATAGACAAATTAACACATTAACTCAAGACTCAAATTCGGTAACAGAGTATTACTCTAAACTCAGAAATCTGTGGGATGAATATGAGAGTCTTATACCTGCTCATGCACATGTTGTGACAAAAGAATATTCTACATTCACTCAACAACTCAAGATGATGACCTTCTTGATGGGGTTGAATGAATGTTATGGTCATATAAGGTCACAGATTCTTATGATGGAACCCCTGCCATCACATGGACAAGCCTTCTCTATTATTTGCAATGAAGAAGGCCAAAGAAACATTACCTCCCCTGCTACAAATCCAGAAACCAACATTCTTACAATGAACACCACTGGACAAACATCTGCTGCATCTGAGAAAAATTTGTTAAAGTGTGATGTGTGCAGTCTTAAGGGACACACCAAAGAGACATGTTACAGAGTGATTGGTTACCCACCTGGTAGGGGAAGAGGTAGAAGAGGTGGAAGGAGGGGTTCTTGGGGCAGAAATAATCAAGGAAGAGGTGAATACAGTGCTCATCAGGTGAATTCAGCACCTAAAACCAACAATGATGCACCAAACCAGGAAATTCCTGCATTTACCAGCCAACAGTATCAACAGATACTGAAGCTCATCCAAAGGGCCCCACAGGAAGGACATAAATCAGGTTCTTCAATGAACCTGTCAGGTATTTGTGTTAACCTATCTTTTGATAAGATATGTGGTAATAAGAATTGGATCATAGACACTGGAGCCAACCAACATATTACTTTTAATTTTTCTTTATTTGGGACAAATGTTACTAAGCATGATTCTGAAAATTATGTTAAGTTACCTAATGGTGATGTGAGTAAAGTTACCCACTCAGGACATATAAGAATTAACAAAAACTTAGAACTAAAGGATGTCCTATTTATTCCAGATTTCAAATTTAACTTGTTATCTGTATCTAAACTTCTAACAGACAACCAATATAGGATAAGTTTTTACCCTCAATATTGTTTGATACAGGAAACTTGGAGTGGGTTGATGATGGGACTTGGTAAGGAGTACAATGGCCTCTACTATCTTGACAATACCTCTAAGGACAAAGATTTGGAACATTGCAGCAATGTAGGCTTGACTTGTAATAAAGATAGATTTTTTGTTAATAAAATTGCCTTATGGCATTTCAGGTTAGGCCACATGTCTTTTTCTAGATTCAGTATGTTACCTCAACTAGGTCTTGGAAAAATTGAATCTAATCATAATGAACATTGTTCTGTTTGTCCTTTAGCCAAGCACCCTAGAAATAAATTTCCTGTTAGTACTTCAAAATATTCTTGTATCCTTGAACTTGTCTATATAGATGTTTGGGGGCCCTATAAAGAACCCACATATAATCAGGAGAAATTTTTTCCTACCTTGGTTGATGATTATTCCAGATATAGTTGGATAGCCTTGATGAAATCTAAAACTGAAGTTGGACAAATTTTGAAAGACTTTATCAACCTAGTCCAAAATCAATATAATGCTAAGATAAAAGTAATAAGATCTGACAATGCTTTAGAATTCTTCAACAATGAGTGTTCTAGGCTGTTTAAAGAACTTGAAATTGTTCATCAAAGTTCTTGTGTCTATACTCCTCAACAAAATGGGGTTGTAGAAAGGAAGCATAGACATATTTTAAATGTAGCTAGAGCCCTTAAATTTCACTCTAATATACCTACTAAATATTGGGGAGATTGTGTTAAAACTGCTATATACCTTGTCAACAGGACTCCAACACCTATTCTGCAAGGTGATACTCCTTTCACTATTTTACATAACAAGGCTGTTCAATATGATCACCTTAAGGTTTTTGGTTGCTTATACTATGCTAAGCTCTTTTCTGTTCATGATAAATTTCAAGTGAAAAGTAAACCATGTGTGTTCTTAGGTTACTCTTCCACACAAAAAGGGATATAAACTTCTTGATTTAAATACTAAGACCTTTCTCATCTCTAGAGATGTCATCTTCCATGAAAACATATTTCCTTTCACTCATCCGCATTCTGAGCAGAACACTTCATCCTTTCTGCACCATGATCCTTCTTTGTATCACTCTAAGTTGATAGAGCCTTATCTTTATACTCAAAATTATGAATCTGTTGTGACTGAATCTGTTGACTATCATATTGACAATAATGATACTGGTCTGACTGAATCTACTACTGTTTCTACTGAACCAAGAAGATCATCTAGAATCAGTAAGGCTCCTTACTGGTCTTCTGACTATGTCTCACCTTACCTGAATCCTGATCCACCACAGCCTCAGACAAGAACCAGATACCCTATAACCCAGTTTGTTGAATATTATGCTATATCACCCAAGTATAAAGTTTTTCTCACTTCTATTAGTTCTGAATCTATTCCTACTAACTTTGAAGAAGCTAGTTCTCATCCAAAATGGATAGCAGCTATGCAGAAAGAGGTTCATGCTCTTGAGTGCAATAATACTTGGACTATTGTACAGCTTCCACCAAGGAAGAAATCTATAGGGTGTTTGTGGATATATACTATCAAATACAATAGTGATGGGTCCATAGAAAAGTACAAAGCTAGGCTTGTAGCTAAAAGCTTTACACAACAAGAAGGGATAGATTACTTTGACACTTTTGCCCCTGTAGCCAAACATATCACTGTTAGATTAGTCATATCCATAGCAGCTATAAAACAATGGCCCCTCTATCAAATGGATGTCACTAATGCCTTCCTTCAAGGTGATTTACAAGAGGAAATATATATGACTATACCCCCTGGTTTTGGGATAACAGATAAGTCCAAAGTGTGTCACCTACATAAATCCCTCTATGGTTTAAAGCAGGCTCCTAGGCAATGGAACAAAAAATTCACCACTGCTCTCAATCACTTTGGTTTTATACAGTCAAAAAATGATTATTCCCTCTTTGTCAAATCAAGGGGGAGTGATATGGTGATTCTTCTTGTTTATGTCGATGATATCTTGATTACAGGTAGTAGCATGGAATTGATAAATTCTTGTAAAGAATATTTGAAATCTACATTTCATATGAAAGACTTGGGAGAACTTAAATATTTCTTGGGTATAGAAGTTGCTAGATCCTCTAAGGGAATATGTTTGAACCAACGAAAATATACTCTTGAATTATTACAAGAAACTGGTATGTTAGGGGTGAAACCAGTAGCTACACCTATGGAAAGTAATACGAAACTCACTTCTTATGATTATGATGTTGTCAATAAAGAAAATCAGGATGATTATCTGCTGAATGATCCAAATATGTATCAAAAGATCATTGGTAAATTACTGTATTTGTGTTTAACTAGACCTGACATTAGTTTTGTTGTCCATGTTTTAACACAATTTATGCACAAACCAAAGAGGAGTCATCTTGATGCTGCATATAGAGTCTTAAAGTTTCTCAAAGGGAATCCTGGAAATGGATTACTCTTGTCTTCTTATAGTTCTTTGCAGGTGAAGGCCTACTATGATTCAGACTGGGCCACATGCCCAATGACAAGGAAATCTGTCACTGGCTTTGCAGTTCTGTTAGGTGATTCTCTGGTATCTTGGAAGACCAAGAAACAAGGTGTGGTGTCTAGATCTTCAGCTGAGGCAGAGTATAGGGCCATGGCAACTGTTACATGTGAGATCATTTGGATATTGGGTGTTCTAAAAGATGTTGGAATTGATCTCAAGCAAGGAGCAAAATTATTTTCAGATAGTAATTCAGCTCTTCAGATAGGTGCTAATCCTGTATACCATGAAAGGACCAAACACATTAAGGTGGACCTTCATTTCATTAGGGACAAAATACAAGATGAAGTGATAGTGACAAACTATATTCACACAAGTCAACAGCCAGCAGATTTGTTCACTAAAGCTTTGGGAAAAATCCAATCTGAGAACCTGTTAAAGAAGCTTGGAATGTTTGACATATATGAGACCTCTTCTCCGATTGAGGGGAGTGTAAAGATAAAGCAAAAGGAAAGGAAATGAAAAGTAAAAAACACGCTTTTGTATAGTGTAAAGATAAAGCAAAAGGAAAGGGAAAGTAAAAAGCATGCTTTTGTATAAGTTGCCGTTGGGTATTGTCGAGGACATATATATATATATATATATATATATATATATATCATATAACCGGGGTGTACCATAGTATCATTTTTCAATTTAGTATTTTTCCTCTTCAAGATTCTCTCCTGTAAATCTATCTTCAATCTATGATATATGATCTTTAATTCTTGATATGAATTTCTACAATTTTTAAAATGTCCCACATTTAATCTTATACCAAACTTCCATGTAAAATTGAACATTCTAACCCCATGCTCAATTATTAACAATTTTGACCCGTTTTTAAGAGGACTCATACACGTTTCATACGAGATATTGAATAGAATTCATGCTTGAGTGTTATTCATGCACAAAATCTTCAAAAAGAACACTGAAAAAAATTCAATTTGATTGAGGCTAAATATGAAACATTTTTGTAAATTCCGTAATTTTAGGTGGTTAGTTACACTTTGCCTTGCAAGTTGTTAACAAATAAGTTGGGTTATCTTATAATCTCAGTCAAACATCGTCCATTGACACTGGGCCTAATGGGTTGGCCTTAAGACCAACATATTGGGCTTAAGAAGCCAGCCTGTTGGGCCAAATCGGTCTGTCCCATTTTGGCTCATAGGCCGATTTGGCCCAATTTAGTTATTACAATGGGAAAAATATTAGGGTGTGAACCTTGAAAACACGTGAGTGTGAAGTATCCATTCCCAAATTTGGTAGATAAAAAACTAAAATGTTTATATAGAAGTCTAAAAAGTCGAATTTAGTATCGAGATACCTATTTTGTGTGAGGTTCAAGTGCCAAATTGATTTAGAGACGCGCATCATATTCAACAGACTCGAAGCCAAACGAAGTCTTTTAAGATCAAACATGGGTAGGGGGTCTTTGTTACATACAAATATACAATGATGATATGAATGGTGAAACAGGCCCAACCCATTACAATTTTTTTGATATGGCCCAAAATAGAAATTGTTATATCTTGTACGTGTGGAGCACACGTGTGTGGATCCTCATTCGCCGTGTCTTTCCGCAATAAAAATCAAATTACTCTTCTTCTTCAGTCTCGCCTTCCCCTCTTTTGCTGCAAATCCCAAACCCTAATTCACACACCATAATTCGTTAATTTACATATTAATCGTCTCGCATTCTCAGTATGTATAGAACGGCGTCTTCCCGAGTTAGGGCTCTAAAGGTCAGTGATTTGTGTGCATATATCTCTGTTACATTCTGGTGATATGGCTTAGATCTGATTGCTGCTGAAAGATTAATATAGTATGTTAATTGCTATATGTTTTCTTTTTTAAATGGGTTTTGTTTCGTTTCATGGAAAATGAGCTTGCGATAAAGCTTGAATCTTTATTCATTTAAATGCTGGACATATTGAACGTCTTGTTTGGTTCCAGTTCGCGAAAATTGAACTTTTTTTTTTTGTCTTAAGACTTGATTATTAGGGTAACCTGTTTAACGAATTATAGATATCTGATAGGAGCTGTATCGTCATGGATTCGATTTTTTATTAACAAAACAATAAATGTTGGATAGGAGGATTTATCTTTCACTTCTGTTTCACCATTTGTTGATAAACATGGTTTTTATCATAAAATGAAACCTTAGTTGCCAGTGGATTGCTAAGTTTTGTGTTATTTGGTTGGCGGTGGAAATGGGGAAGTTGTAGTTGCTACGGAGTACGGAAGTTGGGTATTTTGGGTGCTTTGAAATGGTTTTAACTGTAGTAATTTCTTGGAACATGAAATTGTAATTATGAGCATAATACTAGTTGGTTGAGTAATATGAGACCACGTTTTCAGCTCATTGAATTGACTTTACTTTTCAAAAGGCTAATGGTTGTATTTCTCTCTTAAATATATTATGTGGGCTCTGCATCCCATCGTACTTGGGATTTGAAGTTTGAAATCATTTCTAAATAAAACTAGTAGACTGAACTGCGTACCATCAAACCCCCCTACAGGGAAGAACGGGCTATAGGGGATTGGCTAGATATGCAACTACTAGTGCTGTTGCAGGCAGTTCATCATCTGGAGGTTTCTTTAGTTGGTTGACGGGGGAGCGGTCATCATCCCTTCCACCTCTAGACTTCCCTCTTAAGGATGTTATTCTTCCCCCTTCATTGCCGGACCATGTTGAGGCTGGAAAGACTATGATCACGACTCTTCCAAATGGTCTGAAGATTGCATCTGAAACATCAGCGGTATGAGATGATTTTATTATCTTTTCGTAAAAAAGAAGGATAAATTGCATGTGACCCCCCTGTGATATGCGAAACCTGCACTACAATATCTTGTGTTCATTGTAATGTGTAACACCCCTTATGTTTCAAATTTCAATAAAGTCAGCATACTCTCCCTATCCGTTAGTTAACATTAATGGCGCTAAATGTTTTTACAATTTGCCTGTTATGCCCCTTAGTTCAATAATAATAATAATATTTACTTTCATTTATTCTAGGTTGTTGGATCACTTGAAATCAACCATTAGATAAAAACAATAAAAAAATAAACAAAAATCTGAAAAAGAAAACAGAATATTCTGGAATTCAAAATAAAATAGAAAAAAACCGAAAGTTGGAAAAATCCATAAAATTCAGAGGACACCAGAAAATTTTAGCAAGAAAACAGAGAATTACGGGAAAATTCAGTTTTAAAAATAAAAAGAATCTGAAATTTGAAAAGATATTCAAATAGCATATAAAAATAATAGTACCAATTCAGAAAATAAAAACATTAAGAAAAGATCAAAATCAAATCGGAAAATCACAAAGAAATTCAAGAAATTTATGCCACAATGGCAGGGTGGTGAGGCAGGCGTGGCTATGTTGTGTGCCATGATGGCAAGGTGGGGGTGCTGGGGCCTGGGTTTGACGGTGAAGGAGGTGAGAGTGGGGAAGAAAGAGAAAAAGGGAAAATAGAAAAAAAGAGAAGGAAAATGCAAAAATGTGATATGGGTTTGAGCAACCCAAAACCACATATCCTACCTAAATAAGCTACATGAACACAAATCTAGTTAGTTAATTTTTTAAACTTAAAGTGGAGGGAAAAAAAGTATTTCAACATGTAGAATGTTCGAAAAAAACTATCCCAGTCTCAACTTTGGCGTGTGCATCACACGCTCTGTTAGTTTGTGATGGCAGGGGAATTTCGTGCACAGTTTATTGAAACATAAGGGGGTACTACACAATAAAATGAACACAAGGTAGTTTGATGCAAATTCGTATAACATAGGGTGATCTTCTGCAATTTACCCAAAAAAGAATTACCATTCTTATCTTTGTAAAGTATCAATTGGTATGCTTGTGAATCAGACCCCTGCAGCTTCAATTGGTTTATATGTTGATTGTGGCTCAATATACGAAACTCCGGCTTCATATGGAGTCACTCATCTCTTGGAGCGCATGGCCTTCAAGAGTACCACTAATAGGAGCCACTTGCGTGTTGTGCGAGAAGTTGAGGCAATTGGTGGCCATGTAATTGCATCAGGCTCTCGGGAGCATATGAGTTATACCTATGATGCTCTAAAGACTTATGTTCCTCAAATGGTAGAGCTCCTTATTGATTCTGTTAGAAATCCTGCTTTTCTGGATTGGGAAGTTAATGAACAGGTAAATCTTTGTCTTCTTTGAAGTTGCTACTTGGGCGTATTTTGCTATTTTTAATCATGCAATAAGATATTATGATATGCCTTGACAGATCCAGAAGGTGATTGCTGATATTAAGGAAAGCTCGAAAAACCCTCATCACTTGCTTTTGGAAGCTATTCATTCAACTGGCTATGCTGGTCCCTTTGGGAATGCCCTTTTGGCGTCAGAATCATCAGTTAATTATTTGAACAGTAATGTATTGGAGGAGTTTGTTGCTGTGAGTCTCAAAATCATAGATTTCACACTCTTTGTTAATCTTTACCTCATTAGCCATCTTTAGATACTTTTCTCAATTCATTTTAGGGATTATTATTTTTTCTAATTGCTTATGAATTGTTTAGGAAAACTACACAGCTTCAAGGATGATCCTTGCAGCAACAGGTGTTGACCACGATAAATTGTTAGAGTATGCAGAACCACTTCTTTCTGACCTACCTAATGTTTCTCGTCCTTCGGAGCCAAAACCAATTTATACAGGAGGTGATTTTCGTCGTCAAGGTGATGCAGGGGTGTGTATCCGAAATCTCCCTGTTTACGTTGCTGTATTCTGCATATTCCGTGAATTTTGAGATGGAAACGCTGACTTAATGTCTTTTTTCTTCTTTTTTATAATGTTAGATGACTCACTTTGCTCTGGCCTTTGAACTTCCTGGTGGCTGGTTCAAGGAGAAGGATGCCATTACTTTGACTGTCCTTCAGGTTCTCTCATTCACTCATTTGTTCAATTTTGTACAAGTTCTGTAATCCCTCACGAGTTTGTGCTTAATATATGTGAATTGTGAAAATACTGAAGAAATTTAAGAAACCTAAGAATGTGTGGTTAATTTCTTTGTTCTGTCTCGTTATGTGTTGATTATGGCTTTTTCACTTTTCTGTTTCGCAATCTGCTTTTCTTATCTTTTCATTTGGATGTCATCTTTATAAAATGCCATCTGTATATATCTCATAGATGCTCATGGGAGGTGGTGGATCTTTCTCAGCTGGTGGTCCTGGAAAGGGCATGTACTCAAGATTATGTAAGTTCATAATTTTGTTTACTTAATTACCTGGAGTTGCTAAGCTGGTGTATTGCACACATCTCAACTTTAAATGTGTGCGAAATACAAATTCACATCGTTACTCGCATTGTAAAGCTAAATTTTATCTCCACATTGACGAGGCCATGCTTTTATGTTGTTATAATTCCTCGATGTCATATTATTTTGTCTTACTCTTCCAGACTTGAATAAATTTATATAGTGTATTTATGGTGTTATGTGTTTAAATTGAGCAGATCTTCGTGTCCTGAACGAGCACCCCCAGATTCAGTCCTTTTCTGCTTTCTGCACCATTTACAATCATACTGGGTTATTTGGTATTCAAGCTTCCACTGTAAGTTTTACAAATTCAGCACATGTTTCCACATTGAGAATCTTTTACTTGTGGAATTGTATTTCTCATACTGACAAAAGTTAGGTATATAAATATTATATTTCTGTGGCTTGTAGACAACAAATTCTGAAAACCGTACTTATAGATTACCCCCCATAATACGTCCAAGAAGGGTGCGGTGGAATTGGAGTTTAAGATTTTAAATTTCGGATGAATCTAAGTTGATTGAATATAATAAGTTGGCAATGCTTGGGAAAACAAATATTAATTATTTGCCAACTGGATTATATTGTAATTGAACTGCACTTTGGTGGTGATTTATACGGATATCAGCACATCAGGGTTTAGCCATTGGCCCATTGTAAACATGTCCAAGAATCTGACATTTCTTCTACATTTGTTTTCTTCATTCAAGGTGTTTGGCCACTGTTCATTGTATTAGAATATGAATTTTATCTAATCTAGTTTTAGAATTGAGATTAACGGTGACATTTTGTTTAATTGGTTTCATATCTTTGGAAGATATCTAGATGTTGCAGTGAGAAGCTTCATGCATACATGATACATCTATCATTTTCTTTATGCACATATGTATATTTCAAAGATTCATTATAGTGCCTGTGCGTCTTGACAAATTTGGGTTGACATAATTCAGTATTTCCATTTAATTTGTCTAATTTCTTCATTGTGAAACAATATTTGGTCTTGTTGTAAAATTAATCCCTTTCACGGCCTTTCATACCAGATAACAATATACTAGGATAAGAATTAATTGCATGGTATAGTGGATGTTAGAAATATCTGTCTTACATCCCCATATTATGGACATTTTCCTGTCAAATTTAAATTGGAAGGTGATGCATCAACTTGTTTGACTTCAGGGATCCGATTTCGCCGTAAATGCAATTGATATAGCTGTTAGAGAACTCATGGCTGTTGCAACTCCTGGAGAAGGTTTGTCATGAAATTTTTAAATATTCCCTTAATTTAATTGCTGTAATAATTTATTAAAGTTATTCGTTTCCCCTTCCCCTTTTTCTGATGGAGCTCCATTGTTATCTGAGTGGAAATAATGCTAAATAGAATCTGCTCATCTTGTCTAATATCTTGCAGTTAACAAGATACAACTAGACCGTGCCAAACAGTCGACAAAGTCTGCCATTTTGATGAACCTGGAATCGAGAGTATGCAATTGTGCCTTCCATGAAACATTTTCGTTCACTAAGGTTTTGTTTGGATTGTTGAATTTGGCGCTAAGGATCCCAAATCGTCTTGAGTCATTTACCATTTTAAGCCACATTTTCGATCGTTTTAAAATCTACGTTTTTGCAAATATTTAAAAAAAAGAAAATCATTTCTGATTTTGAGCTTTTTGCTGGTTTTAAGTCGTTTTCTGGTGTTTAGTTTCACTGCTTCTGCTTCTCTGAAAATAAGCAGAAAGTAAAAAGGCCTTGCCGGCAAGTACTTTTGCCTACTTGTGTATCATCAGGTTATTAGCAAGCTTAAAAAACAGACCCAACTTCCACTTTTTTGGCACTTTTACAACTTCGTCTGAAACTCAACACTTGTTTAAAAGCACAAGCTTTTGCAAATAGGCTATAGTGTTGGAGCATTTGAAATCCTTAGCTCTAATTTCTATCCCGAAATCTAATTCTTCAATCCACAAGCAAACTAAAGGCGAACGAGTTCTCTTTATCATACATGCTTGTTTTTGCATTCACTTTGCGGATTACTATTTCAGATGGTTGCATCGGAAGATATAGGCAAACAAATTCTGACATACGGAGAGAGGTGCGTCCCTCAACAATATTTCACATTAAAATTACCCTTCATTATTACTAAAAGTTTGATGTAAATATTGGTTTTGATGTAAGTATTGGCATTAACCTAACTACAAAAACATATTGACGCCTCCTTTTGTATGTTTAGGAAACCCGTGGGGCATTTCTTGAAGGCTGTTGATGAAGTAACCGCTCAAGATATTGCTAAAACAGTGCAAAAGCTTTTGTCATCTCCACTCACAATGGCATCTTATGGCGATGGTAACTTCATTTACTGAAGAATTCTCTTTTTTCCCTGCAAATGATATATAATTCATGAGAACCTAGTTATGAAAAAGACCCTGAATTTTGAGAAACTAAAACATAACCTCATCTATCAGTAAAAGTAGATTATGATTTCCCCCTTTTCATATTAATATTTTTCATCCTTGAAAGATTACAACTTCACCCAATGACAGTAATTTATAACACCTCGAGGGAATTACATAATAAGTGAGGAAACGTGCATGTGCTTATCCTATGATTTATCTCATTGCGTTTTGCCTTGTAATATGTCAGTGCTTCATCTGCCAAGCTATGATTCGGTTAGCAGCAGGTTCCATTGAAAATGAAGCTGCCTCTACGTGTGGTGTGGATTCGATTAGGCACCGTTTCTGAAGCCCTATTTTGGGGGGCTCATTTTGGGAATTTGAGTGGCATTTTAAATTTTGTTTTGGTGGAAATAAGGGGTTTTGGACCCTTTATACATTGTGGACAGATTTCAATCCCTGATTCGTTTGTATGCTTGTAATAATATAGCATGCCAAAACTCTTTTTGGTTATCAAATGTTCTTTTGGTATAACATAAATGTTGGATTTTTGCACAACTCTATGGTGGTTTAGTCTGCGAATAGTATCAGGGCCACTGCGTGTTTCTAAGGTCATCTTAACCAAAATGGATACATTTTCAGGGGAAAAATAATAATAATTACTACAGTTGATTTATGCCAACAATTATGTGTGGCTGAGATTCAAGACGTTTTAATCGTATACTAATTCTGTATTACGGATAATACAAAAATAATCTGAGTCGAAACATAAAATTTCCTCACAATCCACAATGGATAAAATTCAATTCATCCTCCTCAATAATGCAATAAATACTTGTGATTGGTATGAATGAATGATAGGAATGGAATGGCATAAGGAATGGAATAAATACTTGTGATTGGTATGAATGAATGATAGGAATGGAATGGCATAAGGAATGGAATGGAGATGGGAAAAGAATGATATTAATTTCATAAATCCTATGACTGGTATACTTCAGGAATGAAAAAGGAAATGAATTCGAAAAATGTGATTTTTTTGTGTCTGTATATTCGTATATTTGAGTTATTTATTAAATTCGAATACAAATTTGTATCAAATCTAGTTCTATGAAATTTAAATAGTGTGAGACTTTAAACTTTTCATTTAAAGAAAAATAACACGGGACACCATGAAAAAAGTGGAGAAAGAAAATGAAAGATAGAAAAAATTATTTTATATCTTTTCAAATCATTTTTGTATTTTTTTCCTATTTTTGTTACATTTAAAAATATATTTATTATAATTCAAGTAATTTTTATTGACGAAAATATTTTCGACTAAGTACGAAAAATAATATGTATTTTTTTTGTTCTCTCAGTGCATATAAATAATTTTTTGAATTTTTTGAATAATATATATTATTTTAAAACTAATTTAAGGTTATTAATCATGAGTTGAAATATATATATATATATATATATATATATATATATATATATATTGCATTCGTCAAATTTTCAATACTTTTATATTTATGTGAAGAAAATAGTATCGGGGTCGGAGGGAATCACTATTCCATACTTTTGAAAATTTGGATTCCAACAGGAATGAGCATTCCTGATTAAAAAAAATACCAATCGTATGAATAAAATCAAACCCAAAAATGTCTATTCTACTCTTATCTTATTCTAGTATAGCAATCAGGTCATTAGTGTTCTAATTAGACCAAAAGATCTTGTAAATATTAATTGTTTTTTCTTATGGGTTGCGATGTTGTTAATTATGTGACTTTTGGTGTTAATTATGAGGTTGTAGGCATGCTTAATCATCACCAAATTAACAAATAAAGAATAAGAGAACACAATTCACTATTCAATTGTAGTTTCATCATTCATGGGCTTTTTTTGTCCCCTATCTTGCCTCTTATTTCTTCAATTTATGTATTCTCTCTCTAAATTCAAGCATTGTAAACAAAATTCAATGGTGTCCCAAACATTATTCACCAATGGTCTTTAGTAAGCTCAATGACTATACTTATGGAGTCCTCAATATTTCATTCACAGAATAATAGTAATGGGAAAAGTTGAAATGTTGTTAAAAAGATTGTTTGTCCATGTCTTTGGTTGGTACACCATATTTTATTTCTTACTCTTTCAAATACTAAAACACACTTGAGAAGAAGTGAACATATATATATATATATATATTATATTATATTATATAATTGGCATGCACAGAATGCCAAGATGATTATATGGGACATGTTGTGGAATATCAAAATAGACTACTTATAACTATATATCCTAGCTATATATATATATTAGTAAACATTCAAACTTCTCAATTCTCATATGCATAATTAATTATACATATATGAATGCTTAAAGTTGATATATATATCAAGTTGGTGGGGTCTAAATTTTTAATGTCCACCAACTTACTATATTACTCTCATGACCAAAATGTCACAAAATTTGAGAGAGAGAGACACACAAAATCAATTCAAAGACAAAATAGGATATAACCCTATCATTTTGATGGACTAAATTTGTGGATTTTGATGAATTAAATTAATGTAGTGCTTAGAATTAACATCTTGTTTTATGTACTATATATAAAATTATTAATCTTAATGGTAAATTAAATATTGTTTTGGAATTAAATATAGAAGGGAAATTAAAAAAGGTCCATCAAGTATGCAGCTTTGCATTGCCTTGACTATCAAGCATTCTATGGTCATAATCACAAATCCACCTGAAATCCCATGTGACTCCCTATCATGTTTTGCCATTTCTTTCCTTTTTTTCTCTACCTTTTCCGTTTATTTTTTATTTTTCTATTTCTCATTTTTTTTCCTTTTTTTTAATGCTAAGAAGGGTTTTATTTAATTAATGGTCACTATTATATATCTTTCTTTTTAAAAAAATAATTCTAAACGAGGAGATATTATGATTCAACAAGTCAATCCGGGCAGATAATTTCTCTAATCATGGGCACAAGAAAAGTGAGAACTTGTGAGGATTTAGAATTGAATTCAGGACATCTCATATGAAAATAAAAAATGATACCATTAGATTAACAAATTTTGAGTTAGTTTTTTTGTGTGTGTTAGTATATTATTGATTTCATGTGTTGAAAAATTATTAGTTTCTTGAGAAATTAATTGATTGTCATCTAGTTTAAATAAGTTTTTTATTTATGTTCCCATATAGTCTTGCAAAGGACCTCCCACTTAAAAAAAGACCCAATTTGCTTGGTCTTAAAAGAAAAGAAGAAAAAAGAAAGAGCTTGCACATGATAGGGGACATTTAAGCATACATTCGACATTATATTACATGTCTTAATCAATCCTTAATAATTAAAGTGTTAAACCACATTTATGTTTCCAATAAACTTAATTATACCTTAACACTTTCTCTTGATCAGACGTGTTATTTGTATCTCTTATTTTAAGGTATTAACAATGGTTTATTTAAACGTAATAAGCATCATTCATATAATATCTTCCAATAGAAGATGCATAATCAAGTATTTCATCCATTTTTTCTTGCGTATTAAATGGATTAGATAAATGTTACAATTATGTTTTTCAGTAAATTAATTTACTTCGAGCCTTAGACCTCTCATTCCAAATCTTTTACCTATATATATAATATGGGTTAATTAGTTTGAAACTTTGAATAATTAAATAAGTAATTAGAGCTAAGTTGGAAAACTTTCATTTTGGCCCAATAGTTTACTAAATTTAATCACATTTGATTTAAAGTTGTAATTTTACTTGTATAGAACTCAAAATATATCATCAATCTTTTGCTAGAAAAAATAAAATAATTTGGACTCCATTAAGTCATCAATCTTTTTATTTTGAGTAATGCATCAACTAAAAACGCATCCCATTTTCATCCAATTTTAAACGCCCAAAGTATAAAAACAACTTTATGAAGAATACGATCAAAACTAGAAATCTTATGGGACCAAAAATAAAATTCTACGATTGTAAGTCCCTTTGCTAGCTTTCACTTTAGCAGTCAAGAAGACTCATAACATATATATATATATATATATATATACATACATACAAATATGTATGAGTGAGTGAGAAATATAGTTTAGTAAGCTTTATCTATCTTCTATTCAATAGCAATCCAAATCTCTCTCTCTCTCTCTCTCACACACACACACACAATACAAGCAGAAAAACTGTGAACATGGTGTGCTTACGTTAGCAAAGAAGAGTTAAAGGTGAGGTGTATGCGCTAGCTTTTCCTTTATCTCGCTACTGCCTTCAGTTAAAGTGCACCCGAAATCCTGATGTTTTGTTTTATACCTCTCTCTTTAATATTTCTCATCAAATTTCTTCAGAAAATATTTTAGGGTTTTTGTTTATAAATTTTGTTCTCTATTTTTTTCAAAATAGGTTAATTTTAAGGGTTTATTTTCCGTTTACATATGTTAATCAGTCGTCTAAATTAATATGTATTTCAAGAATTTCTTCTTCATGATCATGCAAAGAATTATACACCTTTGATTTCCTTTTTTTTTTATAGCATTTTTCCCTATTACCTTTAATATTTACAATATTGCAATACATGTATTGATTTTTATTTATTTTTTCCATATATTTATAGCACATATACATAAACACATATGAGATATGCAGAAGATGAAATTAAAGAAGCTGGAATTCAGATTCTTTATAGGGAGCTAAGATTATTATCTACCAAAAAGTGGAATTAAATATAAATAGGAAGTGTTTGTTTGAGGCATGAATAAGAGTAGTACTCAGTTGGGATCTGTGAGCAGTTCTGATCTCATAGATGCAAAGCTTGAGGAGCATCAATTATGTGCATCCAAACACTGCCCTAGTTGTGGACACAAGCTGGAAGGGAAACCGGTACGGATAATAACTTTTTTTACATAATTTGTATAGTAATTAAATATTCTTAGCTTCATCTACAAGATCAATTTGGCAAGATAAAAATCATGCAGCACCTTGTTGTATTAATCTCATTTGAGGTTGTCTTTTTTCAAATATAAATAAATATTAAAATTTTGATTCGTTTTATGCTGTAATCTTCAAATGTTGATATCTTATTTCTCGTTCTTAAAGTTTCGACATAATATTGGTGCAGGACTGGGTAGGGTTACCGGCGGGAGTGAAATTCGATCCAACGGATCAAGAGTTGATAGAACATCTTGAAGCAAAAGTAGGTGAATCAAAATCATCTCATCCGTTGATTGATGAGTTCATTCAAACAATTGAAGGTGAGGATGGTATTTGCTACACGCATCCTGAAAAACTTCCAGGTCAAACTCAAAACAACTCTCTATCTTCTCCTTGTTGCTTGTTCCATAATTCAACAACTTATGTTTCAATTAACAACAAGTAATTCAAGGAAGGGAGAAAAATCTCTATTTTTCTAACTAGGGTTTTGTTTTCATCTTGAATTTTAAAAACGTTTAATGATATATATATATATATATATAGTTGGATTACGAAACAATTAACAATACTACTAATAAAGTATAGAGAAAGATTCACACACCATACTCAAGAGCAACTTTTAACCAAATGACATATGTGTTGAAAAAAATGTATTTTTATCGTAAAATTACTACATAAACTCATAATTTGGACACTAAATTTGATTCTATTTGAACCCCACAACATTATGTTGATCAAATTTTGCAGGAGTAACAAGAGATGGATTGAGCAGGCACTTTTTCCACAGACCCTCAAAGGCTTATACCACCGGTACAAGAAAAAGGCGAAAAATCCAAACCGAATGTGATTTGCAAGGCGGTGAGACACGGTGGCACAAAACAGGCAAAACCAGGCCAGTCATGGTGAATGGGAACCAAAAAGGGTGCAAGAAAATATTGGTTTTGTATACAAATTTCAGAAAAAACCGAAAACCCGAGAAAACAAATTGGGTAATGCATCAATACCATTTAGGACAACTTGAAGAGGAGAAAGAAGGGGAACTTGTAGTGTCCAAAATCTTCTATCAGACACAACCAAGACAGTGTAATTGGAGTAGCAATAATAGTAATAATATCAAAGATATTATTATACCACAAAAAGATGATCATTTTTCAGCTGGTGGTGTAAATATTGGTGATCCTATTTCGGGCTATAGTGCATTAGATATTCAACAATTGAAGGCTGATCATTTCAGTTTTCTCCCCTTCAGAAAACCCTTTGATCAGGTATGCCAAATTTTACTTGATTTTTTTTTTTTTGGTGATTAATCTACTTATTTGATTCAATTTGCGAATATTTTTTCAAAATATTTAATGAAATGATGTGTTTTAAAATTAAAAGTTACCATTATATATTATTTTTTATTTTGATAATTTACATTCACATCCTCATTTATGATTAGGGAAAAATATGATTTTTAAAAAAAATATTGATGATATCAGATTTTTCTTTTTGTTTTTGAATTTCAGGTAATATTGACATTTATTGCCCTTAATATAAAACATTTCACCCTTAGTTTAGTGTTACTGCAAAAGTGCAATCAATGCATACTCACACACAGGAGCAAATATATCCAAAGAATTTAAATATTAGAGATGCTAACGTCAATATTTGAATGTAAAAAACTATAATATCAGAAAATATATACTCTAGAATCATAAAGTTAATCTTTTGACTTGTTTATTATAGTAAGTGTTAATATGATTTATTTACTTTATTATAATGATTTTAATGCACTGAAACCTGGTATACCCTTAGCAAGCTAGTCTTATAATTATTAAGCATGCTTTTATTTTAATTTAATAATGTGAACAAGCAAGCATGCTTTTATTTAGGTATGTTATACAAGTTTGGGACAAAATGTCAAAAATGAAGCATGAATTATTGTTGAGGTCCCATTCTTGTAATGCATGCATATGTGATGTGATGAAAAGAACATCTTAATTTCCATTGCTTCTAACAAAAGCATGAAAATTATACCACACTTTATTGATTATAACACCCTCCTAATTAATTAATCAACTAACTTACACTTTGTTGTCAAATTAAAGACACAAGAAACAAACTTATAATATCTTCAAGAAAATACATTAATAGTGTTTAGGCATTAAAAGAACTTATTGTACGAATTTCTTTACATTATTATCCATATTACTTTTCTGTTTGAGTTTTGTTTGATTGTTAATCAAATCTAGCGCTCACAGTCTCTAATCAAGCTCGAATAATTTGATCTTTTAATATATATTTTATTATATTTTACTGAACTGAACTTTCAACTTACTGATGACACTAAAAGTTTCTTAAATTCAATTTACCATGTATTAATAATGAATTGGAGAAATGGTTGCAGGGTGGGAATATTGGAGAGGGTTCAAGTGCAAGGGAAGGTGGTAATCAAGGGGGATCCAGCACGTGCGAAGAGCGTGATATCCAACAGCATCATCACGTGACCCACAAGATGGCAACTAGTAGGCTTTCTACTATCATCTCACCACCCATCCATAATAATATTATTGATGATCATCATTCTAATTTCCATATCCCTGGAATTATGCTCCCAAATCAAAATTTTCAGGTACAATATTTTTTTATATAGGTTTCGGGTTATTCTTAGAAAATTCGTTATTATAATTGTGTGAATCCTAATACTTGATAACAGTTCGCGATAAATAAATAATTACTTAATAACAGTTCGTGATAAATAAATAAATAATTATGAGAGACTTGAAATTTAGGACTCACAAAAATTATTACTAAGGTGGGGACATGGACCACAATTTATTGAATTATTCATTCATGTTCTATAAAGATTGGTTATTGGTATAGTACATAAATGGTAATACAAATATAAAATGAGAGGGATAAGACGAAGAAAAAAAAAAAACTTTTATTGCAATTTATATTGCATCTCCAGTTACAAAGTATTAAGTAGATGAAACAAGTATTTTATAGATTTTTTTATTGAACACTTATTATTCACCCTATACTTTACATTAGAAGATACAATAGTAGATTCTTTAGAAAAAAGTGCTTATTTTTGGACTACTCATTAGAATAATTAAGTTGTAATTAAAAAAATATATTATATATTATTGATTTTCTCCATTTTAAGTTAGATAGTATGAATGTAATAAATCAATTAATTATTTTAAATTTTTTTTAGCAATATAAGAACTATAAAAATCGATTGGTATATAAAAAATGATATAAAAAGTTACTTTTTATTGAAAAAGATTAAGAAGTTACTAATAGAAGATATAGTTAATTGCATCATGAACAATAAATTTTGAGTGTGATATAAATGATTATTGATATATAGAAAGTGTAAAAATTTCTGTGCCAACTATAGTGCTTATATGCAATTATAAAAATTTCAGACTTTAGAGTAGCTATCTTTTTGCAGACAATACATGATCAAGTGTATGATTATGTTTTTATTTGTAATTGAATTTTTATTAATTTAATAATTATATTTTATGCAGCATGAAGAGCATGATAAAATAGGAGGAAGTTCTGCATCTGGATTGGAGGAATTAATCATGGGATGCATATCCACTGATACCAAACAAGTAACTATTTCTATTTTCAATTTTTTCATGTCCTTAAATGCATGCTTCATGTTTATTCTCTCTCTCTTTTATTTATATATATATATATATATATATATATATATATACCTATTTATTTTTCACCTCCCTTTATCAAATTATTATGATAATAAGTCATTTATAATTAATTGATTTTAATAAATTTGTTATATTCATACTTCTAACTCAAGGAGCATTAAATAATTTAATATTAAAATAGTGGTATATAATATTTTTCATGTATATATATATTGTCTAAATGATAATTAACTACCAACACGTACATGAAAACCTTTGGTAAGATAAGTTATAAAATCTGTAAAACAAATTGAATTTTAGTCACTTGAATAAATCACTTAAAAGACACATGTAAAATATCTGACACAGGTAAAATATTGTTGTCTGATGTCCTAAAATAAATACTGATATCATTATGTGTAATTCAATTTAGAGCATTAACAAATGGGGTGTATTATAATATGTATTTAAGATGTGTAGGAAAATAAAATAAAATAATATGATTACATAATTGTATAATTTAATCTATTAATTAAATCCATAAATGTTATAGACATACAAGAAATAAAAGCATACAAGATAAAAGGATACAACGGATTTATGGGATTTAACAAAGCCTATTTCCACGGGAGAAAAGGAAATTATTTCACTATTAATAACAAGGAAACAAAGTATAAAGTATGCCAATTTTTTTAATCAAACTTCAGAAAACACATTTTTAATTACAGTAATGTTATATAATAGTATATTATTTGTTCATTTATTTTAAATATGCTAATTACATGTAATAACTGCATTTCACTTATTTTCGTAATTTATATTTAATATTATAAAAATATTTTTTCGTATCAAATGTTGATAAAAAATAAACGATTGTATAAAACATTTCTCTTTTAATTACATAGTATGACAAATGTTTTGAGAAAGTGGGAAATAATCAAGCTCTCTCAATCTACATTCGACCCTTCTCTCAATCACTGATTTAGTTAGTTCATTTAGTTAAACTTTTCTATTTTCTATTTTTAATTAATAGTATCTTATTATTATGCAATTAAATTTTGGTCAAAATCAAATCAACAAGATAGATAAGGTAACAAACACATCATAATTATAGCTAAAAGCCGTCAATTGTGCAAGAATCCTTCTTTCCTTTTGTCTCCTGGCCATCTAACATTTTTTTGAAAAGTCATAAGTCTCCCAATATTTTGCCTTTAAATTTTTCCTACAGCTATATTTGGGTTCAAATCATTTGATTTGTACGTTATTTAAAGAAAAAATGAGAAGGGATATTTCTACTAAACTAGTTAGGAATAAAATAAAGAAAATCTCATTTTTAATATTTTAATTGACAACCTATACATTTTTTTATTATTAGACATTTTGAAAATCTCATTTTCATGCAAATTTTGTCATTTTGTATTACTTTTCATACCATTATTTATTTATTTATGTGTTAATGAAAAAGCGCACGTGAGATATGCGTGGTTGTTATGTTTGCACAAGTTGGTGAAAATTAATGGGATAATCTCATAATTGGTACTAAACTTTGTTCATTTATTTCACTTTTTGATAACCATGCAAGACATAACAATGGTATCGAAAATGTGAGAAACGGGTAAAATTTGGTATCAAAAATGAGATTTTTTTTGTTGATTTTCATAGACACGTGCACAACATCACCGATATATATAATTTCTTAAGAAGTAATTTCCAAAACGGACATGTCCCGTGTTATTTTTGTCAATTAGATAACAACAATTGTCAAAAGTGACACAAATAGGCCGAGTTTGTGCCAATAGTAAAATTTTAAGAATGTTGGATATCAAAAATATAGAGACGGTCAATTATGATAATAAAATTAAGATTTTTCCAAGTAAAAATATAATGAGACAATTTCTATCAAATTGGAGATAACAAGACAAAAATGAGAATCAAGCAAATTTATGGATAAATTTTCCTATTGTTCTAAATTTCACAAGCCTAACAGTTAGGAATTCTTTTTAAGCTGTACATTATTATATACCTATGATGCACGGACACGGGACACGACACGGACACGGGACATAATATTTTTCAAAAAACCTAGGACACGACACAGCAGTTGTATATATATAATATTTATATATATATATATAGTTTACTTGCTTCTTTGCAAAATTTGATATGTTATAAAAGTAAACTACTAACCATTACTCAATAAGTCTAACAAATACAAAATAAAAATAACCACGTCTTCAACCCAAAAATAACCACGTCTCCAATGAGTAATATTTACTCATTTTGTCACAAATACATAAATACATATTAAGTAGCAATAGATTGTAAATGAAATAAATTTATAAGTAACTTAATAAGGGACTAAGCTATTAAAAACTCATACGTTCAAATCATTATTAATAGGTTGATTAAGTGGGGTGGTCAAGCATCCATCATAACATAAATCTTAAAATGAAGCATCATCGCAAGCAACCACAATAATATTCATTCTATAATTTTCGGATTCAAACCAAAGTTGAGTAAATTGGGGCCTTTTGTCGAACAAGTGGTGGGGGATGAAATTAATTGGGTTCTCGACAATGAAGCCTTAGGCATTGACAATTTAATATTGTATACTTGATTACATGGTAATGCCATAGAATTGATTTAGAAATTTAGGAATTTTAGAGTATATGTTGAATATATTGTAGAAGTAAAAAGATATCAAACCTTTGTTGGATTAGATATGGAAGTAGAAGACGACGACATCACCCCTTCGATTGAAGAACAAGGAGAAGTAGTTTTCTTTATTATAGGTTTTTTCTAAATTACATTTGACCTCATACAAAACTCCACATGGCCGTGTCGGAAACTCCACATGCCGTGTCCGAAACATGACCGAATTCTGGACACAGATTAGGCGTGTCGGACACGTGTCGGAGCCGTGTCCGACACCATACATCTTGAATTTCCGAAGTGTCCGTGCATTAGAGTTATATACTTATGACTTATGAGTTATACAAAACTTAGTTGTAAGTCATGAGCAAATCATATACCAGTATCAATATCGTCAGATTAGTAAAATTATGAATATTATGAGAATATTCAAAATTTCGGTTTGATTTTAAAGAAACTATGAAAATTCATATAAATGTTTGGAAAATAAAATAAAAATTAAGTAACATTAATTATCCTAATTATGTGTCTCTTACATTAATAATATCAATATATTATATATGCATTTTTTCACAATGATTAATAAATATCCATTGCAGGAGAGAAACCCAGATCAGGACGAGGCAGAATGGTTGAAATACTCCTCCAACTTCTGGCCTCACAACAACCCAGATCACCATCATCATCATGGTTAAAAATCATCATCTTCAACATTGTATCACAATAAGTGAGTGAATAAATGGAAGTTGATTTGTCTAGGCAATATAATACAAGGGGTTAGGTAGTTTGAAAGATCGTTTAGCGACTGCAAATCCCATCAAGTCACTCCATTGATCTCCAGAATTCCCATGAATTATGTAACCTTCATCTTCTATCTCCCTTCTCTTTTCAGATTTGTACACACTTGCCAACTTCCCATCATCATTCTCTCCCCTATAATTCCATTAAATTACTATTTACTACTAGTTAGTGAAAACCCATAAATTGAAAAACTCATAGTGAGCTAGCTAATTTACCTTAAGATAAGCCTTTCCCAGTTGGTGTATCCAGCATATAGTAGATTACTTTCTGTAACGTTCCTTTGAAATTCAGTTCGACCAGTCAATAAAAATATAGTAAAGCCAAGCTCCTGAAGCTCCTTGTATAGTCTCAAACTTGCAGATAAAGCAGGCGCCACAGCTAAATCTACCCAGATATTAAATGAATCTTCATCAAAGATATCTGATCTGTGTCCAAAAGAAAACAAGCAAGGTGAATATATGTAAGAAGCTAAAATGTATTGTAAAAATTAAGAGAAAAAAAGACAACAATCCCAAAAGGGTTATCATTATAAGCAATTCCAATTTCATGAGTCGTTTAGCTTTTGATGATCCTATTTAGTTTTGGATTTTATTAAGACCTTGGATCAGTTTTCTCCTGTACATTATATGCAGTAACAAATTCTGAGCAATAGGGAAGAGCCTAACAGCACATTAATGTAGATGATTTAGAAATTAATGCTTTGTCTTTGATATTGAAAGCTTCATATGCAAATCCCATAAACACTCTCCAAAAAGGATAGATGTGAATAACAAAAGAACAAAACAACCTTATTCTCACTTTCATTGCATTTTTTAAAGGCATTTCATATATCTGGCATGTTAATTGGAAACCAGGAGTAGCAAATGTTTTTTCATATTGCTATTATTAACCATGTTTTGTCATTTTCATAGTGCTAATTACCACAAACAAAATAAACAAATAAAATTGAAAGAGTAAAATCAATGTTCTAATGCTATATATAGCAAATCTCATTTCTTGCAACAGCTTTGTATGGTACATCTGGAATGTAATGTGCCAAGTGTACCAGCAAAAGGTAGATACATTGATCAGGTATACGGATTATGGATCTCAAAGAAAACAACGCAAGAGAATTGGACACCGAAAATACACCATGACCGTTGGATTCAATGTCGTGTAGAATTTTCCTACAAAATGAGAAGATTTTATTTGAAGTGTTCTTGAATTCACATTCTATACTACTTTCAGTGTGATTCTATCTATTTCTATATCTAAGTTTCTATGATATAGGTCTAGGATATCTTCTTAAACAAGCACAAAAAAAAAATAAACTTAATTCAACAATCATGAATTGCATAATATCAGAACTCTACAAACCAATCAAACCCTTATATGTTAAACATCAGCAATATAAGATAACCAAGTCATGAGTTAATCATTACCCAAATCCATGAATAGCATAGTAGGGCACATTCGAAAGCAATGTCTCATCAATGTCAAAAACCCACGCATTTCTACTGTCCGCGGAAAATCCCACCGCCTTGGCGTGCGCCGCGGCGTTGTCGGCGACGGCCTCCGAGTCCGAACGGTACCGTTCTCCGATGATGTATTCTTTCACGAAATCGCAACACCTCTCCGGAATCTTGGCCCAGCTTCCGGCGTCATTTGTCTCCACAGTGAACTTCCAGCTCTCGCAGTATAAGTCAATGCCTCTCCGTTTGCCGGAGATTCCAACGTCGGCTGGAAGGGTCCCCTTTTCCGGCGTCATTTGGATGATTGATTGGAGGGATGATGAAGTGTGTTTAATAATCGAGAGGACTAGGAGGATTGAAACGACGCCGTATCGAGGCAGTTCCATTGCCGGACAAGCGATTGGTGGAGATTTGAGAAACAAATGTGATTAAGAAGAAATTCTAGTGAAGTCGAAACTCTAAGTAAAAACTCGATAAATTAATACTCGATTATTTAATAAACTCTCTAAAATAATATTTTTGGCCGGTCCCGACTCGGGGATAGGGTGCTAAATTAATAATTCACTAAAATTATAAGATAATAAATTTTTGATAATTTCTATAGACCCCATATAAAATATAAATTAATAATTCCTTACATACTACATATTACATGAAGATTTCTTGAAAAATGACTCAATTGTCTTTTGTTTTTGTTGAAATCAATTTCACCTTGAATCTCGTCTCTAATTTTCCTTATTATTGTAAGAACTTTTGGTGTTGTTAGGGGTGAAAATTGAACCAAGCTACTCGATACTCTACTCGATCGCGATCCCTAAAAGCTCAGTTCGAGCTCGGTTCGACAATTTACCAAACCAAACTTGAACAACTTTTTCCGTTCGATAAATTTTGAAGCTCGACTCGAGCTCGACTCGATTAGCAAAAAATAACAAAAACATATACAAAATATTCAAACTACTCGAACTCGACTTGTAATCGGCTCAGTTAAAGCTCGGCTCAATAAACAATCAAACCAAGCTCAAACACAATTTTCAAAGCTCGTTTATAATTCAATCAAGCTTGAACACTTATGAGTTCGGCTTGACTAGACTTATTTTCACCCCTAGGAGTTGTTTTCTCATTAAGTGGAAGTTTGATAAGTGTTTGTGAATTGAGTATTTCATTATAAATTAATAAAATATTAATTAATATATAAATTAATAATTATTAATTTATCGATTAATTAATAACTCTTTTAATTAATAAATTTTGGTAGTCCTATGAATATAATTTATAGAGTTTTTACTGTAATTGATTTTGTATTTTTGTTGTTGGGTAAAAACTATAATTGGTTATTTCCACATTAAAAAAAAGGAAAAAGGTTTTCTTAAAGTCCGTGAGAATGTTTTGCCTTACAAACACCCTATCAATCATTAGCCTTCACAAAAACCCACCTTAAGTTTTCTCATTTTACTAATTGAAACTATATTATATTAGGTAAAATTCTACTATAATAAAAACACTTCAATAAGATATGATTTGATTTAATTTGATAATTTTCTACTCTAAAAAAAAACTTGCGTACAATAAACATAATACAAGAGAGACCGAATTCAGTTTAATGTGCGATTATGAGATTTTCTTCTCTTTCGAAAGTTAACAAGGTATTTTCAATTCTCTTAAATTAATAATATATAATATTTTTTTTAATAGTTATGAGGTAAATATAATAACAATTTATACACTTACTAATTGTATAGTTATAGTGCAAAATAATTAATAATTTACCTGACACAATACTTGAATTAGTAATGATAGTTGTTAGAGCATAGTCATTTAATTTCAATTTTAACTTTTTGACATCTATTTGATAAAAAAATATTTTTAAATAATATAATTTTGATATTCATACATTTAAAATGTGATTAAATAAGAATGTTTGTTCTATATTTAGCATAAGATTTCCGTGAGACAAAAACGAAGATTAAAAATAATTAATTTAAATTTATCTAAACATTAAAATATGTGTACATCTAATAATAGTCCTATACAATTATGTTGGATTATTTCTTAAAAATTCCTTACCAAAATTAGTATATGTAATTACTAATCTCACAGATTTCTGTGAGATGAGCATGACTTAAAAAAAAGTGCAGTATGTATAATACACGGGAATATTGCATTACACTAATATGGGGTGGCAATTTGAATACATTAATGTGGGGTGTGTCTGACAATTTGAGAACAAAAGCTGCTGAAAAATTCGAATTTCGTTGGAATATTCGGTCTTAACCTTCAAATTGGATATTTTAACTTTAATTTGGGGATTTGACCTTCAATTTGGGTATTTTGACTTTAAATTGGGGATTTTGAGTTTAATTTGGGGATTTGACTAGAATTTTAAAATTTTAAAATTAGTTTGATTAATTGTATGTATACCTAAATTAGTTTGATTAATCGTATGTATACATGTATATATGTGTATATATATATATGAATGTATACATGTATATATGTATATATATATATATATTGTTAGATAATATTTAGATTAATTTAGATGGTATCATATCGTATCTTTTATCATAATTTTATAGTTATTTAGTTTTACTTTTTTCCATGTTTATAGCTAGGTTATGATTTCATTAAATTCTATTGTAACTCTATTTATACCCTTCAATTATCAATAATATAATTTACGGGGTTTCATATTATTCAACATGGTATCAGAGCCATGGCATCTAGCCTTGGTCTCTCGATCTTTTGCTTCCGCTATTTTTAAGTCGCCAACCCCGTCTGGTGCACCTTATTTCAGTGTAGTTTTATTTTTATGTTATCATCACTCACCCTTGACAAATAAGGAGTTTGAGTTATTGTCGCCGCACCATCTAAGTGCCGCCGGTTATTAGTTTTTTTTTATATTACGAGCGCTCGCCCTTGAAAATAAGGAGTTTTTGCCCTTACCGCAGTCTGCCCTCATCATACGAGGACTTAGAATCATTGCTTTTTTATGTTACAACCACTCACTCTTGAAATAAGGAGTTAGAGCCATTGCCGTCGCCTTTCAAGGTTATAGCCGGCTTTTATCTTTTTGGATTTGGATCCAGTTTCAACGTTCAAAATTCCACGTTTCAACTGCGGGGAAGTGTTAGATAATATTTAGATTAATTTAGATTGTATCGTATCGTATCTTTTATCATAATCTTATAGTATTTAGTTTTATCTTTTTTCATGTTTATAGCTAGGTTATGATTTCATTGATTCTATTGTAACTCTATTTATACCCTTCAATTATCAATAATATAATTTACGGGGTTTCATATTATTCAACATTATGTATATATATACGTATACATATATATGTATGTATACATATATTTTAAAAAAAGTAGTTTTAGAGGTGAAATGGGGTGAGGGTGGGAGTTATATATATATATATATATATATATATATATATTGTAAGATGGTGATAATATTCGAATGTAGTGATGGTTGTTGGTGGGAAATGGTGGTTTATGGCGGTGGTTCTATGGTTGTGTGAGGAAGAAGAAGACAATGTTGGGTTGGGGAAGAATACAAAAATGGGAGGAAGAAAATAAAGAAAAAAAATTAAAATTAGAAAAAAAAAGAATTATGAAATTGAAAATGGAAATTTCCCTCTAAAATAATAGTCCACGTCAGCTTTTTGGTTAAAATTGGTCAAAATCCTTAAATTTGAACGCATGTGCCTGGTATATGACATTTTTCGGCGGATTTTCAATATTCTAACGTAATTTGTATTCAAATTGTCAGACTTACCCCACATTAGTGTACCCAAATTGCCGCCCCCCAAATTAGTGTACCAAACAAACATGCATGTCATATTAATGTACCAAAAATGCAATATTCCCTATAATATACTAATATATGTTAATTAATTAAATAAATTATACTAATATTTTTCATTTAAAATTACTCAATAGTTAGAATCAATAAATATATGGATTAATGCACTTTTAGTCTTTTAGATAAAAATTCATCAATAAGTGAAACAACTTTAAATGAAAACTTCTATAATTTTTTAGTTTCCTAAAGAGTACTTTTCAGATAACTAACACACTAAGTTATAAAAAGAAGTCATGTAAAAATATCGAAATTATTACATTAGAAAAGTATTGTTAAGATTCAACATTAATTTTTTCTACAAGTTTGCAAGAGAGACCAAGCATGTATAATTGGTAAAAATTCAACTTACATTTTTTAGATTGAACTTGAAAAATCACAAACATAAGTTGAGACCGAAATAGGAATGGTCCCCTCCATAGCATCAGGTAACCATATACGAAGGGGAAATTGTGCAGATTTTGCAACTGCACCGGCAAATAATAGAGCCGCACACAAAGTAACAAATGGCAATTTGAAATGATCACAATTATTCCATTTTTTTTAAAAGTCAAATTAATATTATATTTATATATCATCGAGTACAGAGGATACTCAAATCCATTACAATTTCAATCTATTAAAACTTTGACGGGAAACATATACTTAGATTAATACACCAATCATAAAATGAGTACTTAAAAGATGAAGAAAAGTACGATCGAATCCATTTTCATGTACTAAACTTGATTCCTGGTCTTATCCACTCCCGGCTTGATCCTTTGGAACAAAAATGCACTTCTTTTTTTTCACAATCACCACTAGTGATGTATCTTTTTACTAGATTATCTCGAATATGAATTCTATTTTGAGTCGCCTTCCATATGAGTGATGAATCCTTACTTGAAATGCTTTTATACCACAATTTGGCCAATATTGTATGTTTTTTCTTTTATTCGTAATATCCATCTCGAACAATGCCGAATACATTGATTTTATTGAGAAATTTCCATCCTTAGAAACTTTTCACTTTAGAGCAATGTGGTTCCGTTATCTCCATTTTGTACCCCCATAATAAAATCCACAATTCTAGAAATTCTCTAAATTCTTTTTTGTCAAAAACTTTTTTCCATCTAAAATCCCAAACCCACAAATTATTAATTCTTTTTCCCATGTCCTCCACTTTATCTTTTCTGCAAAAATAACTTATAAATCTTGAACAATTTATCTCTTAATCTCATTCGCCTATCAGTCTATGGATCTTTCCAAAATTGAACTAAATTGCATTTTCCTAATGAAAAAAAGAAGCAGATTTTGCAAAATATCCCACTACCAACTTCTTTCCAAATACTTTGAAAATCTCTCCACCATATCGATTTACTATTATCACGTCCCCTCATCCTCTCGCCATTTCCCAACTCCCATGCCTAGACTTGAGAAATCTAACCCATAATGAATTTTCCCCACGTACCCATCTGCACACCCATTTACAAATAAGAGCTAAATTAAAAACTCTCAATCTCTCACCTCAACACCCCCTTCATTCTTAGGCCTACATACACTTTCTCATTGTACCCATGCTATTTTGTTGCTATTTTCTTTCTCTCCCCAAATAAATCTTTTTTCAAATTTAGTAAGGGTTGGTAACTGGAGCTTTAAAGAACGAAACATAGTAAATCGGCATCGACAATAGCACCAAATTAAGTAGTGTTATTCGACCTCCAAATGACATATTTTTGCTTTCCCATCTTGCCAATTTCTTCCGAGACCTATCAACAAGGGTTGCCAACACTCTTTTCTTCTATGATTTGCACTAATTGATAACCCAATATATGTGAATGGAACCGTCCCAATATTGCATCCAATAATATTTGTGAATTTTGACCTTTCGTTTATATAAATATTTAAATCATAATAAACTTTTGATATAATTTACCTTAAGCCTGAGGCAAAGTAGAGGGTTACTTATTATTAAGAATTAGTCCATTACAAGCCCAAGGGAGAGGAGAAAGGCGAAGAATTATCTTATTATTAATAATAACAAAATAAGAAAATCAAGTTAAGAAAGCGAAATTGGGACCAGCCTGGGCCTGGCGTCAAACTTTCAGTGCCACGTGACGTCCCTCATTGATGATTTACTCCTCCACCCTCTCCACTTTTATTATTTTTGTTTAATTAGTCAATAAAAAATATTATGAAGAATTGTATATTATAAAAATTTATGTGAAAGAAATAAATAATTTTTTATATGTTTAAAAGTAAGTTGAAATTTATAAAATATATTTAAATTAATAATAATAAATTGATGGATAGTATGTCAAATGATTATATTAGTTACGTATATAATTATGTAAAAAGTTAAAAATATATAAATATAAAATTATAAAGTTCGAGAGAGAATAAAAATTAATGTTTATAATAAATATTTTAATTATTGAATGTGTTAAGTGATTTATATACGATAGATAGATAATTATATATGAGATTGAAAAGGTAGAGTTAAAAAAAAGGTAAATTTGAACAAAAATATTTTGCGTTAAGTTTATTTAAAATTTTGTAATCCAAAACTTTGATAATTAGATTTGAAAATATAAATAAACAACGTACATCAATGATGTTTCATCTTATTTTTATTTAAGAAGTATGAATGTATAAATATTAAAAAAAAAAAAAGGATAAACAATTATGATTTAAAAATAGTATATCGGTATTAATTAATAAATTACTACTGACCGTGACCGTCACAAAGATAAAAGGGCCATCTTCTCTGAGTAAACCCACATTTATTACAGAACCCAAAATCACACTGCCATTAACAACCCCCCTTTCTCTTCAAATTCAAAATATCCATATAATTAATCGATATATATAGATATCAGCCTATACATACATATACGAAAGATGGCGTCTGGCATGTTACCGTTTGGTCCGGTGGTGGTCCGAGCAGCTGGCATCACCTCCGCCGACGACCGGAAACCTGATCAAACCAGAAACTGGTGGTCCCCACTCTTCGGATTTTCATCTGAGCCGGATTACATAGACAAGAAGATCGAACCGGATCCGGTTCGAGCTCCGAAGAAACGGTTCGTCCCGGGGACTTTCACTGAGGAGAAAGCGAAGCAGCTCCGGCGGATGACTAATGATGCGACGTCGTCTCACGACTCTATGTATCACTCCGCTATTGCTTCTAGACTCGCCTCCGATTTCTCCGATCGTCGTACGGCTCCTTGATTCTATTTCTTTTTACTATTTTAATATTAGAATATTGTAAAATAAATATTGTATTGGAATATAAAAATGTGATGATGTGGATGTAGTGGGATAAGCATGTAAGTTTTTATTAATGTATGCTTATAATTAATTAGTTATATGTAATTGTAATGTGGATTACTCAAACTATACGCAATATTTGTTGTTTTATTTATTTTCTAATTGATTAATGATTGTGATATTTAACTAATTGGCCTAAGTCTTGGGCCCTTTTGGGTCATTATTTCAATAAATTAATAATGATGTGTTTTATTGGTTAGATATGGGAGCTTGAGCAATAATTCATTAAAGCTTTCAAATTAGTCCATCACTATGTTGAAATTGATTTTGTGTTGTGCTAAGTCTATAAGCTTTTTGAATTAGTCTATTAATTATAAGCATTTACAGCTTACAACTGTTAGATAAATTTTTTCTTTAAAACAACTTATGAATTATTAGATACGATGTTAGGAATTTATGAATTTTTTATATATAAGTTTCAAAATCATAACTTATTATCAAGAGCTTATAAATAAAATCTTTAAGCACTAAAAAGTTATAAATCTTCTTAAAATGAATTAGCCAAACGGCTTCTTGGCTCTTGTATACACCTTTTCAATTCACCCAAACAAAACAAAAAACAAATAAAAGCACTTGCGACATTGTTATTAGCTTGTATCAATCAGTTTGTAGTTTTTCCTAGAAAAAAAAAGTCTACCATGACTATTGATTTATTCCTCAAAGTGATTTTTTTTTTCCATGTTTCTGAATTTATGATTACATGATCATAAATTATGTATTAATATATTTGATTTAAGTTTTTTTCTGATAATGTAACGGCTCTATTTAATGGTTGTAAAAATTCAAACCATTTCAAGTCAACAATATTTTGTAACCAAATTTTCAATTATTTATATATCACTATTAATTGTAAGGGATTTCTTTTTTATCAAAACTAGAGAAGTTGAAAAATTTGTGGCATATAAAAAGTAGTAGGTAGCACCATTCTGTATAATATAAATAATGATATAAGTCGAATTTGGGGTCGAATAAAATTAAGTTAAGTGTAGGCTGAACGTAAGCATTAATTTTAAAGGAAAAATTATATATACAGTAGATCACATCACTTATTGTGGTGTAATTGTCAAAAGAATCCTCCACTTTTGAAAATTATTAATACCCCACTCTTGTCTATTTGTAAGATTTATTATAAGGACAAATTATAAAAATATTTAAATACATGTGTATAAATATCTTATGAACTACAATTTTTCTTAAATTGCCTCGATTCTAAAAAAATAGTATTTTGAGAACATTTTATAATGGAATCAACAATCTCAATCCATTTACATTACATATTATGATTTTTTCCACATTCATATAAAAAACACACCCAGTGGATTGTGTGGCATATGATTTTGGTTGCAGCATAATTTTACCCGTATTTTGAGGTACCGACCATAATTTAAAGAAAGTTTTCAACGTCAAACCCATCACTAGTATCTAGAAGCTCCACTTGCTAGAATATGCTTTGCGTATCAGGATACTTAGCACAACTTCACAATTTATGGGCAAGGAGATAAAGAAATATCATTACTATTTTGTCTTTATTTATTTTTGGGAAAAAAAATAATTTATTGCATGTTTTTAGTATGACATTCAATGCATATTCATATCAACTTTTGTATACAACATGTAATGAAATGTTGTTAGTGGTTTATTCAAATAAGTGAAACATCAAAAATCTACATTTATAGGAAGATTTTAGATTTCATGTAGTATATATCATTAATTTATTGGCAACATATATATATATATATACTCTAATTGAAGACTAAATCTTAAGGAATTCAGGACATCTACTTCACAAAAAGATTCTTCCTCTTGAGTACTCAAATACATGTCTAGAGAGATGGATGACATGTCTAGAATCTAGATTGAATATGAAGCAATCAGAGTCGTGTTGATTCCCATTGAAGGATTGTCTTTAGCCTCGTCAGTTATGGTAACTTAAACTGATTTAACTCTTTTGTGTGGTTTGCAGATTATTACACAAAAGCAAGTTTTACCTAATACACCCTAAGGATAGTGGCGGTGAGTTTTCCCCGTGACCTAAAAAAAAAGCAATGAAAGTCATGTCACATGAATGTGTCCTTTTCATGCATCACATTTTGATAATTGTTCAAGACTTCAAAATAAATCTTATTAATTCATAGTGGTGTCTCATTCATATGCACGACCATAGAAATATTAGAAATTGATCAGTTGTAGGGATAGCAACGGGGCGGTTCCAGGTCCAACCCGCAGGTACCCGGATTCGAAATTAGAATCCCATGTAAAATTCTTTTTTTCCTTATTTAATTTTCTACCTAGTCGATTACTCATCTAAATTGAATTTATATAAGAAAATAATTTTACATAAACATTATTATAACCATTATATGAGCACAAAATATGATAGCAAAATGCAATCAGATTAACTACATTGATATACCATACAATTTTTTTTAAAATTAAGAACTTATACAGTCTCTTCATAAATCTATACCAAATTATGTTAACTTTACAAAATTAGCTTAAAATACAAATAAGAACAAAATTCTCTAAATACAACCATCGCACGTAATTTCACTATATCTTTCGCATCAAAATAAAAATTAGAACGATTTTGTATTTATTTTACAACACATTAGTTTTACAAAACGTTGTAATAGTTTTACATAATAGCATAAAACTTAGTACGATTTCAAAATAAATCAAATAAAAGTATATTTTATGTTTATGGCATTAATATATGTATTGCTTTGACCTATGTATTATGTAAATCAATTTCTTAAAATGGGTCGAAATCAAATTCAATATATTGGTACATATTTTAATTTAATAAAAGATCGAGGGACAATTACACTAACATAATGGATTTAATATTCATACAATTTGTGGATTTGATATTTATTTTCCTTTGCAAGGTTTTAACCTGACAAATATTTTTAATTGATTTTGGTTAGTTGAATGGTCGTAGTGTTTAGTAAAATATCTAATATTAATTTTAATAAAAAGAAATAAAAAAAAAAAATTAAGACGGTTCTGAGTTGGACCCGGAACCAAAAACCTAAGAACCGTTTAGTTGGACCTAGAACCGCTTAGCATTTAGAGAACCGTAACTGACGGGGCGGTTCCGGGTCCAACGCATAATTGTTGCCATCCCTAATCATTTGTATCATTGCCAAAATACTATTTTGAAATTGTAAAATAATTTTACAGAATTCTATGTACAAAATTTCTCGCTTTCAGTGAGACACTACAGAATTCAGTTTAACCATTCAAAGATATTAATATATCACTAAAAATAAATAAAATCAACATAAAAACGTGTTCTGGACTCCTTAGTCTGTGTTTCAAGACTGGTCGAATGGGGAGCCAGTAGCATATTGATGGTGTGCATTGTCCATCACAATACCAACGACATTCCCGGGCATATCTAGTGCATGAGCTTTCACTATTGCTAGTGATCAAACTGGCTCTCGCCATTTCACATCCGATTGTTGAACCCCTTCCGCTTCCCTCCCGATAATTAAATGATAACCAAGTCTATAAATAATGATTAATAAAGTGGTCAAATATCATATAAATATAATAACGAGACTGTAAGTCCAAAATAAATTGCATTCAAACTGTGAGATTGAGATTCTATTATTTATTGGAAATAAATAATAAATGATAGGAATTTTAAAATTTATTTCTAATATTTCCCATGTTTGTGTGTGTATAGTTGGAAAAATTATTTGAGATGATTAACATTTCGGTGAATGCGACCATTACCCTTAATCTCTGGTTCAGTTGTGTGTGGATCTTTCTCGCATAGTTTATCTAGATTTATGTGTGATGGACTTATCGTAATTTATGAGACAATAGTAATTATTTATATTTATATCTCTCTTAAATTAATTTAATGATTAATTCATAGTCCAATTACTATATCGTATAGGCTCACATATATATTTGAAGGGTCGCATAGTAACTCCCCGAAAATATACCGACTATTATAATTAATTAAATAATTGGAGGTGATGAAGTATCCGTTATCATTATATATATTATAGCAAAGCGGTCCGTTAACTACAATGCTAATTTTGACTTCAAATTCTAATTTTCTAGAATTTTGAATTATTTTAATATAATTAAAATTCTTATTGATTGCTTTTTCAAATATCAATAAATTAATTATAATTGATAATTTCCTAATTTAGTGCATAACCGAAATGGAAAGAGTTTTAATAAGGAGATGCATTGCAAAATTGAAAGACCAAATTCGTCAGATTTATTTTCCATCACCTTAATAGTGATTCTCCAAAATTTTCTCCCATTTTGATTATAATATTATTATTATATATTTCAGAAAAAGTATTTGACAATTTTGATCATATTAAGTTCAAATTCAAATTTTCTCCCACTTTGATTATCTTCTACTATATTATAGCAATGATTCGGTTACTTTTTTTCAAAATGCTAATTTTATAGGATTTTTATTTTTTTAAAAAACATAATAACTGCCAATCTTTATCCATAATTAAGGAGCGGTTGTTTCAAAATTCAAACAAAAGACTGAACCCAATTAGTTTATGCTTGATCAATGGTACAATACCCTCAACATTCTTATGCAGTGTTTCAGGTAATTAAAAAAATATATATGAAGATACATTTGTTCATAATAAATTTGTGTGTGCAGTTTTCCATGTAAAGAAATCAAATAAGGTGCATATTTTGGCCTTCTTTTTGCATTTCTTTATGCGGTGGGTCTTATGTTTTTTCTATTGTTTAATTCAGAGATATTGTTTTTGTAAGAATATTTCCATATATCTGTCGGGCCGGGGCATGGGGGCCCTTGGGGTTGGGGATTCAACCTTTTGGACAAAGAATATTTCCATATATCAATGGAAATAATTTCTCCATTTAGTATTTCCATATCAATTACGATATCAATGGAAATAATATGAGTCAATGGAAATAATCTCTCCAAGAATATTTCCATATCAATTATGATATCGATGGAAATAATCTTTCCATAATATGGTCCATGTCAAAGATTTTAGACCAAAATTATAACGTATAATTAAGGCTAAAATCTTAAAATTACCTACAATAGTAGGATTGTGATCTTGCCCATTGATGGTTATGGGGCTATAAATACGGAGGTTTTGGGGTCCCTAAGTTCATACTCACATTCATAAACCAACACCATCTCGGGGTGAGTTTGAGAGCTTAGAAGAACCTCGAAATATTCGCCGGAGTTAAAGTTCGAAATCGCCGGAAAACTTAACAATGGCTGGAGGTAACTCGATCTTTATTCGCTTCCGCTTTAATGTGTTCATACTTGTTTAGAACACTTTCGTATGTATAGCTTTGATTTATCTAACATTTGGTATCAGAGCATATATATTACCTCTGCCTTGCTTAAGAATTATTTATGGTGTGGAAAATGTCTTTGTTGTTAAATATACGTATAGATGCATATTACACTGTCATGTACTTTCAACAATGTAGCAGTGGTACATGCAAAAATCCACTACTTTCTTTTCTTACATTTAAGTGGCATAATTGTCCTTTTGCATGAATACGTGAGTGGGCTCTTGTAATGATGTATGGTGTTTAATGCACTTTCAATTTCCGTAATTTCCTTTGCATAAACGTGGCTGGCATCTTGTATTTTGTGTGTGGGCTTTTCCAATTTAACATGCAAAATCTTTTGGAGATTGAAATATTATGGATTCATGTTTGGGCAGTATGGCTTTTAATCTCTTATTATTAACATGATATATGTTGGCATATATATTGTTTCATTGATACATGATATTCAATTTATTTGCATTATTAAGAATTTTATGCAAATATTTAGTTTAATTATATGTATTGCTATACCGTTTATTTATTTAGAAGTTATATTTTAATCGACATATAACATTTAGCAATGGTTAGCACAATATAATGGTTTGTTATATTGATCCATATGGTCTTGGTTAATTAGAGATAGCCACAGCATCGCTTATTAATCGAGATGACATATTGATATCAAATAAACAAAGTTGTAGTTAATCATATGATATATTATGAAATTTACCCACCGGAATTTTGTAATATTATTTATGATTAATTAGGATAAAATATCAAATTATATTTCCTAATTAACCCACAGGTATTAGGAAAAGGAACATATTTTGATAGTTTTATCATGATAGTATGGGTCTAATGGAATTAGAACTTTAGCCCACAGGCAAGTTTTATGTATATAGATTCATTTAGTAAAAACATGTTTGTACATTGGTAAAACATGATATAGTTATAACCTTCAAAACAACATTCAATAAGCATGTTTAATTTTGTAAATTATGTAATTGCAGCTAGTCAACCTGTTAGTTACTCTGATGTAAAATGTGATGTTCCCGAACTCAAGGGTGACAACTTTAAGGTCTGGAAGGAAAGAGTTCTTCTTCATTTGGGATGGATGGATATTGACTATGCCATCAGAAAGCCTGAACCACCTGCAATCACTGAGGTGAGTACCCCAGATCAAGTTGATCTTTATGAAAAGCGGGAGCGATCTAATCGCCTCTGCGTTATGTTCATAAAGACCAAAGTATCTGCTGGAATTAGGGGTTCTATTGAGCAATATGACAATGTTCGTCTCTTAATGAAAGCAATAGACGGACAATTTGTCACTTCGGATAAGGCTTTGGCAAGTACCCTTATCATGCAATTCTCATCCATGAAGCTTACTGGGATAGGAGGTGTGCGTCATCATATCATGCGCATGAGGGATATTGCGGCTCAATTAAAAACTTTAGAAGTTGATATGTCAGAAACCTTTCTGGTTCACTTTATTTTGTGCACTCTAACCCAACAATTTGGCCCTTTTAAGATCTCTTATAACACACATAAGGATAAATGGTCAATTAATGAACTTCTAACCATGTGTGTTCAAGAAGAGGGAAGGTTGGTTGTGGAAGAGGGTGAGAAAGTGAATCTAACTTTCTCCGAAAGGAAGAAGAAAGATCGTGCCAAAGACAAAGGCAAGATCTCTGTCAAACCAGACATTAAGAAAGAGTCAAAGTGTTTCTTTTGCAAGAAGAAAGGACACATGAAGAAAGAATGCTCTAAGTTCAAAGATTGGCTTGACAAGAAAGGTATTCAACTTTCGTTTGTATGTTATGAATCAAATCTAACAAATGTTGGTCATAATACTTGGTGGATTGACTCTGGTTCTACAATCCATGTTTCAAATATCTTGCAGGGTATGCAAAACCTACGGAAGCCAGTGGGAAGTGAGCAATACATCCATTCAGGAGGAAGGATGAGCTCACATGTGGAGGCTATTGGTTCTTGCAATTTGGTGTTAAGTAGTGGTTTTATTTTGCATTTGGAAAAGACTTTTTATGTTCCTAGTTTCTCAAGGAATTTAATTTCAGTTTCAAGACTTGTACCTTTTGGTTTTAACTTTAACTTTTCGGTTAATGGTTTTACATTATTCAATAAATCCGAAATTGTTGGTTATGGTACATTTTCTGATGGTCTTTATTCAATTACATTGCAAAATAACGTTGCTCATAACTCCTTGAATGTAACTGCTGGATTGAAACGTAATATTGTGAATGAAAATTCTTCTCTTTTATGGCACCGGAGATTGGGACATATCTCCATTTTGAGAATTAAACGGTTGGTAGATGAAGGAGTACTTAGTACTCTTGATTTTACTGATTTTGAGACTTGTATAGATTGCATTAAGGGAAAGCAAACTAACAAGTCTAAAAAGGGTGCAAAGAGAAGTACTGAGTTGTTAGAAATCATACATACAGACATTTGTTGTCCTGATATGGACGCAAGTAGTCCGAAATACTTTATCATCTTTATTGATGATTTCTCACGATATATGTATCTCTATTTACTTCGTTCTAAGGACGAAGCTTTAGACGCCTTCAAAGTTTTCAAGGCTGAAGTAGAGAAACAATGTGGTAAACAAATTAAGATAGTGAGATCAGATAGAGGTGGAGAGTATTATGGTAGATACACTGAGAATGGACAAGCACCTGGACCATTTGCGAAGTTTCTTCAAGAACATGGGATTGTTGCCCAATACACTATGCCTAGTACTCCGGACCAGAATGGTGTATCAGAAAGAAGAAACCGAACTTTAATGGACATGGTGAGAAGTATGAGGAGTAATCGAAAACTTCCTCAATTCTTGTGGACTGAAGCACTAAAGACGGCTGTGTATATATTAAACCGAGTTCCAACCAAGGCTGTCTTAAAGACACCTTTTGAGTTATTCAAAGGTTGGAAACCCAGTTTGCGACATATACGCGTTTGGGGATGCCCGTCCGAAGTGAGAATTTATAATCCACAAGAAAAGAAACTAGATCCTAGGACTATCAGTGGGTATTTCATTGGATATGCTGAAAAGTCTAAGGGTTATAGATTCTATTGTCCATCTCACAGTACTAGGATTGTGGAATCAAGAAATGCGAAATTTCTTGAGGATGACTTGATTAGTGGGAGTGACCAACTGCATGACTCAGTCTCTGTGTTGGATCACAATGAAGCTCAACCTTCTACTTCAAGTGATAGACTGATTATCATACACACTCCTCAGGCTCAAACGAGTGTAAGACAACCAGTCGTTGAAATTCCACAAGTTAATGCTGATCCATTAGATCATGTTGTTAATCAAGACAATGTTGATCAATCAATTGAGCAACCGGTTGAACAAGTCGCTCAAGAAAATGATGAAACAACATTAAGAAGGTCTACTAGAGAAAGAAGATCGGCAATACCTAGTGATTATGAAGTGTATTTGCAAGAAACGGACTACAATATTGGAGCCGAGAATGATCCTGAAACGTTTTCACAAGCTGTAAGTTCTAAAGAATCTAACTTATGGCACAAGGCCATGATTGAGGAGATGAACTCTTTGTCAACTAATAAAGTCTGGGATCTCGTCGAGTTGCCTGATGGTGTAAAAGCCATTGGATGCAAATGGGTCTTTAAAACAAAGAAAGACTCACAAGGCAATATCGAGAGACATAAGGCAAGACTTGTAGCAAAAGAGTTCACTCAAAGAGAAGGAATCGATTACACAGATACATTTTCTCCTGTGTCAAAGAAAGATTCACTTCGCACAATTATGGCATTAGTAGCTCACTTTGATTTTGAGCTACATCAAATGGATGTGAAAACGGCATTCCTTAACGGAGATCTAGAGGAAGATGTTTACATGAAACAACCTGAAGGATTCTCCTCTAGTAATGGTGAGCATTTAGTCTGCAAGCTTAATAAATCCATTTATGGTTTAAAACAAGCCTCCCGCCAATGGTATTTAAAGTTCCATGGCATCATCACTTCATTCGGTTTTGAAGAGAATGTCATGGATCAATGCATATACCAGAAGGTTAGTGGGAGTAAGACATGTTTTCTTGTTTTATATGTGGATGATATTTTGCTAGCAACTAATGATAATGGATTGCTATATGAGGTGAAACAATTTCTTTCAAAGAACTTTGATATGAAAGATATGGGTGAGGCATCTTATGTCATTGACATTAAGATCCATAGGGAAAGATCACGAGGCATTTTGGGTTTGTCTCAAGAGACCTATATCAACAAAGTTCTGGAGAGATTTCGGATGAAGGATTGTTCACCAAGTGTAGCACCTATTGTGAAGGGTGACAAATTCAGTCTGGATCAATGCCCAAAGAATAACCTTGAACGGGAACGAATGAAGGATATTCCATATGCTTCCGCTGTAGGAAGCCTTATGTATGCTCAGGTTTGTACCAGACCTGACATTGCATATGATGTTGGAGTATTGGGTAGATATCAGAGTAACCCAGGCATTGACCACTGGAAAGCTGCAAAGAAGGTTATGAGATACCTTCAAGGAACAAAAGACTACATGCTTATGTTCAGATGGATCGGTGAATTAGAAGTGGTTGGCTACTCTGACGCTGACTTCGCTGGCTGCATGGATTCAAGAAAATCCACTTCAGGATATGTTTTCATGTTAGCTGGTGGAGCCGTGTCTTGGAGAAGCACTAAGCAGACATTGACTGCTACTTCTACTATGGAGGCTGAGTTTGTATCGTGTTTTGAAGCTACATCTCATGGTGTTTGGTTGAAGAGTTTTATATCTGGGCTTAAAGTAGTCGACTCTATTTCTAAGCCACTAAAGTTGTATTGTGACAATTCAGCTGCTGTTTTTATGGCTAAGAATAACAAAAGTGGAAGTCAAAGCAAACACATCGACATTAAGTATCTAGCCATAAGAGAACGTGTTAAAGATGGCAAAGTGGTCATCCAACACATTAGCACTGATTTGATGATTGCCGATCCTTTGACTAAAGGCATGCCACTAAAGAAATTTAAGGATCATGTAGAAAACATGGGACTTGGTTCCATGATGTAATCTTTCGATGTACGATACATTATTTTCAATAAACTCTTATTCAGTTGATATTTCTCATATGGTTGTGCACATTCATTTAATTAAATGAGAGATATTATTGCGTGGACCTACAATAAACATACGGCTTAAAGATTAAGAGCTGTTAGTAGAGAGACTTAATATATTGTAATACATGGAAGATAATACTCGTTTTCAGAGAACCTATCGCCATGATTCATATATTTTGTTTTCTCATGTTGAGTGCTTCGTTACATGGACCAAGTGGGAGAATGTAAGAATATTTCCATATATCAATGGAAATAATTTCTCCATTTAGTATTTCCATATCAATTACGATATCAATGGAAATAATATGAGTCAATGGAAATAATCTCTCCAAGAATATTTCCATATCAATTATGATATCGATGGAAATAATCTTTCCATAATATGGTCCATGTCAAAGATTTTAGACCAAAATTATAACGTATAATTAAGGCTAAAATCTTAAAATTACCTACAATAGTAGGATTGTGATCTTGCCCATTGATGGTTATGGGGCTATAAATACGGAGGTTTTGGGGTCCCTAAGTTCATACTCACATTCATAAACCAACACCATCTCGGGGTGAGTTTGAGAGCTTAGAAGAACCTCGAAATATTCGCCGGAGTTAAAGTTCGAAATCGCCGGAAAACTTAACAATGGCTGGAGGTAACTCGATCTTTATTCGCTTCCGCTTTAATGTGTTCATACTTGTTTAGAACACTTTCGTATGTATAGCTTTGATTTATCTAACAGTTTTGAGTAGTTGATAATGCAAGTGGGTCAGGTTTATTGTTTTCTATTGTTTCAGATATTTAAAGAAAAAAAATAATGTATTGTATCTTTACGAGGATAAGTATATGGAGTTTAGGGTGAGTTAGAAATCAAGAGTTGGCCAAACAACAAGGGTGGCAAACTACAAAGCTGCTTTAGTCATTAAGATTTGATCGTTTTTAATTACTACTTCATTTTTGTAACACTTAATTTAGTTGGTGGAATAATGTTATCTTTTATGGGTATCACCTTTAGGGATTGTAATTTTTTTCTTACATGTTGTATATTGATGTCGGGATCTCAATGAAATACTATTTTTCGTGTATATATCATTTAATTTGAGATAGTCAATTACATATTTATAAGACTAGGTACATTTACATGATGAGCATCAAGATTTACAAATACATTTAAAACTATTCATTGATTGTTTCTATATTTTAAGAATTATAAAATAAGAACTTCAAAAGCTATACATATTCAATGCAAGAGCAATTTAAAAGATGATGATAGGTCTCAAGTGCTTGATCATGTAAGTCGTGTATTGATCATAAATCATAATCTATTTATGTTCAGCACGAATATTAATAAAAATTTAGATATAAGTCTGTGTTTATTTAGTCTAAAGTATATCTTAAAATAGAGATTATTTAAGCTTTGTGATGTGGGACTTTGACTAATAGCAAATTAATTCCAACTGAGTTTGGCAACTTATAGATGTTCATTAGTGTCATCCAGTGGCATGTTTTGGCTGCCAATATTAATAATATAAGTTGCTTTTTACTATTTATAAATGATATAGCATAACCTTAATAATATAAGTTGCTTTTTACTATTTATAAATGATATAGCATAACCTCGTAGATGGCCCAAGATCCTTCTACCTCGTATGGGACCGTACGACCCTGAGTGGGCCATACGACCCTGATGTAATCATTTAGGCATATTTACCAAAAAGTCTCTGATCTAATTATGCTTATTTGCATTACACTACCTAACCCGCGTGTTTTTATTGGGTCAAACCCGCTGTTGCCCTAACCCGGGCAATCTGGGACGTATATTCTGGGGACACGTGTAAGACATCCCGTATGTTCCGCTATCATCCGTACATTGGGTACTGTTCCGTATAGAAAAAGGACTTTTGACTGACTGAACAGTACCTCGAGAGTACACAGTACGATCTGACAGTACGTTCCCACTATTCTATAAACCGAGTTAAGAACCTCGTATATGACCTTAATCACAACTTTGAACTACGTTTAGACTTGATCCTTTTAGAAAGGTACGTAGGTAGCTCAGTACGTCTGAGTGCAGTCTATATCCATTATACGACCCTCCTAGGTCTTATTCGAGCCTGGGCTTGATTTGGCCCGTAAGCATTTTACGAGTTATATCAATAAATATTTATGATGTATAAAAATACTTCTAGAAAAAAATCCTTACTTTTTTGCAAAAAAAAGGACATATATGTATCAAATTCTAAACATTATTATTTCACCTTTTAAAATTTTTATTTAAACTAATTTGATCGTGCATAACACGGGGAACACGCTAGTTTATATTATAACAAAGCAGTGTGAGACCCATTTGAGCTCACTTCTAATTTTTTAGAATTTTGATTTATTTTAATATTTATAAATAACTTAAATGATTCATTGACATTTATAATAAAATTACCTTTCCAAATTCATTAGTGTTCCATGTATAATCATGCTCTTAAATCACTTTAAATTTTCATATTAACCAGACATCATTTTTAAAGCGGGATTACATCCTGCAATCTTTCTAATTGAAATGGTAATGATTATATTTAAATTTTAAATTTTAGTCAAAATATCATTAATTATTATATAAAGATTTTCTTTTTAGGAAAGATGCTTAATCACACCAAGAAATTAGGAACTCAAATTAGGAATTTATGAAGATTTTAAGCAATCAAATATGCTGCTCATTCAAAATAATTGTTAAAGCTTGCAAGTACAAATGAGTCGTGAAACATAATTCCTCACAAATATTATAAGTTGGTTTCTATTTTGATTTGATTTCTTCCAGCAATTTTTATTTGTTTATTTGTAATTTTTATGTTAGTCTAATGCTTTTTTGTCATTCTCTATATAGTTTTTTTTGTTGAGTTTTAGATCTGGTTATAGTTTTGTTTTTATCCTTAAATTCTATGTCCTTTGTATTTTGTATTTCAATTTCATCCTACCAGATTTTCATGGATTCTTACACATACGTTAAGTACAATTGCTTTGATTAAAAAGTTAATTTCTTTCATTTAATTAAATTGAATTCTATCGACAACTTCCATTGATTGGGTGCACTTACGAAGATCAAATGAGGAATGAGTTTTATCTTTTCATTTTGTTTAGAATTAGTGTTTTAGCTTTCTTATTTTACCACAAACTCTAATAGCCTTTTATATTCGTAGTTTTAATTTTTAGTTTGATTTATTTCTAGATATTTGGTGATGTTACGTAGTGTGTTAGGTGTCATATTTTGATAAAGTGGAATATAAGGATGTTATACATTTTGTATTTATGTTTTTCTCAGCATTTTTCCTGTTTAATTTATATAACATTTGCATATTTAAGACAACATTCATAATTTTTTTATATTTTATTTCCAAAAGTTGTGAAGTTTCGATCTCATTGTCCAAAAGGTTGAATCCCCACCCCCAAGGGAAGTTTCGATCTCATATTCCAATGAATGGGAAGTTACATGCAAAGTATAGGCACACTAATATATAGAATTTTTAATTGTATTTTATCTCTCATTTTTTGTCAAGAATGCTCAAATAGTTGTAAGTTGTTTTATCTATGTTTTTGGTATTCATGTAGATTTTATACTCGGGTAATTGGAATTTTTAATTATTAAATTTTTTTTCTTCTTTTACTGAAAATTGGTACACGGGTAATTAATGGAATGTTAGTTCCAGCCCGAGCATCTATATTGCAAGATTAGAACGTTCTCTTATTATAAGTTTCAATTACAGATAAGTTACAATTACTGAAGTTATAATTGCAATAAGTCACATAATTTAGATATTATTAATTATGACTTTAGGCTTTGTTTTTCTACTTTTATATGTTTCTAACAGCTAACTATCTAATTTTATGCACCTACATATCATGAAACACTGAAGTTCACTTCTACCTACATTAACTATAGTATAATTATATAGAGTGTGCTTCTTTTTATTTTCATTCTAATAATTATGAATGGTGCAAAATGGATTAATTGATATTATGATTTATTTAATTTATATAAATTAAGTAACTTGCTTCACTAATTTATAATTAGCGTTTTGTGAAAATATTTTATAAATTATGGTCTAAAAGATTAGTACAAAATGGTATCATTTAGTGCGGGAAAAATATTTTTTTGTAATGTCCTCATTCTAAAATTTCAATTTCAATTCCATGTCTGAAGACAACCTTGGTGTTTTCATACTTTCTACTTTTGTGGGATTGTTCATATTTTCAAGGAGAGATATTTCAATTATGAGAATCGTTTTTCCCATTATTTTTTGAGTTTTTCGATTCTAATATTTTTTAAAAGTTAAAGAATAATACCATATTTTCCAGGCCAAGTATTGAAAACCTAAAGAAATGTTATAATGGGTGAACTCTCATATATCATGGTAATCCCTTTTAAAAAATTTATCGATATCGATGAGGACATATCCGTTATATTTGTTATAGAGCTTCTTATAACCTTTTTACATGTTAGCAATCAACTGTTTTACACTAAAAACAACTCACATTTTTTGGATGCTAATAAGTAATAAGACATAAAACTTAATGCATCGAAGAGTTTTTGTTAAGTTTGTTTTTAAACCTTTTTTTTGTGTATCTTTACACTTTATGATATTCAATACAGTAAAACCTCTATAAATTAATACTCTATAAATTAATAAACTTTCTAAAATAATAAAATCTTTCGGTCCCGACTTGGGCTTTTGTAAAAAATCATCAAATTCGATAAGATAATAAGATAATAATTTTTTGGAAAATACCTTTATAAATATTAGGTCCCATTAAAACTCTAAATTAATAATTCATAAATATTACAATTATAAATATTATGGTAATTTGCTAAAATATGAATCTATTGTTACTTGATTTTTTTTAAATTTTAAATCTAATTGGATTTCATCCCTAAATATTTTAATTGCAGCCAAGAGTTCCGGTGTCGAGTTCTCTAGCTGCAACAAAAAATTGTGAATATAATAATTAATTGTATACAATGAATTGATATATGCGTCCATGAATATAATAGTTAATTGTATACAATGAATTGATATTATATATGAATATATTTAATTAGTTACAAAGAATGGGTTGATGCATGAATCAATGAAACATATATGAATTCATTTATTTTCAATACATATGTACTAAATTTGCTGAATTTAAAAATCAAATATTAATTTATTGATATATTAATATCTCTCTAAATTAATAAAATTTCATGGTCCCAAGGTTATTAATTTATAGATGTTTTACTGTATATACTTTACCACCGTGCTTTACAATAGTTAGTCTGTATCATGATGTTTGAAAAAGTTATGCACAATTTTATTTTTAAATAAAAATAATTATAAATTAAAATATTTCAAATTTGAATTGAATAATATTAATGTTATAAGTTATATATAAATTAGTATATAATATGCATAGCACAGGCTATATGCTAGTGTTAAAATATAAAATATTAAAATATTCTTCAATAAATATATATATATGGATTACACGTATCAAATATTTATGTATATGAAATAAAAGATAAAATATAATTTGAACAGAAAATTTCCTCCCGTGTTCACGCCACGTTAAAATTAAGCATCTAATGTAACTTGACTTTTAGGTAGATAGGAGACGAAAAATATGTCATCATTTAATAATTAAGTACGAATATATATTGAAAGTTAAAGTGAGAAAGTTTGACTAAGGAAATGGAGAATAAACAAGAGTTATAGATATATGGTCTAATATGAATATAAATTAATTATTCGAGAGTAAAAGTACTATTAAGTTTTATAAAAAGATTGTAAGATATATGATTTATACCTGATGTGTGTCAAATTGTAAATAGTTAAAATATTATCTCCAGATTGCAAATTAGCCATGGTGATGTGTCATACGAGGAAAAGTGCATACGAGGTGCTTTGCATACGAGGTCCTTTACATATGAGGTGCTTTGCATACGAGGTCCTTTACATACGAGGTGCTTTGCATACGAGGTCCTTTACATACGAGGTGTTTTGTATACGAGGTGTTTTGCATACGAGGCAAATGGTGCCTCAATAATCCATTAAGAAAATGGATGGGTCGGGCCATCATACGACCCGACCCGACAACCCAAGGACACATGGTCCATAGATATAATGACACATGGCAGCTATTATTAGGCCCAACCATCACATCATAAATAGTAACAACATGAGCCTATAAATACCCCTTTACTAGTTTATTTGGAGAGGGAGTTCTCTTGAAAATTAACACCTCATATTCTATACGAGGCAAACTCACAAGCAATTCTCTTTAATATATTAGAACTACGATAGACTTGATCCTAAGTAATTAGGTATGTAGGCAGCTCAATACACTTGAGTGCAGTCTATAATTTTCTTATTTTAGAGTGTTGGTTGACTCCAGAGATCGATTTGGTTCAAATTGACCCGACGAGATTTGAGCTAAATCATTTGGCGCCGTCTGTGGGAAACCACTAAGCTGTCAAACGAATTGACATGGATAAAGAACACCATCGACCACGGAAATAGCCAATGAATTCGGAAGAAGCTGAGCAGATTCGTATCGGTATGCCGCAATCAGTTGAAGAGATACCTGAGAGAATGGTTACAACGACCGAGTCTGAATTCGACAGAAGGGTACAAGAGAAGTTTCAAGAGTGGCTGTTGAAATTATAGCCTCTCACTCCGAAAATCGGAACGACACACCCTCCCCCGAGTACCCCAAGAAGGCAATTCCCAAACTTGACCCGGAAAGGGAACAAGGGGAATATGGACACAAGAGCGGTACTCGGTGACGGCACTTCTCAGAACTTGACCCTGATGGGGTGCAAGGGGAAGAGCGCCGTGAGAGAGGGACACGACGAAAGCTTTTCAGCAGTCGTGGTAACGAACGAGATGAAAGCCTTAGATCGTATGAGTCGGGTCAGAGTGAATCAGATGAGACAGAATAAACATCTTATGTACCGAGTTCTCGTAGCAAATGCAACACTTGCCTCTATACGAGGCAAGATTTATCTCAAGACTTGCCTCTATATGAGGCAAGATTTATCTCAAGACTTGTCTCATATACGAGGCAAGATTTATCTCAAGACTTGCCTCTATACGAGGCAAGATTTATCTCTACACTTGCCTCTATACGAGGCAAGATTTATCTCAAGACTTGTTTCATATACGAGGCAAGATTTATCTCAAGACTTGCCTCTTACACGAGGCAAGATTTATCTCAAGACTTGCCTCTATACGAGGCAAGATTTATCTCAAGACTTGCCTCATATACGAGGCAAGATTTATCTCAAGACTTGCCTCTATACGAGGCAAGATTTATCTCAACACTTGCCTCTATACGAGGCAAGATTTATCTCAAGACTTGTCTCATATACGAGGCAAGATTTATCTCAAGACTTGCCACAAGATTTATCTCAAGACTTGCCTCTATACGAGGCAAGATTTATCTCAAGACTTGCCTCATATACGAGGCAAGATTTATCTCAAGACTTGCCTCTTACGAGGCAAGATTTATCTCAAGACTTGCCTCTATACGAGGCAAGATTTATCTCAAGACTTGCCTCTATACGAGGCAAGATTTATCTCAAGACTTGCCTCTATACGAGGCAAGATTTATCTCAAACTTGTCTCATATACGAGGCAAGATTTATCTCAAGACTTGCCTCATATACGAGACAAGATTTATCTCAAGACTTGCCTCTATACGAGGCAAGATTTATCTCAAGACTTGCCTTATATACGAGGCAAGATTTATCTCAACACTTGTCTCATATACGAGGCAAGATTTATCTCAAGACTTGCCTCTATACGAGGCAAGATTTATCTCAAGACTTGCCTCATATACGAGGCAAGATTTATCTCAAGACTTGCCTCTATACAAGGCAAGATTTATCTCAAACTTGTCTCATATACGAGGCAAGATTTATCTCAAGACTTCCTCATATACGAGACAAGATTTATCTCAAGACTTGCCTCTATACGTGGCAAGATTTATCTCAAGACTTGCCTCATATACGAGGCAAGATTTATCTCAACACTTGCCTCTTATACGAGGCAAGATTTATCTCAAGACTTGCCTCATATACGAGGCAAGATTTATCTCAAAACTTGCCTCTATACGAGGCAAGATTTATCTCAACACTTGTCTCATATACGAGGCAAGATTTATCTCAAGACTTGCCTCTATACGAGGCAAGATTTATCTCAAGACTTGCCTCATATACGAGGCAAGATTTATCTCAACACTTGCCTCTTATACGAGGAAATATTTATCTCAAGACTTGCCTCATATACGAGGCAAGATTTATCTCAACACTTGTCTCATATACGAGGCAAGATTTATCTCTACACTTGTCTCATATACGATGCAAGATTTATCTCAAGACTTGCCTCTTATACAAGGCAAGATTTATCTCAAGACTTGCCTCTATACGAGGCAAGATTTATCTCAAGACTTGCCTCATATACGAGGCAAGATTTATCTCAAGACTTGTCTCATATACGAGGCAAGATTTATCTCAAGACTTGCCTCTATACGAGGCAAGATTTATCTCAAGACTTGGCTCATATACGAGGCAAGATTTATCTCAACACTTGCTTCTTATACGAGGCAAGATTTATCTCAAGACTTGCCTCATATACGAGGCAAGATTTATCTCAAGACTTGCCTCTATACGAGGCAAGATTTATCTCAACACTTGTCTCATATACGAGGCAAGATTTATCTCAAGACTTGCCTCTATACGAGGCAAGATTTATCTCAAGACTTGCCTCATATACGAGGCAAGATTTATCTCAACACTTGCCTCTTATACGAGGCAAGATTTATCTCAACACTTGCCTCTATACGAGGCAAGATTTATCTCAAGACTTGCCTCATATACGAGGCAAGATTTATCTCTACACTTGTCTCTATACGAGGCAAGATTTATCTCTTATAGGTCGAAGTGTCTACGTCGTGCCTTATATACTCTACGACCTGGGGGACTAAATGATGTGTGTCAAATTGTGAATAGTTAAAATATTATCTCTAGATTACAAATTAGCCATGGTGATGTGTCATACGAGGCAAAGTGCATACGAGGTGCTTTGCATACGAGGTCCTTTACATACGAGGTGCTTTGCATACGAGGTCCTTTACATACGAGGTATTTTGTATACGAGGTGTTTTGCATACGAGGCAAATGGTGCCTCAATAATCCATTAAGAAAATGGATGGGTCGGGCCATCATACGACCCGACCCGACAACCCAAGGACACATGGTCCATAGATATAATGACACATGGCAGCTATTATTAGGCCCAACCATCACATCATAAATAGTAACAACATGAGCCTATAAATACTCCTTTACTAGTTTATTTGGAGAGGGAGTTCTCTTGAAAATTAACACCTCATATTCTATACGAGGCAAACTCACAAGCAATTCTCTTTAATATATTAGAACTACGATAGACTTGATCCTAAGTAATTAGGTACGTAGGCAGCTCAATACACTTGAGTGCAGTCTATAATTTTCTTATTTTGGAGTGTTGGTTGACTCCAGAGATCGATTTGGTTCAAATTGACCCGACGAGATTTGAGCTAAATCAATACCCTCTTTTAATTTATGTAAAATAATGTTTTATATGAGTCATTAGTTGGAAAAAGTTCAACATTTTGATAAATTATTAATTGTTCATAATTTTTAAATGTATAAAACTCTTAGTACTTATAAAAATCGGTGATAATTTCAGTTTTAAATAAATGATATTTTGTTTTGTTTTGCAAATAATAAAGTGTTGGAAGCAGTAAGCTTTTAAGCTTACAAAAGCTAGAGCCAAAAAGTGTGTAGTCAATGGTTGACTGAAATTCGAACACCAATCATATCGGGGATATGAAATATTTTTTGATATTCCTGTTCTACTCCGGGAGTAGATGACTTTAGCCTTTCGAATTTCTCGATTCGGGGTTGTAACGAATGAGAAATTAATGGTTAAAGTGAGGGACTTAAATTGGTTCAATTGGGGCTATCCCACATTGGAAAAATACCAAAGGTTAAGCAAGTATATCAACATGAGTGTTTGGAATTGGGTTTGTGGCCTTGGGTCATATCATGTTTGTGTGGGTTGAAAGGGGGGAGGCTATGGTTAACCATGGCTAAACCCCCCTCGCGCGCACACACACACGCGCGCCGCCGCCGCCGCCAACCGACCGGGCGGGTCGGGCCGGGTCATGGGCGTGGGCTTGGGCTTGGGCTTGGGCTCAAGAATATTATCTTTTTGGGCCAAGTTTAATTGGATTATGTTTAATCAATTTGGGCCTAATTTTTTTTCCAACAGAAAATTGGTTAAGGACTTTTCACACATAATATAAAAAATGATGGCCACGTTTTTTATGTTGTTTAAAGTTGTCTTTTATTATGTGTAAACGTTAGGGACGTTTTTGGGTACGTTTTTTTTTAACCCCCAAAAAAAACTGATGGACGTTTACTCACATACTAATGACGATTTTAATTGTGTTTAAATTCCTTGTCCATTTTCGAGCCTATATAAAGGTCTCCCCTCCAGCAGATGGAGAACACACAAACACACAGCTTCTTCTTTGTCTCTCATATCTCACCAGAGTTCATAAGCAAAGTTAGTCTTAGCTTGTTCAATTTTCAAAAGTGGTTTTGAATTCGAGCTGATATATCGTTGTATTTTGGGACGTTGTTTGCATACACCCGTACCACCTAGGCGGGGCAAATTAGCGTTAAGGATAGAGTTTTCTCACCTCGATATTTGTTCTATATTATTTTCAGAATCCGTTTGTATTACGAGCAGCCGGTGACAACAAGCTAATATCATTGTTGTTGATCTCTGTTTCGTTAAACATTCTGAAATGGCATTCGTTCCCACCAACGTTACCGTTCCGGTTTCTGAAGACGCTGCTGCTGCTATTGACTTCGGTCTTGGACCAGGAGCCGGTCTTGGCCTCGGCCTTGGATTCGGTTCTGGTGCCGGGTTCGGTTTCGGTAGTGGTAGTGGGTCTGGTTTTGGCAGTGGCTTTACAAGCGCTGCGGCTGTACTACCGGTGCAGCCTGTTGCTGCGGCTGTACCTACGGTGCAACCTGCGGCTGTTCCGGTTATACCGGCTCAAACTGAAAAGCCGACGAAGTTCAGCGGGGCTGACTTCAAGAGGTGGCAGCAAAAGATGCTGTTTTACCTGACAACGTTGAACCTAGCGAGGTTCTTGACGGAAGACGCTCCGTCTGTGCTAGAAAATTCTGAGGATGTCCAACTGAGGACGGCATACGATGCCTGGAGTCACTGTGATTACCTTTGCAGGAATTACATACTCAGTGGTTTAGACGATTCGCTTTACAGCGATTATCTGTCTATGAAAACCGCCAAAGACCTCTGGGAGGCACTGGATAGGAAGTATAGAACTGAGGACGCCGGACTGAAGAAGTTCGTGGTCTCGAAGTTCTTAGACTTCAAAATGGTGGACTCTAAGTCCGTGGCTAGCCAAGTCCAAGAATTTCAAATTATTATCCATGAAGTTCACGCTAGGACATGGCTTTAAGTGAATCGTTCCAAGTGGGGGCGTTAATTGAGAAGCTCCCGCCTTCTTGGAGTGATTTCAAAAATTACTTGAAACACAAGCGAAAGGAGATGAGTCTAGAAGACTTGGTTGTTAGACTCAGAATTGAGGAAGACAATCGAGCTTCTATCAAGAAAGCTCCTGTTCGGGCAATGGCTAACATTGTCGAGGATCCGGAAAGTTCAAACCGGAAGCGGAAATTCCAAGGGAAATTCCAAGAAAATTCCCAGAAAAAGGGAATAGGTAGACAGGGAGATAACTGTCACAAGTGTGGCCGTAATGGTCACTGGGCTAGAGACTGTACGGAGCCCAAGATAAAGAATAAACAGTCTCGAAGGAAAGGTTCTGGCTCGAACCAACAAAGAGCCAGGAACCAGAACCAGGTGCAAAATCAGGCGCACCTCGCTGTTGATGATCACCAGGGCATCAACGACATGATCGATGAACTGTCGAATAATCAGGTGCCTATCGATCTGAGGAGATTGATCTCACGGCTGTGGTGTTTGAAGCCAATATGGTGGATAACCCATGGGAGTGGTTTGTGGACACTGGAGCTACTCGCCACATTTGCTCTGACAGAGATGCATTTTCGTCTTATACCCCTACTGATGGACGAAAGTTGTATATGGGAAACTCTGCCACTTCTCCAGTGGTTGGTATGGGGAAAGTTGTGCTGAAGATGACTTCAGGCAAAGAGCTGACGTTGACCAAAGTTCAGCATGTTCCGGAGATACGCAAGAATCTGGTATCCGGATCGGCTTTGGTCAAGAATGGGTTCAAGTTTGTCTTCGAAGCTGATAGGTTTTCGCTTACTAAGAGAGGAATTTATGTAGGAAAAGGATACCTTGATAAGGGCCTTTTCAAAATGAATGTGATGAATGTAATTCGCTCTGTTGTAACCGAAAATGAAAGTAATAAGAATATTGATTCTGTTTACTTGCTTTAGTATTCTAATTTATGGCATGTTAGACTAGGACATGTAAATTATGATACTATTCGAAGATTAGTTAACTTGAATTTATTACCAACATTTAAAGTTGAAAATAAACACAAGTGTGAAATTTGTGTTGAGGCAAAACTAGTCAAACAGCCGTTCCCGTCTGTTGAAAGAAACACTACACCTCTAGAACTTATTCACAGTGACATCTGTGATTTGAAGTTTGTGCAAACTATAGGTGGGAAAAAGTATTTCATCACATTCATTGATGATAGCACGAGGTATTGTTATGTGTATTTACTGAGAAGTAAAGATGAGGCGCTTCACGCGTTTACACATTACAAAACAGAAGTTGAAAATCAACTTGGAGAAAGGATAAAGGCTATCCGAAGTGATCGAGGTGGAGAATATGGAGCACCGTTTGATGAATTTTGTGCAAATTCTGGCATAATACATCAAACAACGGCCCCTTACTCACCTCAGTCAAACGGAATAGTAGAGCGCAAAAATCGTACTCTTAAGGAGATGATGAATGCGATGCTAATAAATTCTGGGTTACCTCAGAATTTGTGGGGGGAGGCGATACTCTCCGCCAATTATATCCTTAATAAGATTCCTCACAAAAGCAGGAATAAGACTCCATAAGAACTTTGGAAAGGTCGTGGACCTTCGTATGGTTACCTCAAAGTGTGGGGGTGTTTGGCTAAGGTAGAAATACCAAAACCCAAACAAGTGAAGATAGATCGTAAAACTGTTGACTGCATATTCATTGGTTATGCTCTTAACAATAGTGCCTATAGATTTCTGGTACATAAATCAGAAATGTAAGAGATTCATGAAGGTACGATCATGGAATCTAGAACTGCTTCGTTCTTTGAGGACATCTTTCCTTGTAAGGAAAAGAATGAAGAAAGACCTCTTAAAAGAACGTCTGAAGCATCTACGAGTGGTTCTAATCCCGGGGATGAAGAACCACGTCGTAGTAAAAGGACAAAGATTCCTAAGTCATTCGGTCCTGACTTTGTATCTTATACATTAGAAGATGAACCGAGAACGATTAAGGAAGCTTTGTCAAGTCCAGATGCACAAAGCTGGAAGGAAGCTATCAATAGTGAAATCGAGTCTATATTACACAACCATACCTGGGAGTTGGTTGATCTTCCAAAGGGAAGTAAGCCTTTAGGCTGTAAGTGGATCCTGAAAAGGAAATATAAGACTGATGGAACTATTGATAAGTTTAAGGCTCGGTTGGTAGTCAAAGGATACCGACAAACTCATGGCCTTGATTTCTTCGACACATACTCTCCGGTAACGAGAATAACTTCCATAAGATTACTCATAGCTATTGCTGCACTGCATAACCTTGAGATACATCAAATAGATGTTAAGACGGCGTTTCTGAACGGAGAGTTAGACGAAGAAATATATATGGAACAACCCGAAGGGTATGTTGCTCCTGGACAGGAGAAAAAGGTCTGTAAACTGATTAGGTCCTTGTATGGACTTAAACAAGCGCCTAAACAGTGGCATGAAAAATTTGATAACACGATGTTGTCAAATGGGTTTAAAATCAACGAATGTGATAAATGCGTGTATGTTAGGCAAGTACATAATGCATATGTCATATTGTGTCTATACGTAGACGACATGTTGATTTTGGGGAGTAATCATGATATTATCATGAATACTAAAGAAATGTTAAAGAGAAACTTTGACATGAAAGATATGAGTTTGGCAGATGTGATATTAGGGGTTAAAATCTCTAGGACATCTGATGGACTTGTCTTGTCGCAGTCTCATTATATTGAGACAGTTTTGGAAAAATTCCTTGCCCGCGACAGTGCACCAGTTAAAACGCAGTGGAAGTGTTCATTTGAAGAAAAATCTGGGTGAACCCGTATCGCAGTTGGAGTATGCTAGGGTCATTGGTAGTTTAATGTATATCATGAACTGTACCCGTCCTGACATAGCATATTCTATGAGCAAGTTGAGTAGGTTCACGAGTAATCCTAGCGTAGAGCATTGGATGGCTCTAACTAGAGTTCTTAGATACTTGAAAGGTACTAAGGGGTATGGATTACACTACTCACGATATCCAGCTGTTATCGAAGGATACAGTGACGCAAATTGGATATCAGACACAAATGACTCCAAATCCACGAGTGGGTATTTTTACCATCGGTGGAGGAGCAGTGTCGTGGAAATCTTCTAAACAAACGTGTATAGCACGATCCACAATGGAGTCTGAGTTCATAGCTTTAGATAAAGCTGGTGAAGAAGCTGAGTGGATAAGACATTTCTTAGAAGATATTCTGTGCTGGAAAAAGCCAGTGGGCCCAATCCTAATTCATTGCGACTGTATGTCGGCAATTGGTAGGGCGGAGAGTAAGATGTATAATGGTAAGTCTAGACATATTCGTCGTAGACATAATTCCATTAAACAGTTGATCTCTAATGGGATTATATCCATTGATTATATAAAATCAAAGGATAACGTGGCAGATCCTTTGACGAAAGGATTACCTAGAGATCAAATACTCTATCTATCCGGAGGGATGGGGTTAAAGTCTACAAGTTAAGAATAGACACATCGATAACCCAACCATGTAGATTGGAGATCCCAAGATCATGGTTCAATGGGACAACTAAGGTGTGAATATTCGGGAGGCACTTGAGAGTTTAACAAACTCTAAACCCATTGCCTAGGATAAAAGAAGTGCAACCTGCAATTTGTAGCAAAGGTTAAGCTGGGCTTTTAATGATTCCTATACTGTCTAAGTGAAGTAGAGTATGGCAGGATACTCTTAATAGGAAGTCACCTATGTAAGTATATGAGATGTTGACCGTCTCAATTTTATAAACACTTATGAAACCAAGAGAGGGTGCTAGGGCCAAAATGGACCCGACAGTGAGAACTAAAAGTTTGCCGAGAAAAGTTATCATGTGAATATCATTGTCTTGATTTACACGAACGGCTAACCAATTCAAGACATCGCGTTCATTGGGTAGCCTAGTAAATTCGATGATATATCACTAAGAGAGGTTCAAGGCCAAAAGCTACCTCCTCTGATGTGATAAGTTTTCGTTTGAACTCTCAAGAGAGTGAATGATTAATTTCATTCGTGTGGGGGATTGTTGGAAGCAGTAAGCTTTTAAGCTTACAAAAGCTAGAGCCAAAAAGTGTGTAGTCAATGGTTGACTGAAATTCGAACACCAATCATATCGGGGATATGAAATATTTTTTGATATTCTTGTTCTACTCCGGGAGTAGATGACTTTAGCCTTTCGAATTTCTCGATTCGGGGTTGTAACGAATGAGAAATTAATGGTTAAAGTGAGGGACTTAAATTGGTTCAATTGGGGCTATCCCACATTGGAAAAATACCAAAGGTTAAGCAAGTATATCAACATGAGTGTTTGGAATTGGGTTTGTGGCCTTGGGTCATATCATGTTTGTGTGGGTTGAAAGGGGGGAGGCTATGGTTAACCATGGCTAAACCTCCCTCACGCGCGCCGCCGCCGCCGCCGCCGACCGACCGGGCGGGCGGGTCGGGCCGGGTCCGGGTCATGGGCGTGGGCGTGGGCTTGGGCTTGGGCTTGGGCTCAAGAACATTATCTTTTTGGGCCAAGTTTAATTGGATTATGTTTAATCAATTTGTGCCTAATTTTTTTTCCAACAGAAAATTGGTTAAGGACTTTTCACACATAATATAAAAAATGATGGCCACGTTTTTTATGTTGTTTAAAGTTGTCTTTTATTATGTGTAAACGTTAGGGACGTTTTTGGGTACGTTTTTTTTTAACCCCCAAAAAAACTGATGGACGTTTACTCACATACTAATGACGATTTTAATTGTGTTTAAATTCCTTGTCCATTTTCGAGCCTATATAAAGGTCTCCCCTCCAGCAGATGGAGAACACACAAACACACAGCTTCTTCTTTGTCTCTCATATCTCACCAGAGTTCATAAGCAAAGTTAGTCTTAGCTTGTTCGATTTTCAAAAGTGGTTTTGAATTCGAGCTGATATATCGTTGTATCTTGGGACGTTGTTTGCATACACCCGTACTACCTAGGCGGGGCAAATTAGCGTTAAGGATAGAGTTCTCTCGCCTCGATATTTGTTCTATATTATTTTCAGAATCCGTTTGTATTACGAGCAGCCGGTGACAACATAAAGTTATTATTCGTTGAGTATAATAGCAAATACATTAACTCTATATAGATCGTATATTGTGATGGCACAATTAAACTCAGAGAAAACTTAACATATTGTTATAATTGTCATAATGTATTATAGACAAATATAAGTGTATATTAATTCTTTAATATATTATTGTATTCACTTGACTTAGATGAACATTAAATAATAACTATGTTATTACTAACTTTGAATATATTACAGCTCATTAATTAGTCAAATTATGATAATCATATGTAGTAAAAAAAATGAAATAGATGGTTCCAAGTGGATTCCTTTTGCATCCTTTTAGAGCATTCACAATGGTAAGCTTTTATTCTTGGGCTTTTCACATTTTTCTTATCCTTGGGCTTTTCACATTTTTCTATACACCAAGTCATTTCCCTCCAAAATAAGAAGCCCCATAAATTTTTACCTACAATGGTTAAGCCCTTCTTTTGGACCCACAATGCCACGTCATCTTCCATCATGTATTACTTTAAATTTAATAGTATATATAAATAACTATGCAAATATTATCATTATAAAAAATATAGTATATTTTTATACAATAAAATATAACAAAATTGATTGACAAAATATTAAGATATGTAAAATTGTAGAAGACTTGAAAACATGTAAAAACAATAGTGTAATGGGGATATATATATATATATCCAAAATTTCTTATAATTAAAAAATAAAATATAATAATAAATTGATCAGCCGTTAGCTGAAAGCATGCAACCAAAAATTAATTGCAAAAATTAATAGCATGCAAAATTGCAAATATCAATAGCATGCAAAATTGTATTTAATTGCATAATAAATACACACACCAACCAACGGCTAATTGCTACTATTTTATTTAAAATAATTAAATTAAAATTTAAAAAAATGTTGAGTCAACGTATTTTGAAGGGGCGGTTGGAGCACCCCAAAAAATCCCCATTGTAGCTAAAAAGTCCCCAAAAAACCGCATGAAAAGCCCCCATGTTCTTATAAGCGGACACGTTTCCCCATATTAATTAATTGATAATTACTGTTTAATAATTTATGTATTTCAATTTTCACACGTGTACTACATATCAAGTATAAATACATGAAAAGGGCAGTGCTCAAGAAGACACATATCCGCACCCCAAATTCGAATATGAAGGCGCTCTACGGTGCTATCGTGCGCCTGGTGCTCGCTTCACTCGAGCGCAACATGGTACCAGACATTATCGTACGCCTCCTCACGCGCCTCATGCTCGCCGCTCGCCTACGCGCTGGTTACAGATCCTCCCCCGATGTCCAGTTGGCAAACCTCATGCACTTTGCAAATTGTGTAGTATCTCAAAGTTTACTTATTTACTATTTATTTATACAATTAATTTTTCTTTATTAAAATAGAATAAAAATAATTATCCAAATTTATGAGTTTTTATTGGAATAAAATTAATACGAGTGATTATCTTTGATGCAGCTTTGAGAGAAATGAAAATAGCAATACAGACAGAAATTCCAAAATCTCAACACTATGAACTTCCCAATTCTTTCTTCAAGCTTGTCCTCGGGAAACATCTTAAATACAGGCAAAAAAATCCCAAATTCATAAGCTTATTTATTGTTAATTTGTACATACATGTCATAAAACGTGCTATATATCGGATTTTTTATAACATTCTGGAAGTGTTAGTTTGTGTAATAAGTCTTATAACAATGAACAACAAATACGTATTTATAAATCATAATAAGTATTGATCATGTCTTAAATCTCGAGATATTTTTAGCTAGATCTACTTATATTGATGATTGATATTGCATATATATATATATATATATATAGTACAGTTGCTGCTTATTTCGAGACAAGTCAAGTAGCTTAGAGGATGCTGAGGTGGCAACGTTAAATTTATACTGTGAGAGATCAAAGATAAAAGATGGTGATTCTGTTCTTGATGTTGGCTGTGGATGGGGTTCTCTATCTCTATTCTTAGCCCAAAAATATCCCAATTCTCACATTATGGGAATTTGCAATTCATCAACCCAAAAAGCTCATATTCAGGAGAAGTGCCGGTTGAGATAATTTTTTTTTTTTTTTTTTTTTATGTAATAATACTAAAAAATATATCTAATATATGGGTTAAATATAATATAATGGGTAAAAGTAGGTTTAATTTTGGACAAGACATTAATGTTGTATAAGAATTGTTCTTCATTACATTACAGGGATCTTCAGCTGCAGAATGTGGAGATTATTGTCGGAGATATCAGCACATTTGATATGGAAGCTTCCTTTGACAGAATATTTTCCATTGGAATGTTTGAGGTACAAAAATCCTCACTTGGTTTTACATAGGGGTGGCAAATGGGTGAATCGGATCGGATTTGGGTTGGGTCCAATTGGGTTTGTAAAAAAGATAAGTTGGAACCAATAAAAAATCAAAATGTCTTTTCAATATGAATTGGGTCCTTATTGGTTTTGATTGGTTCCAAATGGTTCTTATTCAAAAAGAACCATTGTAGAACCATAACAGACCCAATATAGTGAGTTGGTGATTTATGGATCCAACATAATGCAAACATTTGTATACTAATCACTAATCTTTTTTTCTTATTCACCAACTAATCCAATATAATGCAAACAAATTTCTTTTTCTTGTTCACTAACTAACTTATTACATTATATTTTTATAATTTTCTTATAAAAATTCAATCATATCATACTAATGTAATAATTTATATGTAAAATATATTATTAGCTAATGTATTTTAATTTGTAACGAAAAACTTAATGTAGAGAAATTAAAGATATAATATTTTTTTTCGGTTACAAAAATTAAAAATATAATATTTTTTTCAGTTACAGAAATTAAAGATATATTAATTGATACTAAGTTATAATTTGTGTTACTATTTGAAAGTTAGTCAATTCAGAATAGAGGTGTAAACGAGCCGAGCTCGGCATTTTTTTCAAGCTCAAGCTCGATCTCGGGCTCGAGCCCAAAGTTTCGAGCTCGGGCTCGAGCTCGTGAGCATGGGTTCGAGCTCGAGCCGAACCCAAGCTCGCGAGCTTGAGCCCAAACTCGAGCTTGGACTTGAGCTCGTGAGCATGGGTTCGAGCTCGAGCCGAGCCCAAACTCGCGAGCTCGAGCTCGTTGAGCCCAAAATTTTCGAGCTCGGGCTCGAGCTCGTCGAGCCCAAAATTTTCGAGCTCGAGCTCGTCGAGCCCAAAATTTTCGAGCTCGAGCTCGTCGAGCCCAAAATTTTCGAGCTCGGGCTCGAGCTCGTCGAGCATGGATTCGAGCTCGAGCCGAGCTCGAGCTCGTCAAGCCCAAAATTTTCGAGCTCGGGCTCGAGCTCGAGTCGAGCCCAAGCTCGCAAGCTCGAACTCGAGCCGAGCCGAGCTGAGCCGAATATTTTTATTTATTTTTAATTATTTAATATATATTTATTAATATAATAATAAAAATAAAATATATATTAAAAAATAAAAAAGCTCAAATTACTAAAAATAATATAAAATAATTTTTTGATCTTATTATAAAAACTTATTTAAAGTATAAGTTCAAATGCGTAAAACAAGTATGAGTTTAGTTCTTAAGCAATCACATATTCTCTACAAGTGAAATTTTAAATAAAGAAAACCAATTGGGTCTAAGAAAGAAAAAGAGAGAATTATTTCTCTTTTTTTAATTGGATCCAATTAGGAACCAAAATAGGCCCGTTATTGAAACCAATTTGGACCCAATCAAAAACCATATGAAACAAAGGTCTTGAAAATCCAATAAATGCAAAACCAGTTGGAACTATAATTTTATTTTTTAAGATCCATCCAAACTCAAAACTAATTGAATCGGGTTGGACCCACAGTTTTGGGTCTAATTTGCCACCCCTAGTTTTACATATAATTTCTATAAATTATAACCTGGTCCTTAAAAGAAAAAAATCAAAATTGTTATTTTGGTCAAATAATTTCGGAAGAATTTGAGGTTGGAATAAATTTTCAATTCTCTTGATCTTTTTCTTTTCGAAATACAATCACGAGAATATCAAAAACATCTCTGAGAAAGAATATGATTCATATTATAAATTACTCCATTGGATCCAATGGATTCAAAATTCTTAGATATTTATTTTAAATAGTTGAAAATGTGTTGTAAACAGTCTATAAAACATTTGATACGTTTTGATTCATCAACTCAATTAGTAGTACTTTAGAGCCCACTTCTTTCACATGCTACGAGAATATAAAGACTACCTTTAAAGCAGTCCAAGCGAGACTTATATTCATGTGAATTATGTCCTCTATCTCTTTAACAATAATTATATAAAAAAATTCTTAAATTTTAATTTTACAAATTCATAAACAACGATACCAAAAATCGTATAGGATCAAAGCTCACGAATTTGTGTATTAATTTGGAACAGCATATGAAGAACTATCATGATCTTCTTAGGAAGATATCCAAGTGGATGAAATCAGATGCTCTTCTTTTTGTCGATTACTTTTGCCATAAAACATTTGCATACCACTTTGAGGTAATCATATCTTTTTTTCTTCTTCTCAATTTCAATTAACTTTGAGTTTATTATAACTTGATAAATGGCATTTAATACTAACGTATTAAGGTGTATTATATATGACAATAAACACATTTCTACGAAAAATAGACTCGATTCCAGAGTTAAAAAAATATTTACTATTTAATTGCGTTTTATAAAATTTCGTATATTAAATATTTGATATATTATTATGTTGGGATCGCACTAGATCCACGTTTCCTGTATTAGATATTTGATATATTATTATGTTGGGATCGCACTAGATCCACGAGTAAAACCTCGTAGCCCAAGTAGTAATTTAAATTTTAACGAGTCTCACTCTATAGCTAGTATATGCGCAAAACAAAATAAAGATCGAAAGCAATAAAAGCGATCATACCTTTTTGCTTTCCTTTAATACCGGTTGGAATTATATAGCCTTCTCGTATTCCTACAATCAGTGAAATCACCGGTTTGAATCCTACAGCTCTTCTCAGCCCATGTGATCAACCAAGGTCTTGGGGCCCCAAATGGTGTGCCTCTAAGCGCAGTATCCACACCTTGAACGTTTCCCTCGCTAGTAACAATCGTGCTAGCAATTCGATACTACGACTATGTGGGATTATGCCAGGATCGAGTTAAAGACGGGAATAAATACAGGGGTAATTTGGTAATTCAAGCGAAAAGAAATGGCGGGAAAATCAGTTACACAACCAATGAATATAAAAGGGGGAAATGGAAGTTAGAAGCAGTTTTGGAAGTGATTGAATCTGTATGCGTTCTTAGCGTTTCTTCTTGTTCTTCTTCACTCTTTCTCTCAATTCTTATTCTTCGAGTCTTAGCAATATGTTTCGATACATGTACATTTAGCTTGTGATTCAAATTCTAATCGAATGAATATCTCTCGTTACAATCAATTTAGTGCTTCGAGTTGTGAAATCGCAATGTTGACGCCACTGAATGAATGCGATTTAGGATCGATTGTCGTCGATCCTAACAGTGGTATCAGACAATCGATCTTAGCGGCAAAGCGAGAATATAAAAACTAAAACCGAGTTGAATCAATTGGGTGATCTGGAATAACGATTGGAAAAACGATTTGGGGAGTTCACTGCATCGATCGACAGCAAATTTGCAAGGCATACAGAAGGGCTGATTACGAAAATGAAGAAATTATTGCAGGAACATATGGAAACCATAACAAGAAGCCTGGAAAATGCAGAAGTTCTCAGCTGAAAAGAAGTCTTCCCATGAAGGTGCAGAGGTGTTCGATGAAATGCCTGAGTCGGCGGTTCATTCCGTTCAAGCAATGCAAACTTCGGTGATGCCTAATGGTAATCAGAATGATAAAAACCAGGAAGAGTGCAGAGAATCGACTTGGATTTAGATTCGTTCAAAGAGAAGACTTAAGAGGATCAAACAAAAACTAAGCTCAACAAGCAGCTACCTTACTTGGTTCGGAACATTGTTGAGATTTCGAAAATAAACCAAGAGGCTGAAGAGGATGGTCCAAACATTGATCTGGATTCACAAAGGAAGGATAAATGTTTGGTGTTAAAAACATCTACATACCAGCCTGTGGTAGATCGGGTTGATATCAGTGATCGGATTGAAAGTGAACAAGGGCAATTACCTTATCTTGGATACCTTGCTATCCGAGTATGACTCACGTGTTAAGACTACAGAGGTTGATGAGAAGCCAACCGAATATATTGGAAGCTTAGAGAAGCAAATTCAATAATTGGTTCAGGTGAAAGTTCAACTCAATGTCATAATAAAACAGTCGGGACGATTACTTCCGCCGTCGGAACCACCACCATATAGTGATAGTAAGGAAAATATTACTGGATGTTTTAGGATTTGCCCATGTCATCATAATAATATTAGTGATAGTAAGGAAAAACAATTTAATGTGGAGTTGATTGATGATGATCGACATTCTGCCAGTTAGGATTTCCCTCCTCCAGTTCATGTTAAAAGACAACAAGAGGAAGCCGGTGAATCAGTTTTGGTCATCCTTGATCGTGATGACAATCAATCACCTCAATCCCAACAATTAGGTCACTATGTCATTTTATCCGCTTACTTTGTTTGTCTATTAGGGGCATCAGTGTCGTCCTTTTCAAATGCGTGTAGGTGCATGACATGTGGGAGTTGTACGGTCAGATGTCGAGGTGCATCATGATTGAAAGGGGAACTTGTTGAAGCAATTTCATCAAGTAGAGGTTTGGGGGAAACTTCTTATAAAGGGGAGATTTGTCAGGATTGAGCTAAAGACGGGAATAAATATATGGGTAATTTTGTAATTCAAGCGAAAAGAAATGGCAGGAAAATCAGTTACACAACCAATGAATATAAAAAGGGGGGAAATGGAAGTTAGAAGCAGTTTTGGAAGTGATTGAATCTATGTGCGTACTTAGCGTTTCTTCTTGTTCTTCTTCACTCTTTCTCTCAATTCTTATTCTTCGAGTATTAGCAATCTATTTCAATACTTGTATATTTAGCTTGTGATTCAAGTTCTAATCGAATGAATATCTCTCGTTACAATCAATTTAGTGCTTCGAGTTGTGAAATCGTAATGTTGACGCCACTGAATGAATGCGATTTAGGATCGATTGTCATTGATCCTAATAGATTATATGTAAGTGATGAAATATAAAATTCTTCCAACATGAAGAATACGAGAGATATATAACTAAGAAAACCCTAAGGATTTTGGGAGATATAATTTCTCATTCGAATTACACATAGAATAGAATAAATTGTATAATTATTTGTTTTCCGTCTCACTCTCGAAGAGATGAAGGTTCACATTAATACATATAGAGGCTTGAAAATTAGGTCTAGAAAACTCTATTTTCGTCCATACCAGGTAGGCCCCCAAAAAGTGGATTCTTTCAATTAGAATCCTAATTCATGTATGTCTCTACTCTTCCATATGTGAATGCATATAAAATCCCACTATATTAGGAACTAATTCCATATATCTGGGATTCTATAACTTAATAAATCTCCACCAAAATCCAAAGATTACTTTCCTAATTAAATTGTCTTCCAATAATTTTATTTCAACCCCTTAGTTAATTATATTAATCTCAAAGATTATTAAATTAATTAACTATAAAGATTTATTAATTGGGCTTTCATTAATAAATCCCTTGGGTCTAGCCCATTAATTAATCAATCCAACGATCAATTAAAAAGTCCAATTAATTAATTTAAGCCCAAGACCTAATTAATTAATTTATTCCATCATGAATCAATATCCAATATTAATCCATATCTAGCCCAATTCGAAATTGGCTATCATCATACATATAACTGGAAAATTTATTCAAGTTCGTGTGTGACCCCTTAGGTTCATTCGAAAGCTAGCAGTGAGACCATTTTCAAAACCGCTCGGTAACAATTAATCAATCATTATCTCGATTAATTATTATGCCAAACAATTAATCTTGGTCATGAATTAACCACCAATTAATTCATGACTCTCACAGATTGAGTTTGATATCTAGCAACATCGACTCAACCCCTATATTCAAATTATTATAATAGACCTTTCCTGATCATGATCGTAACATGTGTCTCATCCTTCTGTCAAATCTCCCGATTAAATCTAGGATTTGGTTAACAGTTGAAATCCCACTAATTCAATCATATGTCTATGTCAATTGGTGAATGACAACTTATGTCAACTAACCAAGGATCACACCCCTTCTTATTGACTTGCTTTGGCCAAAGACTTCTAGTCAAGTCATTCCCAGGACAGTATAGGAGATTCAGTAATCATAGATTAGAGACAGATCCCATTTTGGAATTGCCTGCCAAATCACATAACCAGACTACACCCAAAATAGCCCATTTAACGATTATCCATGTAATTATTAACTAGATCAAAGTGCAGTGGGTTATGCATTTGAACAGCCGCGAACCCTCAAGTCATGAGGATCATCACAAGCCTACGTGACCGTGGAATTTCATATTCGACACTTCCACCAATATGAATTTCCAATGGGGTTGCTCAATTAACCATCCCCAATGTGAACCTTCATATGTGCATAGGTTCCCGACCAATACCCATGGAACAAGGTACATTCTTAAAAGGAAATGCAACATATACAAGTCTTGACGAGTCATTAATATCTCTATTTCAATGACTCTATGACTTAGAACGTTTTTAAGATTGCAGTCGTTCGAGTACATCGCATAATCACCATCCAATGTGTGACCATACTCATAGCTCTATGTAACCCAAGGAACTTTATTACATACATGTAAAGACAGAACATATATAATAAACAAGATGACATATCATAAATAACGATTAAAACAAGATTGTATCAAAAGTGTTATACAAAACTTGGTAACCAAAATGGCTTGCCGGGCACTAACACTAACATATTACACAGGATGTCAATGAGGATGACTGGATCACTAGGTACTTCTTTACTGGAGGTACAATGCCCTCTGCGAACCTTCTCCTTTATTTTCAGGTATGTATGTGCGTTTTCGTTTAGTTGCAACTTGACAAATAGCCCAAAACCGAGCCAAAAAAGGCGAATGGATTTTTCCTTCGTGAGAAATTTTAATTTAAGAGAATAGGATACCCATATGTTTTTAAGTCAAATAACCAATTAGGTAACAAAAGTAGGTAAAATGAATCTTATTTCGTACATTACGACATTTTAAATCAAGATATATATTTATTTTGACGATCTTTTATTTGCAGTCTAATCATAAATAGTATAAAAAACCCGCTTCTCTTTAGAGAAAATTTTCGCAAAACACAAAAAATCAAAAGAGCATGCCTTCCAATTTTGGTTTGTGTTTAATGACTTAATGCAGGAGGATGTGTCTATAGTTAACCATTGGCTTATGAGCGGCAGGCATTATGCACAAACAAGGTAAAAATACATTACATAAATGATCTTTTTTGCCTTTGAGAAATTTGACCAAATAATTTGAATCTTAATAGTGAGGAATGGCTGAAAAAATTGGACTCAAACTCGAGTTTTATAAAGCCAATAATGGAATCTACTTATGGCAAATATTCAGCTATCAAGTGGACAGCCTATTGGAGAACATTTTTCATTGCAATTGCAGAACTCTTCGCATACAACGATGGAAACGAGTGGATGGTTGCATATTTCCTTTTCAAGAAGAAATAAAAACTAACGAATTAAAAGACGAAAATGAGTCTTTTTTATGTTAATAAAAGAGATTGTCCTAAATTTTCGAAATAATTTGAATTTGGCTAAACGGTATAGACTTTTTACTAATACTTGACGAAAACTCTTATAGTTGTAAATGTGAAAATAAAGTAATTTGAGCCTGAAATTTAATAAGGCAAATGGAATTTCATATAACTTTTACAACCATTTTAATGTAGGCATAGAATTGATTTGGCCTTGTATTAATTTATTGAATATCATATAACTTTTTATAAATAATTAATTGACTTGGTCAATTAATGGACTTTAAAATTAAGTAATCATACTTAGTTACTAGATGGACTTTGGGATTCCAAGTATATTATTCCAATAAATAATTAATTGACTTGGTCAATTGATGGACTTTAAAATTCAGTAATCATAGTTAGTTACTAGCTAGATGGACTTGGGATTCCAAGTATATTATTACGATGAGAAGCACAAATAGTAAACAAGTAACTTGGCGAAAGAAAAGAAATTATAAAATTCTATTTAATTGGTAATTAAACTCCTATATAAAATACAATTCTTATAATTAGAAAAAATATCATTATAATATTTGCTAATCATAATAATTCATATCACGAACAAACGTTCGATTGGAAAATAAAGTCTAGTAACTATCCAGAGTTAATCAAAACATAAGTGATAAAAGAAATATTTATGGGTAATACCAAAAACTAGTGATTGACCTGTACCTAAGTGCAAATGTGCAATTCAATCGAATTTTGTCATTTAACTGATGATCAAGACATTGGGAAATGTAACTTAATTCAAATTGATTTTTGATTTTATGTATGAACTTTTACGGGAGAATTAAATAAATAGCACAATTTTAAAAACAAATTCAAAAAATGGACCACTTTTTGACATCTTACGAAAAATAGCCCTGAAACAGGAACAATTGTGTAAATGGCCTTGATTTGAAACCTCATTTGAAAATTAGCCTTGTTCAAAAGGGATTTAATTTTTAACAAAATTTTGTTTTACCCCAAAATACCCTTTATGACTTGAAGTGAGGAAAAATGCAAATTGAACCCAACAACTCAAAAATGAATGCGAATCGGGACCCCAAAATGGTATCAGAGCCTAGGTTTATTATGAACTTGATAAAATATTTATTATTAGAAGTAAGTTAACTTTTGTGGAGGAGAAATTATCTCCAAACATGGATATGGACGAATGTCCAAGATGTTTTTATTTCAGGAATTGTCTTCAAATTTTGAAGACACAAGAACAAACCCATCAGGAGATGGTAACATATTGGAATAATCGTTATGTTGAACAAGTTCTAGCAGGAGTAAGTGAGACCACCTTACAATACTGCTTGGATCAAAAGACGAATCATCGAATGTCTATTGAAGAAATTCAATGGAAAAGGGCGAGAGTTCTTTATCACCAAGAGGAGGCTCATTACAATCATGGAGCCGAGCAATAAAAAGAGTCCATCAGCAATACCTATCATATTGCGATGAACACAGAAGGAAAGATAACCTGGAAAGAAATAATTCCAGACTCAAGCAAGATATCTCTCGATATTCGAGAAATCCAAAAGACGGTTCAGAACTATGGAGAACACCAATACATAGTTCCGACGAAAGTCCAGCAGATACAAAAAATGTTGGACGAAGTGTTCAAATATCAAAAGGATATTCACAACGTCCTTATAGATGTTCAAAAAAGAGTAACTACCTTGGAAACTTCAACCAGTGGTAGAAGAAAGATTGATTTCGGAAAGGTACCGTATTTACACCAAGACGGAAAACCAACCGAAGTTACAAGAAAGTTGACCGATGATGAAAAGCTTAGTGCTCTAATCAGAGGAAAATCCATTGCCAAATAATGGATAAAATCAACCTGCAGGACCTACAAGATCTTGCCGAATCCTTTTCATGATTAGGACTTGTAGACCTAAAAATGAATGCTGGAGAAGAATCTTCAGCACTGGTGCCAAGAAACGGACCACCACCGATTTATACGGTGCCACAACCACCACAACCACCTCCAATGATGGCGGAATCCTCAGGAGTTACACAAGATATGCCGATGCCACATGTCGAAGATTTTGTGGCAAAAGATGCACAACTACGAGACATCGTAGGAACCAGACAGCGCTCCAAACGGCCAGAATTATACAATACGCCGTATGGAAAGTCTCAGCTCGACCCCATACATCCGTATGGACTAATGCTCAATTTGGATATTCTTGACTTCAAAAATCGAGAAGTCCTAATTGATGAGTGGGCCTCAGCCATGAGAATTGCAGCGGGAACGTTCGGAATAGAAAAGGATGGTTTCATCATGCTCCTTGAGATGAGTCTCGAAGGATCTGCGAAAATTGCATGGGATCTGACACCGCCAAACATCAAACAAGATGTTACAACAGGAGAATCCCTAAAAGGAATTGTCGATAACATGGCAAAATTATTCAAAATCCATTTTATCGGCACAGGATACTTCGAAGGCATGGAAAATGAGAAGAGAGAAAAATACAGACAAGCTCTCTATTGCCTCGAATTACATGATATTTGTCACATAGACGAATATATCAAGCTATTCACTGAATACAGATGGAAGTCTAAGGTGGATAACGGCGAAGCTTCGCAACTTTTCTTTGCGAAAATACCAAGTCCCTGGAGAGAGATGCTCATCAGGGAGTACAAAGTTGTAGACGAAATGGACACAGTGGCAAGAAGGATGTCTTTCCTGAAAGCCAAATTATCTGAATGGTGTCACCAAGCAACTTTATACAAGAACTACAAAAGACTACGAGGAATCAATAAATCAGTTCCTCTATGCTGTGTAGAGAATGATATTCCAACAATCGTTGGAAGAGCACCAAGGAAAGAAAAGAGGAGATTCCACAAGAGTCATCCTTATTCCAAAAAAGGGAGAAAGAAAGTCTTCTTGGAAACCAAGGAGATTCTGGTCTAAACATAAAGCCCGGAGCTACAAATCAGGGCAAAGACCGGGACCAAGAAGAAGCCGAGTTATCACCACAGACTCGAACAAAGGCTCTAGACGACCACCTATAAAAAGAACGTTTAGAAGAACACAAGCAAGGTCTAATGAAAGTTTCAAAGACTGTAATTGTTGGACATGTGGTGCAAGAGGACATATCTCTACAGACTGTCCAAACAATGAAAGACGAGGAGTCAGACAGTTCGAGGCCACGGCAGAATTCGACGAAGCTGTCTACTACCAAGACCTGATTCAGGTGTAACAGTTTGAGGACATCCCCTCAGATGAAAGCATCTATGAAGAAGAAAAAATCGATTCTGAGTATGGAAATAACTCAGGAAGCTTAGAATCAGAATCAGGGTGAAGGAGAATTCCTTCAAAATCTAGTCCGAGAGGATATGTCAGGATTCCTCTCTCACACGACCGTGTCTCATAAAACTCTAATGAGGATTATGAAGGACGAAGCCAAGCTCCAGATGTATGATGGGTTTACTATCGGAACATTGGAAAAAAGCAATGGATAAAATGGGCCTAAGAAACAGAAAGCACCAGATTATCCATCGAGTTTCAAATGGAGAGTTTGGTATTCCTATGGAACTCACAGGAAATCAGATCGAGATGCAATTAATCCCATACCGAGAAATCCAGGAGATTAAGAGCAAGCTCAAACGAGAAGTGGCGAATACACTTTCATGGATCCATATTGGAGCCATTAGAGTTGTAGTCAAGTCAACCTTCAAAGAAGGGATTGATTCAGCACTAAACCTGGCCCTATTCGACAAAAGAATCTCAAACCTCAAAGATTCATGTCTCGGAGCCATTACAGGAAACTTGTATGCAGGAAAACTGGCGTTCAATGTCTATCCCCGCATTGCATACAACTTAAATGATCGAGATTTTAATAAGGTTCTTACCCTTCATCAAGATTTTAAAAGAAGTGAACTAATGATGGAAGGAAACAGACCCTACTCGATCACTTACAAGATTTCTTATGCACTCTCGAATACACACCATTCGGATGTGTTTCTCAGAAAAGATTTCATCGAAGTTCCAAGGATCTTCGAAGACTTTGCAAGAGCGGTATTGCCAGACATTATTGAACTTCCGACAATACAAGACATCGATATGAGAATTCAGAATCTTCCAGTGTTAAACAGAAGCAAGAGTCTCATGATCGAACCAAGAAGAATGTCCTTTCAGCAAGAAAGGATGATGAGTAGTCATCAATGGGAAGAACCAAAGGCTATACAGCAAGCTCAAGTTCTTAATGTGATCACTACGCAAGGAGAACTTAAATGCCCAGAAGGATGGCGAGAAGTGAAAATAATATTTGATATCACCCAAACGGAAAATCTATTTCCATGTGATGTCCTATATTATTTACAGCAGCCTACAGTCGGCAGGTATCAATGACTCCTTAAAATAGGAGAAATTGAAACAACGATTACGGGAAAAGCAGGAAGAACCGCAGAACAAGTGGTCTTAGGACTTGAATTTCTTGAGGCACATAAGCCTTCGGAAAGACTGCCGGATGGAATAGAATTCACGGTAGGAGAGAAACGTTATCGAATCCGATGACCACCAGCCCATTTTCCATATACATTTCAATCGGAATGTTATATGAAAAATACCGTGCAGAATACTTTGCGGCCTACATTGATTCAGGCGCAGGAATTTGCACTGCGAAACAAGAAGTTTTCCCTACAGACGTCTGTGAAGACTTACCCCCCATTGCTGGGAGAGATTTTTCAAAAAGGATTCTTATCCTCAAAAGAGGAATCAAACAGGCAGAAATCATGATCGACGGAGCAGGAGGTACCTCATGATACAAAGTCAAGACTCCACCTATCTATTTTCATGATACAGGTGCTGATATTCTGCTAGGAAACAATTTCCTTCAGACGTTCAAAAGGTTCACACAAGAAAATGAAACAAGGCGTCTTATTTTCACAACTCAATGTGATCATAAGATTATTGTTCAGAGACTACGCCAGGCATTTCATCGCAAAATTCCACTGTTTTTTCGCAGCAAGCATGGTGATGATGCTAAACTTCGACATCCAAAAATGAGAGATCAAAGAAGATTTGGCAATGGTTTGTTATCCTATCGACAACATGGTTCTAAATCCAATAGGAAACGGAACTGCAGATGGGAAGATCAAGATTACTCCTTCAGAGAGAGTAAAGAAGAAAGAGTACCACCAGAGGTTATACAAACCCTTAGTATGAGCCTCATGGACACTCCTCAGGTTGATGTTACTTTTGAAGAACACATCTCGCTTGAGGACATCAAGAAACGGATTCAGAGGAACTATAACGAAGATCCTCTAGCCTGGTGGGATAAAAACGAACTCAAAGCTTCTTTAAAGGTGAAAGCTAGAAAGGAACACGAGTTTGTAAGGTACAAGCCAATCCTTATGAACATGGAAGATTGTAAGGATATGAGAAAGATACTTAAGGAACACCTAGACCTTAAGTTGATATCTCCAGGAGTCTCACCATATAGCAGCCCAGGATTTCTGGTCCGAAATCATAGTGAGATCAAAAGAGGAAAACCAAGACTTGTTATTAATTATAAAGAGATTAATAACATTTTGGAGTTCGACGGATACTACATCCCAAGTAGAGAACATCTGGTGAATTGTATCAGAGGAACCAAGATATTCTCAAAGTTCGATTGCAAGTCTGGATTCTACCAGATCAAAATAGAAGAAGAAAGCAAGAAGTACACAGCTTTCTCCACTCCACAAGGACATTATGTCTGGAATGTTATGCCAATGGGTTTAGCAAATGCACCCCAGATATTCCAAAGGAAAATGGATAATCTCTTCAAAGATTATTTCTCTTTCATGTTCGTATACATCGACGACATTCTTGTTGCATCAAAGAATATGAAAGAACACCTGAAACACCTGGAAATCTTTTCAGAGGTGTGCCACAAAGAAGGATTAGTGCTATCAGAAAAGAAAGCAGTAATCGCCACAAGAAAGATCGAATTCCTTGGAATCGAGATCGATGAATCTGGAATCATCCTACAAAACCATATTGTAGAAAAGATTACAGGATTTCCAGATGTCCTACAAGACAAGAAGCAGCTTCAAAGTTTTCTTGGAGTTGTTAATTTCGCAGGGATGTTCATCAACAACCTTGCATTTCACAGAAAGGTTTTCAGTCCACTGCTTAAAAAGGATGTAGCATTCATATGGACCGAAGAACACCAAGCCGGAATAAAACAGCTAAAAGAAGTCTGTAAAAGGCTTCCAAAGCTAGCGATTCCTAATGACGAGAATAATTTAGTCCTCTATACAGATGCCAGTGATTATTGGTGGGCAGCAGTGCTTACAAAGATCATTCCTACAGGGGAAGTTCCATGCAGATACTGCAGTGGCCTCTTTTCAGAAGCCGAGGCAAATCGGTGGCACATTAACGAAAAAGAATTCTTTGCAGTTCGAAAAGCATTTAAAAAATGGCCCATATTTTTACTACCAAAGAAATTTATCTTAAAAATAGATAATTCAAGTGTTAAGGCTTTTCTTACAAATAAGATAGAGTCTAAGCCAGAGAAAGCAAGGCTACTTAGGTGGCAGGCCGAGTGTCAATATTATATCTATGATATTGTTCTGATCAAGTCTCATGAAAATGTTCTTGAAGATTTTCTAACAAGAGATGGAGGGAAGTGAAATTGACTCTCTCATCAAGCTGTTGAGGCATCTAGGAGATCATCTAGAGATGCTTCAAAAGGATTTCGATGCATTAGTACTTAATGCCGAAGTAGCAGGCAGGCTACAACAAGTTGATCGGACCAAAGTGTCTGATCGCATTCGAGGATGCAGATTAGCCGACGAACAACTGTTCTCGGTATTACAAAGGCCTTTGCTCAGGGCAATATCTTGTAGCAGAGATAATGAGCGACTTCGAGTACAGGGTTCTATATCTGTAGCAGGGGATGCAAGTACCCCTAGCATAAGTGCTGAGATGGTCTCATCTTACGATGATCTGCCTCAAGCAAAAATCGATGCTCCGGAATCACATCCCGAGTCATCGAGTCAACCCACTACCTCAGGGGTTAAAGAGGGAGAGATCAACCTTAGGCCACAGACGGGCAAATCTAAGGTTGATATTAACCAAAATTTAGTTTCTTCAGCCTTTCAGGAATATCAGCAGAAGTGGGAGAAACTGAACACAAGAATGGGAATCAATCCAGCTAAATGCTTGGTTGATGTTTCAGGAAAATATCCAAGGGTATGGATGCTCCCAGAATCCAATCCTAAGGATGTCAAGTACTGGTATGACTTTGGAGCACTGGCTTCGATCTCTACTAGATCACCTAGCTTTTCGGAAATCTCTCAACTTCCGAAATGGATACAAGACTCTGTGCATGAAACTTGGGCGAACAACCCTCATCTTGCGCGAGGAGACATACTGGAGCTATACTTCATCAGTGCAGCACCAGAACCAATAGGAAAAGGGATGCATGAAGCATTCCACTTTATCAAGCTCAGAAGGCCAGACACAGAGGCCTTGAAAAGAATTAAAGCACCATCTTCAGAAAATATTCAACTTGTTACAACATTCACTGAAGATGATATCTCCACCAGAAGAGCATGGGGAATTTGGGTCTGTCTTACAGAGATGGACAAAGTTAAGTTTTCATTCAAGTATTATCAAAATACGGTGAATGGATCGTTCCTACTTAATACGATGACCGGAACCACTACAAGCTTTGCAGAGAATTTATTCGAACAAAAAAGAACTCTGCTATGGTTAAACAAGCTGCCGGGGAGTAAAGAAACTCGTCGGAAAATATGCAACATGGCCCATGTTTGGCGATGGTCAGAAAGGATCTGCCCGGACTGCCCGAACCAGAAAGAGCCAGAATTTGGTACCAAGTCCAAATCAATAAAGGACAGAGGGGCCAAAACAAGTGATAGTGGTCAGGGACCACCAAAGTCACGGGCATACCAAAAACAAAAGATGCCCCGACAAAGATAAGTGGGAATTTAATACAGGACCACCCACTAGAAGAAAAAGACGAAGGATGTGAGTCAGCACCCTCATCACTTACCTTGGATACCAGACAAAAGTAGGACCAAGGCATGTGACTGAAAAGGAATTCCCACGACTTTATCAAAGTGGGAGTAATAATGGAGGGATCCACACTCACAAGTGGATCCAATAATTCAAGATCATAAGGGAGGCAATAATTCAGGCAATAATGCAGCAATTCAGCCTCTATATAAACAAGATTTGGAGGAAGCAGAAGACATCGAACATTCTCTTCAGTTTTCTCATAAAATAAAAAACATTGTAATATTTTGAGTTTTGAAATCAGTTTGTAATAGTAGTGAGTGTGCATGTATAGTATCAAGAGTCGTCTCTTTTCTATGAGAGGCTAAACAAGTTTTCTCCTCCCAAAAGGAGATTACTTATGTAATAAATATTTATCTAAGTTCATAATAAAAGGAAGGCTTTTGCTTCAATATGTTCTTCTAGTATTTTATTATTTAATCCCTGGAATACTCTACTTTTCACGCCTAGAGTAGAAAACGAACCAAGGCTGTGCTGAGCAGTTGCTGAAGGAGTCGGATAACTTGCAGATCAACTTCCCAAGGTGCGAAGTTGGGTGGTGAGGAGCCATTCGTAAAAAGATCTGGGGGCACTGATTTTCCGACTGGTGGTGTTGCAAACCATCTCACCCGGTGCTGTTTTCGGTCAAAACAAGGTATAGTATTTTAAGGGATTATTTAATTTCTGTACGGAAGCATGTTGGGCCTGATATATACATTTTAGACTAATTTGCAACATTTAATTTAGTTGTGGGATTAAGTTTGCAATTTTCCTCTTTATTTTGCACATGGGCATTATAGGTAATGCTTTAATTTAGTTAGAAGAAAAAGCCACATGGGGTAGGCTTGTTTTCAAAAAATGAATTCCAAACTAAGGAATATTTGACTTTTGTTTCAGGTTGCGCCTTGAAGATTGGCGCATAGGGCTAGATTTAAAAATTTCCCAAAAGGTGGTCTAGTTTTCAAATTTTAATTCAAATTGGTATTATTTTTTTAAATCTTTCGAACTTTTACATATTTTATTTTGTAATTTTTAAAAAAAATTCATATCTTATCTCATAATATGATACCAAAAATAAACTCGAACAAGACAAATAGTGCAATTTTTCATTAAGACAAGATGTGGAGTCAACACTATATATGAGATGAAGACTTTCAATGTGAGGTAATATGCCGAGTTGTTTAATTTATTCGTTCCCATCAATAACATATGCCGAAACGGAAAGAAAATCACACAATGAATATCTAATTTATTATATAATTACCAAAATTCTACAATGTCTTTTAAATGTTACCAACACATCGCCTTAAAGAATCTACTTGTAAGATTTTCGAAGCGTGAAATTATTATTTTTTTAAATGTACAAGTGATATAATCATTGTAAAAAAATATTTTACATTGGTGATTTTTTTTTTAGAACAAATATTATTAATCAATAGATTGTAAAAGAACATGTATACATTCTTTTAGCGGATAACATACGATCCTCATGTGTTGCCTTGCTACAACCGAAATTTGTATTAATTAAAATCTCTTAATTAATTTATTTTATTTTTCTGATTAATTATTCTTTCAATTAATTTACTAAGAATTAATTCATATTCTCGTTATTTTCACGCTATCGTCAATCAATAGACTCGGTAAAGTCTCAACACAACCCAATTTCCGACAACACCAAATACAATGTCGTGGCAATCGTACATTAACGACCACTTGATGGCCGACGTCGACGGCTGCCACCTCACTGCCGCCGCCATCATCGGCCACGACGGCAGTGTTTGGGCTCAGAGCTCCAACTTTCCTCAGGTGCGCTGTTACAGCTCATTTGGAAGATGGTGAAAACGTATTCAAACAAAAGAGGAAAAGAACGCTTTTATTAGTGAAGACCCGATTTTCATTTACGCGGACAGTGGAGATGCAAACACGTGGAGAGCGGAGGTTATTAGGATTACTAAATATAATTAGGGTTTAATGTTTAAAATAGAAAGTTAATTAGATTAGGATATATTCACGCTTGCCCTTATCTTTCTCCTTCAATTCTGTAGCACATTTTCTGTTAGAATCACGCACATTGTGGCGCATCTGTTGGATTGTAATATGTCACCAAAAACTGATGTATATATGGGAAAATTGAGGAATGAAATGGTAGACAAGTTTTACGTGCCAAGTAATTTTCTCTTCTTCTTCTTGAGTCTGGTATTTGAACGTAAGAGTTGAGTTATCTACGGGATCGATTCCGTGTTTCGGTTCCCTGAGCTCGGCTGTCACATCTCCCATTTGATATCACTTGTATCAGTGGTATCAGAGCCGACGATCTTCGGATTGAAGGCTGCTGGTTTCGATGGCAGATGGGACAAGGGGTGTTGAAGTTAGGCGTGAGATGGATGGGTTAAAAGACCAATTGCGATCAAACTCTGATGAAACGAGGAAGTCGATTGATGATCTGAGGAACATGATTGCAGCGATTGCAACATCAGTGAAAGATATGCAAGGAGGGCCTTCGATCTAGGGGCGTTACGGGGGGAGTGGAATTGAGGAAATGGAGGATGATCCTCACATAACTAAAAGGAGTCAATGGCATCAAACCTATCAAGCACCAACTCGTTTCGCTCAGGTCGAGTTCCCAAAATTCGGAGGTGAGGACTTGCGAGGATGGATTTACAAGTGTGAGCAATTTTTCGAGGTAGATGACACTCCACCGGAGGCCAAGGTGAAAATAGCAGCCATTCATTTGGAAGGTAAGGCATTACAATGGCATCAAATTTTTATGAAAAATCGTATAACGCGGGATTTACCACATAGGGGGGAGTATGTGAGGGCGTTGAATGAGAGGTTTGGGCGTTGTTGTATGAGGATCCCATGTCGGAATTAGTAAACCTAAAACAAACTAATTCAATACAAGAATATTTGGATCGGTTTGATGAACTTGTAAATTGCGTCGAATTACCCGAGCCATACGCCATTAGTTGTTTTCTTGGGGGGTTTAAAAGTGATGTTGCGATTCACGTCAGGATGTTTAAACCACGAACCTTGCAGGATGCTATTAGCCTTGCTAAGTTGCAAGAGCATGCCAATAGTTTGACAACCCGCAAATACCCAGCTCCAACGCCTAACCGCTTTACACCCAATAAACCAACATATTCCACTTATAATCAGAAGCCTGATTCCTTACCCTTTAACCAGAAAATATACAGAGGTCCTTATCCACCGATTAAACCTACAGCACCACCCATAATTCCGTCCCGAAGATTAAGCCCACAAGAACTAGATGAAAAACGAGCAAAGAACCTGTGCTTTTGGTGTGATGAACGGTTTACTCCTGGTCATAACTGTAGTAAACGGAGGCAATTATACATACTAGAGGTTCCAGATGGGGAAATGGTGGAAGATGTAGTTGAATTTGCTGACCACGGAGGGGAGGCAACTGATGAGCAAACACTTGAAACCAATGAGGAGCAAATGAGCAATTATCACGTTTCAATGAATGTTATGACCGATATGCATGATTTTCGCACCATGCGCATGACTGGAACTTCCAACGGATACCCCGTACAAATCCTAATTGACACAGGGAACACGCATAATTTTTTGGATCTCAAGGCAGCCAAGCGATTGGGGTGTATGTTAGAAAGTACCAAGCCCTTTCCCGTAGCGGTGGCAGATGGTAGTAGAATTTACAGCTCTCATGCATGTAAAGAATTCACTTGGAGAATGCAAGGGGTGTCGTTCACCACTGACATGATGATACTACCTTTAGAGGGCTGCGAAGTAGTGTTGGGGGTGCAATGGTTAGTGACACTAGGAGACATTAAATGGAATTTCAACGAGCTAAAAATGAGTTTCACTGTTGAAGGGAGGAAGGTGTCTCTTAGGGGTAAACAGCCACCAACTATAGTCACTGTAGACTCTCAACAAATGAACAAAAATTTGCACAATACGGCTCAATTGTCATTGATGCAGGTCGGATTCATACAACCCGGCACTTGTCAGCAGGAAGGCTTATTATACATGCAGGATCCAGGGGATACAATATTGGGAAATGAGGAACTTGAACGCTTAATACAAGAATTTCAGGATATTTTTGAAGCACCCACACGCCTCCCTCCTCAGCGGCTACACGATCATGCGATCACATTAAAAGACGGGACCGATGCCATAAATGTCAGACCATATAGGTACCCATCGATTCAAAAAAAATGAAATTGAAAACATTGTACAAGAGATGATGGACAGTGGTATAATCCGAGACAGCAACAGCCCATTTTCATCACCAATAGTACTAGTGAAGAAGAAGGACAGCAGCTGGAGAATGTGCGTCGATTATCGAGAATTGAACAAACACTGTTAAGGACAAATTTCCGATTCCTTTGATCGAGGAGCTTTTGGACGAACTTCATGGAGCTAAATTCTTCACCAAGTTAGACCTTCGTTCGGGTTATCATCAGATTAGGATGCGGGAAGAGGATATACAAAAGACAGCGTTTAGAACTCATCAGGGACATTACGAGTTCTTAGTTATGCCATTCGGACTTACGAATGCACCATCCACGTTTCAAAGCCTAATGAACAAGGTATTTCAACAACAATTACGAAAATTTATACTCGTCTTTTTTGATGATATATTGGTGTATAGTAATACATGGGATGGACATATTGCACACTTGAGGGACACTTTTACACGGCTGCGGCAGAATCAACTTTACGTCAAGAAGTCTAAATGCACGTTTGGGAGGGCCACCGTGGAGTATTTGGGGCATATAATTTCTCACGAGGGAGTGTCGGCTGATCCCCAAAAAATTCAAGCGATGAAAGATTGGCCAACGCCATGAACATTGAAGGAACTAAGAGGGTTCTTAGGTTTAACCGGGTACTACAGGAGGTTTATAAAAGGTTACGGGTATATCGCTCGATCACTCACTAATCTCCTCAAGAAAGATAACTTCCATTGGGATGAGACAGCTGCTCAAGCTTTTAAGCAGTTAAAAGAAGCTATGTGCAATGCTCCGGTATTGTCTTTACTGGACTTCTCCAAGGAATTCGTCATTGAGACCGATGCTTCAGGGTATGGAATCGGGGCAGTGTTGTTACAACTAGGGAAACCAATTGCGTTTATGAGCAAGGGTTTGGGCCCGAGGAATGCAGCCTTGTCGGTGTATGAAAAGGAGATGTTGGCCATAGTCACGGCAGTGCAGAAATGGAGAGCCTACCTCATTGGACGTCACTTTACTATCAAAACGGACCATCAAATTCTAAAATATCTTCTAGAGCAAAGGGTTTCCACACCGTGCCAACAAAAATGGCTTGCTAAATTAATCGGGTACAATTATGACATTGTGTATAAGAAGGATAGCGAGAACATTGTCGCCGATTGTATTATCAGCATATCAGTAATTGTTATATTAATTATTTGTGTCGAATTTGTTGGTTAGTTATCTGTTAGTTTAGGTTTTCCAACTTTATTATGATTAGAGTGATTTGATCCAGATATTGAATGATTCCTGCACGTTTCTTTAAATAGAACAAACTGGGGACTACTTGCATTGATCTATTAGATCACTATTTTATGATTAGTGATATCATTGGTTGGGTATATCAGCATTATCAGTAACTGTTAGAATAATTTTTATGTTTAATCTGTTTGTTTAGGTTTTTCCACCGTATTATGATTAGAGTGATTCGATCCAGCTATTGAATAATTAATATGTCTCTTTCAAATATTCAACAAATGGGAGATTACTTATCAGTGTTATGACTTGCATCCAGTTATTAGATCAGTTTATTATGATTAGCGAAGTCTTTGGTTCTGTTACTTGAGAAAGTACATCTAGTTATGGTCATAAAGTGCAATTAACCGATAACTACGACACAAATTTATCTAACAGATAACTATTATGAGTTTGATCTGACTGTGAATAGTTCCGATAGTTTATTGTTCGTTCTTGTTAATTTTCATTTTATTTGGATACTCCTAGATTTTTTGCGTGCTTGCTTTCTGATTATGTTGATACTCATCCTAATTCTTTTTTATGCTTGAAATCGATGCTTTGTAGTTGAAGCCTGAGGAGGTAACTGGTATCATGACCAATTTTGATACTCCGGGGTCATTAGCTCCTACTGGAATGTACTTTGAGTAGCAAGGATGACGTCCGTATACTTACGAATTGGAGAACGTTGGTGGGCGTGGGGACAGTACTTAGAAAAAAGTTTAAAATGGAAATATTTATTTTTGAAAAGTATATCTCAAAGAAGTGATTGTAGGTCTGTATGTGTTGCCTTTAATTTTTCCAATTAATTTATTGGTTTGGCTAAGGGAGCTGGCGGTTCTACAATCAAAAAGACCAACTTGGCCTTGATCATTGGCATCTATGATGAGCCCATGACTCCAGGTCAGTGCAATATGGTTGTCGAGAAGATCGGTGATTATCTTATTGAACAAATACATATTTGGTGTCGATATTTAATGTGCGTCCATACTTTGTCCATGGGTTTGATGAGTCGGGGATAACTAAGCTAGCAAGGATGATAATGAAGACCGAGTTGTTTCTAGGTAATAGGTTGGAATAATAGGAAGGCATATTAACGGTTTTTACAATATTCCTACATCTTAATCAACAATTGACGACTAATGGCTCTTGTGTCTATCATCTTTTACCATGATTTTCACCTTTAATTCTCCTTCATTCTTGCAACACCGATTTTTGAATTTGTAATGTCAAAAAGTAAATGGATAAAAGGTAGGCGACGTTTGTTAATGTTTTTGAGTTGGGAAATGTGTTACGAGATTCATATGAAAATGATACAATGTATTGTGTTTGCTTATATTTTTTAAAATTTCTTAAATGTCTCAAATATAATAGAGATAGGTTAATGTATGATGGGTTGAACGACTGAATTAGTTATTTATACAATAATTATATAAATAAAAAAAATATTGTAAAGTATGGAAGAGAAAGAAAAATAATAGTTGGGGTTTCAATGATTTTAATTAATAATTGTGTGAATGAGGATGTAGTGATTGATAGATAGTTATGTATGACTGAAAAAGTGAAATCTCACAGCAGTCAAGCCTCGGCATTATCTGTTACCGAGGTTCAAAAAAATGTGAATTTTGGATGAAAATTTATTACAAGGTACCTTTTTTAAAAAAAAAAAAAAAAACAAAGTGGTAAATACGAAAGTAGAATTAAAAAAATAAACATAGTCATTGTGTCTATTGTGTTTATTTTATATGTACGTTTTAGGACCAATTCTTATTATTTAGATCGGTTATATGTCTATAGCTGATAGTAGAAGTACGGTATTATGTTTATATAAATTTGGGAACAATAAAATCGCGATAAAATTGCAATGGTACAGAGTATCAATAAATATAACATCATGTAATAATAACTTAAATATTAAAATTTACTTTCACTAGATGATTATCTTCTCGCCTTGGTTGAGGCCTCAATAGATGTTGACCCGAAGAACGTTAAATTTGATAATATGATTTGTTTGGGTGTAATTGCTGAAATTCACGATTGAATATTATGACTCTTTGACGCTTTTCGTATTGATAGTTTTTACTTGGACGCCCTATCAAGGTTGATCTCCTCCACACCAATGAACTAGATCCGGTGGCTAGGCTGTGACTTTGTACTGAAATTTGTTCTTCAAAATCATTTTTGACCATTGTCAAACTCAATCAAGAAATTAGAATGAGTTAATATTCAAAGTATTAGTAAGACTAAAAATAAAAAGTGTTAAAGAATACTGTTTTACTACTTAAATCATTTCGGGAATCAGGGTCTTCGGATTTTCTAAGAATAACCTCCCTCGTCTTAATTTTTTTTTTTTTTTTTTGGTGAATTCCCCAAAATCCCATCCCTTTTCCTATATTTTCTCAATCAAGGGCCCATCACCGTTCGATCTTACCAGATCATGGGTATTCTTAAGGCTGTCGGATCAAGATTTTGAATGATTTATACCATGACAGATATTCTTTCTTATATGTTTTTCTATACACGTGAGGTGAACATCATTCCTAACACCGGTCATAAGATAGCACCAAGCATCACCCGACTATGGATTATGAATCTTGACCAAAATAACATGTACTTGGTGCGTGGTCAAGAATGACCTACTAAATTGATCAAGTAATCTTTGGGCAATTCAAATTTCAAAAATAAACATTATACATACATCTCACTTTATATTTTAAAAATTTATTCATTTAAGGAAAAATAACTGGTCATTTCTTGTGAATATGGGTCTCGGGAAGATCTACATAATTCAAATTATGTAAATTTATATATGAGATTTATGTATTTATATGAATGATGTAGATAATTTCGAAATCTCGAGTCTTTGTCATTCACTTTAAACTAGGGGCGTTCACGAGTCGAGCTCAAGCCGAGCTTGCCAAAAAATTCGAGCTCGAGCTCGACGAGCTGCAGAAATGTGAGCTCGAGCCAGACTCGAGCCGAGCTCGAGCTCGAGCTCAAAAAAATATTTTTTTAAAAAAAAATATTTTTTTTATAATTTTTTTTGTATAAAAATATTTAATTAATTTTATATTTATTCATATATTATTACATATAATTATAATTAAAGTAAAAAATATTATTATTTATAAATATATTATTATAATATATCATTTTATATAAAAAAATTAATAAATATTTATTTTTTTAATATATATTAATTAAAATTTATTTTTTTATTCCGGCTCGCGAGCTCGCGAACAGGCATGTTTAGGCTCGAGCTCGGCTCGATAGAAAGCTCGGCTCGATAGGCTCGAGCTCGAGCTCGAATTTTTTCGAGCTCGAGTCGAGCTATTTTCGAGCCGGCTCGACTCGTGAACACCCCAACTTTAAACCATCAAATAACGGGTCTAGAATCGATATGAAAATAATAAATGAAATGAATGAATAATTGTTGGAGGGGCAATAAAGACATTTAGCAACACATAGAGATGCTCTCGGTCCCGGATCGCAAGCATAAAAAGTGGTGCATTGTAAGAAACATTACTGCACCATTTTCTTCTTCATTTCTCTGCGTTCTTTTCACGCTCAACTCTTTTTCTCCAACAACCAAACCATGTCGTGGCAATCATACATAGACGACCACTTGATGGCCGATATTGATGGCAGCCACCTCACCGCCTCCGCCATCGTCGGCCATGACGGCAGCGTTTGGGCTCAGAGCCCTAACTTCCCTCAGGTCTGTTTTTACTTTTTTCTAATATTCATTTTGCTCGCTTGAATTTCCCGGATCTGATTGTTTTGATACGAACTGAATTCTTTGTGTTGTTGATCTGACTCGAGGTAGATCCGTTTGGTTTGTATGTGATTGTTTTGGTTTGATTTTCGTTTAAGCTAGGCTTGGATTCAGCTATGAGATCATTTCCTACAGTTGTTTTTGCTCTGTTATACTTTTGGCTTTAGGTTTATCGGCAATTCAACTAATTGAGGACTGGTTATTGGTCATAGATATTATTTTATGGTTATCGAAGTCTCCGTTTTGCTTAACAGTTGTAGTTTGAATTTGATATTTTCGATTTTTCATTTAATTTAGTTTCCAGAGTAATTCAATGCAGCAATTAGATTATTTTCTGCAGTTCCTTTTCCTTTGTTATACTCGTGGTTTTAGTTTACGGAGGCTTTAAGGAGGTTTATTTATCGGCAATTCAACTAATTGAAGTTGCTGATAGGTATTATTTTATGATTAAAAATATCCTGATTGGATAAGTCAGCATATCAATAGATTGAATGTTATTCTTTTGCTAATTTGTTTTGCTTAACAGTAGTTATATTTAGACCAATTTTGGTGGTGGACACCATGGACATATCTCTTGATTTGTTATATCTATTGTTTTGATTTGATTTTTCATTTAATCTAGGTTTCAGAGTGGTGATCCAGCTATTGGATCATTTCTGCAGTTGTTTTTGCTCTATTATACTAGTGTTTTAGTTAACCAGGTCTTTAAGTAGGTTTATCGGCAATTGAACGAACTCAAAAGTATTTGTTGCTAGCATCCGCCGAGTAGATTTTATTTTGTGATTGTTGAAGTCTTTGATTGGATATATCAGCATATCGACAGATTGAATGATATTCTTTTGGTAATTTGGGTCTATTTGTTGAATCTTCTTATTTCCTGTTTTCATTGGCCTAGTTGGTGAAGTGTTATATATCAACTGGTAATAATGTTTCCAAAATATTGACATACAAATTTTCTGTTAAAAATACTAGCATGTAAAAATACTTGTGCTTTAAATATTCAAATAAAAGAAGTTTTAGGTGTATCACTAAATTCTTTTTGTGTGCTCGCCGTCTGATTTCTATAGTTAGTCTATCAGTGACACATCCTAATTTTTTTAATGTTTGAAATCAATCCTTGTGCAGTTCAAACCGGAGGAGGTAACTGGCATCATGAACGATTTCGATTCTCCGGGATCATTAGCTCCTACTGGGCTGTACATTGGGGGCACTAAGTATATGGTGATTCAAGGTGAGCCAGGTGTCGTCATTCGAGGGAAAAAGGTATTACAACCTAATCTTTTCCTACTACAATTCATAGGTTGTTACTTGTATGAGTTTATTTCCTCAAGTTTCAGACACGTATGTACTATGTTTGGATCTTTAATTTTTGTGAGGGAAATGAAAGGAAAGCAAAAAGTATAAAAGATGAAAAACAGAGCTGTCTTTTTTAATTGAGCAAAATACTTCCTTTAAGGATGTGTTTGGATTGATGTATTTGAAAGCCATGTATTTCAAATTCATCAACAAATCTATTGATATTGTTTGGATGATTTCAAGTTCCCATGGATTCCAACATTTTTTTGAGCTATTTTTGCTGTCAATATGTTGATTCTTTCTCCAAATTCATTCCTCAAATCCAAATTCATCAATCCAAACGCAAACTATTTTTTATTAATTGAAGGACCTAAAATAGTCTTTTGGGGTCATAAGCTCAGATCTTTTTGTAAGGAAAATATCAAGGAAAACATAATCTTTTACTTTTTAGAAAAGCAGATCTCAACAGAAATGATGTAGCTCTCAACATGCCTTTGACAGTCTGTTTCTTGTAAGTTGCATATATTTTTTCCAAATTAATGAATTGTTTTCCCTCAGGGAGCTGGTGGTGTTACAATAAAAAAGACCAATATGGCCTTGATCATTGGCATCTATGATGAACCCATGACTCCAGGCCAGTGCAATATGGTTGTTGAAAGGATTGGTGATTATCTTATCGAACAGGGTCTTTAATTGTTTGGTAAGTGTTTTCTTTTCGCATTTTTTTTTTATATTTTATTTCTTAATTACTATAAGATATAGGAAAATTCATTTGACCTTGAAATTTCTTGTTCAATTCAGAATATTTGCAGTGATGTTTTTCCTTTATGGTATTTGAAGTTGTGGTTATGAACTTATGACAAACAGAGTTTGGTGATCGAGAAGCAGTATATGGTCTATCTATTGCATTTTCTGGTTATGGAAACTGTTATTGTGATTCCATGCGAGTAAAATATGTATTCTTGAGTGGTTTTTCTAATTGGTGTTATAATTTTTATAGACATCGTTTACAAATATGTAATTGGTTTTGATATTTATTTTTTTGATTTCGATATACTATCATATTTTGTGAAGGGGTATTGAGGGCTGGTAATGAAGCCTGAGTCGCTCTCTTGCCAGAATAAATTAGTTGGCTCAATGTGGAGATATTTGTTGAGAGGTCTTGGTTTGGCAGATGAAGGAGAGAGGATCATATGATAATATTGATAATTATTCTTTTTTTAGAACTAATTACAAGCATATTTTGTTTTTATGTCAGTTGAAAAATGATAATAAAATAAATATAGGTCAATGAAGATGGAATTGCATTTCATATTTTTGTAAAAATAGAGATATAATTTTGTATTCTAAATATTTGTTCCTAAGATATTAGATGTACGTATGTAAATGCTTAGACACGTACCAAAAATCTAAATATATGAGAACAAGATTTGGTATAGAAAATTTAACAAGATATTATGTACTAATTTCACCTAGAATAATAGTTCAAGTTTTTTTTTTTTTTTTGGCAAAGTAGCAATAACCCCTTCAAAATATATATATAGCAAAACAAAATGCCCAACTAATAAATTTAATATTTCAAGCCGCATACAATGTTCTATGTATGCCTTCATCCTAGACAAAAACCAAGTACGATCTGTTTTTTTGGGTCAAAATTAAGGGGGATTCATAGATAGCTATACAACTGAAAACAAACTGGAGAAAGCTTATTTGTCTTTCTTTTCAGTTCTTCAAATGTCACAGCATTGCAAATGAAGCCATCAACAAGCAACCTAAAACCCCTATGGAAACCACTTGTACAGATGATGACGATGATGATGATGATGATGATGAATTTGAAAGACTAGCTGTTGCATTACTTGCAGCAGTTCTGTTGGTCCTGTCCAAACCATTCAAGGAAAAAAATCAGTTATACGTGTCAAATGAAGGTAAATTTGAAGTCATAGGTTAATCGAATAATCGTATTACCCGAATGTTGTGTACATGCAATTGTCATAGCCTGCATAAACAGAATAAGAAGGTGAGAGTTTTGACTAAACTTACACTTAAAAACACCCTCCTAAATTCTCCAACAAAGAAGGAACAATACAAGAAGAAGAGTAACTCCTAATGAATACAACATATATTTCATCATTATGCATTAAAAACAAAGAGATAATTATATATATGCAACATTAGTACTATAAGGTCTTGCAATTTGAGTCACATTGGCAAAATTAATTCTATGATGCATGTTTTTGTAGTTTTAGTCCCGGGTCTGAGCTAGTTTTCGTCCAATTTTTAATAGATGGGACCAAAATTGCAAAGAAAATTGCATCACATATGTTGCGAGTTTATGAAAATGAAGATCAAAACTGTAACAAGCCCCATTTTATGGGGACTAATATTGCAATTTCCCCTGTAATTTCATATCAGAAAAAGAGTTTATTTATATACATACTTGGATTCTTGTTTGTTCTGACACCTAATCCTCCAAAACTGCAAGCAATATCAGTAGCTCCATTCTGCTGGTAGTAACTATTGAACGCATACGACGCATGAGACGCCAAGTTATCAGGCTCAAAGCAAGGCTGGCTCGGCTGGATAGCCGAACAGTCAACATTTCCCGACCCACACGCCCAATCCAGCCCATGCTGAAGATCAGCCTCCGACGCTGACGTGGACGCAATGCACCACGTCCCGTTCGAGCCCGTCGTATTCCCGTCAGCGGGACCCACGTTCACCGCGCCCCGTCCACTGAAATCGAGATTGTACACACTCGTCTGATCGGGAAAAAACAGACCCCAATTCCTCTCGGAATCCATACCGGGCTTCCTATTCTCGTTGAACAACGAAAAAACGTACACGTCGATATCGTCACCCGGCTTCGCAGGCGTACCGGTGTCGTTTATAACGTGACGAATCAAGTTCGTGTTGTAAGTCTGCGCGTTATCCGGAGTAGCCGCGGTCTCCTTTGGGGACCCTTTCGAGGGCCATCCCGTTTCGGTCACCATAATTTCGATGGTTCTGAAATTCAAAGCCGTGAGGGCGAAATTAATCGCGTCGATTTGAGCGTCAAACATGTTTGTGTATAGCAAACCCGTGTTTGGATCGATAACTTCAGATGACGACTCGAATAGAGCGTAATCGAGGGACACATTGCTAGATGAATCCCTATAGGCATAGTAAGGGTATAGATTGACCATAAATGGTGACTTATTTTCAGCAAGAAATTCCAACATTGGTCTCAAAAAGAAAGCATGTTTACTGCTAAAAGCACCGGCAGAAGGCGGGAACGAACGGGACAAAACACCTAACGAATGTGTACTAGAGACCTTAATCCTTTTATGAAGACCGGTCTTTTTGAGGGCAGTTAAGACATTTTGCATGGCGGGCACGACTAAAGCGGAGACGTTGGCGGGGGCTTCGGTGACCTCAGCGCCGACGGTTATGTAAGTGATTTTTGTGGCTGGATAGTACGGGAGAACGCTGTTTTTAAGCCAGGTGTCGGCGTTTGATTGGAACTGAGAGAAGGCTAATAAGTCGGAGTTTGGGATACCGATCATGAGCTCGATTCCTGTGTTTGCAAATGCCTTGAGAACTTGGATATTCGAGTCGTAAATTCTCACGTATTTAATGTTGTGTAGTTGAATGAGTTGAACCGCCTTATCTGGGGTGGGTAGATCATCGGCATTTCTTCCGTAACATACTCCAACATTGCCGCCTCTGCAGACGCCTATAACAGAGAATGAAGACGATTTACATCTATAAATAAGCATTCAAGAACACAAGCCAGTTTGCAAAACTTTACGCTTTCGAAAAAATGCTGAATTTTCAGAGAAAGTTGTAAAAGTACAAAAAAATCTGAACTTGGGGGAACTTGGCTAAAAAGCACAAAAATAGAAGAAATTGGTTGAAAATCATTAATTAGACACATTTTATATTTTGTTTATTTTCAACTTTTTCTACAGAAGCAGTAGTAAAATCAAACAATAAAAATCAGCTTAAAATCAGCAAAAAATTCAAAATCATTTTCTGCAAAAAGAGTTATAATGAATATCTAACATATGGAGAAATCATAAATGTCAATTTAGCCTAATGAAGCACAATAAATCCATTCAACTGTGTCACAACTACAGACATAATAATCTCATTATTGTATTTCAACAATTTTTTCAATTAATGCAATCTGAATACTGAATATATGGAGGGTCCTACTAATAAGATTATTGCCTCCTCTTTCACATGGACCTCTAATAGTATGGCTGCCGACAAGAATACATTTTTACGCTATCACATATCATCTAAACTAACACTTTGGCACAATTAAAATAGAAAAAGATAGATAAATATGTTTAATAATGAACATAAAAAATGCTTACTACATATTATACCTCAGCAGATAGACAAAGATTTGTGACCAAAGAATCAATCTTTATTACAATAACAATACTAAAAGAAAAGGAGAAAACAAAAGATGCCCACAAACTTAAATCTTATAATCAACTAGAAATAAGACAAATCAATGCCTCTTGTGAAAAAACAAAAGGGAAAAAACTCAATTAGTTGACTGAAATAGTAGCATTAAAAGAGAACATGATAATGTATGAATGTAGAGATACATACCAAGAAGCATAAGCAGTAGAAACGTTGTAAAGATGAGTAATAAGTTACACCCCATTTGCTCTTTCACTCACTGTCTTTCAAGTTTTTGATTTCAACTAAGCTGTACTGTTCTAGCAACTTTGTTTCTTACCAACGTCTATATGTACTAGGAGCAGAGTGAAAAGGGTTTCTCTCTCTCGAGCTCCGGGAGAGAGATGGGAGAGAGAGAGAGAGAGGGGTAAATGTTGGGCAGTGTGTGTGTACTGTGTCAGCAAGGAGGTGTTTGGGAAGGGGATAATAAGTAAGCGGACTTGAGAGAAAATTATGAAATGGAGCTAATAAAAGAGGTTGTGGATTCCGAAAAGGTATTATATTTGGAGGGATGTTTGTTGTGTTTCCAACATGTATATAATAAATCCACTGCACGTACTGTTCTTTGTGCTTTCTCGAATCTCGATTCTTTCTCTTTGCTACACGCCAAACATCAACGGTCATAACTTCATCATTTTTCCTCAACATTTCTCTTTATTTTTCCTTTCAAATTCATCTTTTGCCACCAAATATTCATGTTAAAAGCCAGTGACAATAGGGGAAAAAATAGACTAAATAAAAGAGATCCATGTATACATAATGTTATACTTTTTGTTAAGAGTGTTTGTGCTAAAAAAAATTGAAAATTTGTAAGTGATTTGGATTGATTTTAGGGATTGAAATATCTCGATTAGGGTGGTCTCTAATAGGGGGTGTTCACGAGTTTAGCTGGCTTACGAGCTCGGCGAGCTGGCTCGAAAATAGCTCGAGCGAGCCTGTCGAGCCGAGCTTTTCAATCGAGCCGAGCTCGAGCCTAAAAATGCTTGTTTGCCAGCTCGCGAGCCGGAATAACAAAAATAATTATTAATTAATATATATAAAAAATAAATATATATTCATATATTTTTATATAATATGATATATCATAATGATATTTAATAATATATGAACAAATATAAAATTAATAATATATATTTTTTAAAAATATTTTTTATAAAAAAATATTTTATAAAAAAATTATTTTTTTAGCTCGAGCTCGAGCTCGGCTCGGCTCGACTCGACTCGAGTCAGGTTCGAGCTCGAGCTCACTATCATGCAGCTCATCGAGCTCGAATTTTTGACCTAGCTCGGCTCGTGAACACCCCTAAGTCTCTAATGCAAACTAAACAATTCCTAATTCATATGATAAAGTTGCAATTAATTTTTGAAGGATTAAGTATAAATATAATTTTAATTATGTGTTCATGCCGTGTCTCAGTGAACCAAAATTTATGTTATTGGAACGTACTTTAGAGTTTATAAATTAAGAATCGATGATTTGATACTAGCTCCAATGTATATTAATTGCTCGAATTCCAATTTCGTAACGTTGTATGTATGTTTTGACAAATGGATTAGTAGATGTCGCACGGTCATCAACGAATGGTCAGATGGAGCCTCGTTGTGTTGGGTCACAAGTTAACCCGATACAAGCTATAAAAAAAACATGAATTTTGTAGTGTTTTACAAATATAAAAGTTTGAAGGATTGTCGTGTAAATATACGAGGATGGCAACCTTAATTGGATAAAATAGTGGTCGGGAACCCGTATGCTATATTTAATCGCAGTTTTATATTGATTTGTTAATCATTTGTTATTTTAGGGATAGACATAGTGTCCATAATTTATTAATTAGGCATAAATTAATTCTTTAAAAATCTTTTGTTATGTCGCATTTGTTAATAGTATAAGTGCTTCATATTAATATGGTATAAAAGCATACAGACACCACGCTTAGCATATGGTATATCGCACTTTACCCCCTAATTTATGAAAATATCCACTCAACACCTCACATTTGGCAATTGATGCGCTAAACCCTTTTGCATGCTTTCACTAGAATTTAATAAGATATTTCACGAATATTGCATCTAAGTTTATGTTAATAATGATAATTCTTGGATAGATTTGTATTGAAAGAACGGAAGGAAGATTACACGAGGTGAAGGGATATTTTATATCTATCCCTCTAACGGTCAAAAATAAAAATAAAAAACTAACAAGAATTGCCACGCTAGGCAAATCACGCTTTTATTTTTCAACACTCTCCCTCGAGATTGTTCTACTAAACACATCAACAAGACCAATCTTGATTGTTGAGTTATGGAGCCTGAAAGACTGTAAATAGGCCCAAAAGTATTTTGTTGGGCTTATGTCATTCTCCTATTAGGGTTAGGTATATTGTATTATAAATAACCCTAATATCATTGTAACCCTTAGAGTCCTAAGACTCTCATTGGAATCACAATGTAATCTCATAGTGAATATCCTGGCTTGGCAGCGTCCCCAGACGTAGTCAAATTGATTTCGACGAACTGGGTAAAGAATTTCGTGTGTTTTATCGTTTTTCTTTCTCGCGTTTATTCACAATAGTCGATCATATTCCTAACAACTGGTATCAGAGCTCGGGTTGAGCAGGAGCGAATATGATGGGTGTAGGAAAAATGCCGATTGAAAAAGTTTGACGGGATGGACTTTGGGTTCTGGAAGATGCAAATCGAAGATTACCTGTATGGTAAAGATTTGTATGAGCCCCTTGGTGATAAGTCGTCGGATATGAAAGACGAAGAGTGGAAGGTGCTTGACAGGAAGTCGATGAGTGTGATTCGTTTTTTTTTATGACGAGGTTAGAGCCCTAATTCTGTTGTCTTCTCTATCGGAAAGTTGGAGTGGAATGGTTACCGTCTTCAGCAGGGAAAGAGAGGTTCCCGGAAAGTTGGAGTGGAACGGTTACCGTCTTCAGCAGGGAAAGAGAGGTTCCCAAAAAGTTGGAGTGGAACGGATACCATCTTCAGCAGGGAAAGAGAGGTTCCCGGAAAGTTGGAGTGGAACGGTTACCGTCTTCAGCTGGGAAAGAGATGTTGAAATCTGACGAAGTAAGATATTTGATTATGAGCGAAGAAATTCGCAGGAGAGAATCGAATATAGCTTCGGGATCAGTTCTGAATACAGAAATTAGAGACAGACCGGAATCAAAGAAATTGAAGCTATGAATAGCTTCAATTGGCCTCGGAACTTGAGGTGAGAGGCTTGGCGCTGCCGGGATCATATTGTGGGCTACTGAATGAGAAGATCGAGAGATGGCTACATTGTTTGTTGAGTTCAGTCTCCAAGTGGGAGATTGTTGAGTTATGGAGCCTGAAAGACTGTAAATAGGCCCAAAAGTATTTTGTTGGGCTTATGTCATTCTCCTAGTAGGGTTAGGTATATTGTATTATAAATAACCCTAATATCATTGTAACCCTTATAGTCCTAAGACTCTCATTGGAATCACAATGTAATCTCATAGTGAATATCTTGGCTTGGCAGCGCCCCCAGACGTATTGGTGGATGTCGAATCCAACAAAAATAAAATAACCTACTCGAAAAGATTTGTAACTAGTGACAAGTAGGGTCGATCCACAGGGAACAATGTAGATTCAATTCCTAGATTACCAATATTGATTGAAAAAGGGGGGGTTTTGGATTTAATTAACTAAAAATAATTTGAAAACAATTTAACGTAAATTAAAGAGCAAGTAAGAGATAAAATTCGAATTCAATAAGAGATGAAATTCTAGTCTTCGGATATTCGGTATTGATTCTATTATTCGATCACTGATTGCATATAGAATAGTTCAAAGTTCTTAAATAGATTAGCTATAGCCGTCAACAAGCTCTGACGACCTCGTTTTTCCTTACGATTTCGATAATCAAAACAAGCTCTTTGATTATTGCCCTTATCGATTAAACAACCCTAAACAAGCTCTTAGGATTTAATTTATCAATAGCATTCAATTTCTAGAAAAACACTAATCCCGATCAATAAACACGCAAGCTTGGATTATTTAAACCGGATCACTAATTCCCATAACAACTAATCGAAAACTTGTCCATAATCAACGTCGTTAATTGCTACGATTATTAGGGTTTGCCAAACAATTACGGATTTGGTTCCTAATTAGCGAAATATAATTCTAACAACTAACTAATTGGCCAGATTAATTAATTGATTACAATATATTGTCAACAAATCTCGGGGAAAGAGTGAATACTAGAAGAACCATGAAGATAAAAGCACAAGCAATCTCACGAAATTTAAAAGAATTCAAACCTTAAATCCTTAGACTAGAATTATGTGTTTAGCAACACATAATCGAGGATCGTTGCAAAAGATGAAGAATTCGAAAATCCAGAGTAAAAGCAAAAACGTGAATAATAATATTAAAATCGAAGGTAGGTTTTTGTGGAATAAAATTCCACATATTTAAAGCTAGAGAATCCTATCTAAACAAGGAAACATAAAAGATTTAGGATTTTAAGAATCCTAATCCAACTAGGAAAGTTCAAAACAAGGAAAGAAAATGCTAAACAAGAAAGAAAATAATCCCTAACATGTTGGGAATTAAAAACGTTCATCAAAAAGTTGGATTTCAGCTACAAGTCCAAGTCTCGAATCTCCCTTTTTTTCCAAAAGTGCGAAAGCTTGCTTCTTTTAAGCGTGACCAGTTGGTCACGCTTAATTCCTTTGAGTTTTCGGCCCCTGCCAAACTGTCTAAGTCCAAACCTCGTCAAATTCAGCGTTTTTCATCATCTTTTCAATTCATCCTCGCCCTAACACCTAGATATGACAATAGAAGCACAAAACCATGAGATATGAACCAGAAATGTAACAATAAACACAAAATATCGCATAAGAAACGTGTATGAAATACACTTTAACAAACACCCCCACACTTAAGCTATTGCACGTCTCGGGCAATGTTCAACAATTGGGCAACGCAAAATTAACAAACTTCAAACACTTGATCAAGTAGAGGTTTTATGAACCAAAGACGAAATCGAGAATGTTAAGTTGACACATGCAAAGTATTTGGAAATCAATGCCACAATGAACCCAAAAACCAACACAACACTTTCACTTCGAAAAAATAAAAATGCACGAAATTAGACGACCATTCTCATAATCCTTTCCAATCACTCGTGTATGGGGTATTTCGTGTATCGCTCAATTCTTAACATGTTAGTATGATCCCATAGGCTTGCTTATACACCGAGATCTCCATCACTATCGAAAGTGTGCACAAACGAATCAAAAGGTCTTTTATTCACGGTTGTAATGGGGCTTAGGGCTCGGGGTAGGAAAAAAAGTAATGAAAAGTTAAGTCCATAAATTCGAAGAACATCGAGTTGATATTGGGTAATTCTTACAACAAGGACCCAACTACCTATATTTTCATCCTTTCTTGGGACTCGCTTCATTATTTTTCTTTTTTTTTTTTTTTTTTTTTTTTTTTTTTTTTTTTTTTAAAGCACTCTTTTCTCTTTTCTTCCGAGATCTCCCACACTTAATCAAAACACAATGTTGTCCTTAAATCCCAAACA